>CM076570.1:1238970683-1239484644 GCA_034641835.2 Pinus albicaulis | reverse complement strand
ACTATGTTGAACCCTCACAACCGAGGGGGGGGTGAATCAGTTTAACACATACATGGACTTTTAAAACTTTTCCCTTAAATCTTATTTACCCCTTCATTTCATGGTCAACTTAATATGTGAGCAATCTTAATTTGTGAGCAGCAAGTATCAAGCATATTTGTTAATGTAACAGCAGTCTTAATATGCAAGCAACATGTATTAAGCAGATTAGATAAACCACATCAACACATAGACATTATACACAGAGACACCAGATATAAGTGGAAACCCATAAAGGGAGAAAACCACATCTTATTATTGTTGTGATGCAAAGGCAAGCTCCAACTCCCTCTCACCACTGATTTTCTGTAGGCACCAACCTACAGGAGGCTCCTACCTCAATTCTGCAAGCTACAACTTGCAAGGAAGCTCCAACTCCCATCAATTTTATGCAGGCACCAACCTACAGGAGGCTCCAACCTCAGTCAGCTACAACTGACATTTTATCAAGCTACAACTTGATGTGGAAGCACCAACTTCCATCTATTTTCTGCAGGCACCAACCTACAGGAGGCTTCTACCTCAGTCAGCTACAACTGACATCTATCAAGCTACAACTTGATAGGGAAGCTCCAACTTCCTTACTCTTTCAAAAGAAAAACACTTGCTGATTTACCTTGGATATCAGCTCTGTTCTATACCTTCTTCTCTGCTGTTCATCAACTCTTATATCAGACCTGCATCATCTCTGCTCAGCCCCTTCTTCTTCTTTGCTCAGCTCCTCCTTATTCACATTCTTCTTGCAGCGTGCTTATTCTCTTCAACTCTCTTTAATTCTGCTGCACACTCTCTTCTTCTCTCACTCTTTTTCGTCAACATTTTCTCCCCTTGGATATTACCCTGTTTTATACAAAAACAACTTCATGGCTGTTTGTATTCCACTGGGAATTCGAAATGGATAGCCATGTCTCTTTGCCTTCTGCCTTCTCATCTCTTTTATCCGCTCATTCAGAAAATATAACAGTAGGTGCTTATTTTAATATTACAGTGGGATATTTGCTCTCTTCCGGAGACTTGCCAATGCATCACAACAATATAAATTTAAATAAAACATTTACATTCAAATTACAAATGAGAACTCCAGCTCACTCATTTTGTCTCTTGGTTTGCTGCGCATTTGTCTTTTCTCTGACTGTGTCTTTGTCCCTTTCTCTTCTCTGTAAGCCTTTCTGTTTATGGCTGCTGCGTAACCTCTGTATTTGTGTAACTGTATTTTTCATTTTTATATCAGCGCTTGATATATAAATGAATCTGCTGACTGTAATTCTGGGCCATATTCCAACGCTTTTCATGCCACAAGTGTCTTGTTGATGTGGAACATTCCGCAAGCGGAACGGACATATATCACAGTCGTTGTATATTAATAATCTCCCTCCCATTAAGCCGAGGCCCGTGGGTTCACAGCCCATGCGGCATATTTTAATACAACTGCAACCATGTTTTATATATCTAATAACAATCATTTTATATAAACAATCGCCCTCCACCTTAAGCCTTTGGTCTTATATTACAATCCAATAAGTCGAATCACAACCTCTAATATATGAAAGGGTCGGGCCCCACATCTGACGGCGATCGGCAGATCAAACAAAAAATCGCGCAATGTAACCTTTGCGATGTGCGATGTTGCGATGGTGCGATATTGCGATTTCATGATGTTGCGATGGTGCGATGGCGCGATGTTGTGATGTTGCGATGGTGCGATGGCGCGATGTTGCGATGTTGCGATGGTGCGATGGTGCGATGAGGAAAGGGTCCCACCATATAAGGCTTTGTTACGTTTGTTTCTTTATTTACAAAGCGCTCCATATAAATATATATGTATGCTTTGGACCTCTATGCATAAGGCGCAATATATGTAATGCGCTGCATATATACTCCAACGTGGGTAATGATTCCCGGAATGAGATTTATATATGTATACTTTGCTGCTCCAATCGTTAGTGTATCTTGCAGCGGGGGAGGTGATTCTCAGAATTTATTTTATGTATCCTTCCGCCTGGGGTTAAGCGATTCCCGGATTTTATGTGCCTCTGCTATGCTAACGCCTCTGCCTCTGTTGTGCTAACTCCTCTGCCTCTGCTGTACTAATGCCTCTGCCACTCGACCACTTCACTGCTTCTGTATTCGCTGCCTCTGTCTCCATTTCTCGACTGTTTCACTTTGCCTCTGTATTCGACTGTTACACTCTAGCAGTGTTCTTCCTCCTGTTTCCTTTGCCTGTTTCAGCTTCAACGCTGCTCGACCTCTACCTCTACTGCATGTCTGTTTCATCTCTTCCTCTGTATTTGCTGCCTCTGCCTCTGCTGCTCGACAACTGATCTGCCTCTGCCTGTCTCCTTTATATTTTCTTCCACTGCCTCTGCCTGTCTCCTTTGCCTGTCTCTGCTATCTTTCTGTTTCTATCTCTTCTTCTTGTCTAATACTGCTCCTTGCTTCTTCAAATGGTCCTGTCTTCGCTTCTATTTGTTTCCCTGCTTCTTCTTTTTGCTACTTCTTCTACCTCTTCTTATGCTTTCTTTGCTCCTTGGTTGATGTTTCAAGTGCTCCTCCTTTGTCATCTCCTTTGCCTTATTTCTGGATCAGGTGCTGCTCCTTTGTGCTCCTTTGCCATCAATGACAACATTTCCAACAGTCTCCCCCTTTGGCATTGATGGCAACACCTCCACTGATAATCCAATGCTTCCTCCAAGTCTTTCTCTTCCTGGCTTCTTTTAGAAGACCCTTTCTTCTATTACCTTCTTTTCCTCCCCCTTTGACATCAATGGCAAAGGGTTGCTTTATGCATTTCCTCTCTCTGAGTTATGTTTAGGCCCTCTTCTGCTGACTTTGTAACATGCTGCTCCAGAGTGATGTACAAGACTTGTTGAGAGAACACTTTGAGGATTATTGCTCTTGAATGTACACTACAAGTTGATACAATCCCAAAGCACTGACTCCTTTCACTTATATAGAGCTGAAAGTGAGGATAATGACACTTCATAGAACACATTGTACTATCTTTAACTAATCAGAGATGCATCATTTGATTTAAAAACTAAAATGCTGATAAGGCTTCAAATATACTTCTGTCTCTATCTGATGTAGTGAGCCAATATATTTCTGTTGAGGAAGATTGTAGATGGAATATGTCTTCTTCTGCAATACTCATCTGCAGTACAACATTTGTTCAATTGTGATGAAGCCAATATGTCTGTTATAGTTGTGGTTCACTTTTCTTGCATTCAATGTATTTGTCAATCTCACTTATCAACCATGCAATTCATTTATGACATAAGGAGGTATATATGTCAGTAATCAATCTCTCTTTAAAGGTTGATTACGAGCAAATTCTTTGTGCTGAAGTAGTATTTAAAAAACTTTTGAGCTTTAGATGGTAATCACAGCTAGTCCTTTATTCTTCAGATACTTTGACTGTTCTATCAGGATGAACTTCCACAAAGGCATATTCAAGATGTTTGATTGAAAACCCAGCAAAAAACCTTCATACCGTTTTGTAACTGACCTTAAGAGAGGGGCCTTGAGGTTCTTTTGCCATAGTTCTTTGATCTTGTGGACCTGTATCATACTGTTGCTCCGCTGATAATGCTTGGTAATCTGTTGATAAGCATGCTGCTTGTACCTAAACACCAATTGATATTACTTTGGTAAACCATGCAGAGGTTTCACTTCAGATTGCACATTTACCCATAATTAAGACATCTATTATTGGTCTCTCCACTGTTTTCAACAACAATCATCAATATACTGAATCTGATTTTGGTCTCATTAATCTTTTGCTTTTTCTGTCATGATGTTCAGAGGAAGTCATAGCATTTTCTTTTCTAGGACTGCTCTAGAACCATTGTTGCTTTACATACAATTAAACTGTTCTATATATCTTGGTTCACCTGTGTGTCTATTCATCTGTTTACTGTACTTGTGTGCACCAGCTACATATATAACTGCTTTTCAGGTTTATTCTCAAATACATATGAATTTGGGCGATGTCTCTTTATTACCATCTTTGTTCTCAAGCTACCTACTTGCATTCTCTGTACATATATGAGTTTTAAACTTAATGGTTGAAACTCATATTACAAATTCAATTCACCTTTATCCCTGTACTTATTCCTATCAAACCTGTAATCTCTGTGTATCTCTGTCAGACCCATACTTTTATCCTTGTGTTTAATCACCTGTTCACTATCCCAGTAAATTCCAATATTTCACTTAACTGTGTGTAAATGCATCCCAAAATTTCATTGTCTAGTCATTTTCCCAATCCGAGAACTTTTGCATGTTCTCTTTATTCCACGCTGGCAAACTTAATAAAAACAAGTCTAGTTTATCTAAATTCAAAGGATTTAGATATTAATTCCATACTCCTGTAAAATTATAACCCTACAATCTCTTATATGTACATATCCGCTAACTTCACATTACAACCCTCATATGCAACATAATAGTTGAATATTGAATAATTTAACCCTCTGTAAACACATGTAGTAAATCCAAATAATAAGGTTTCCACACTATGCATATTAAACCTTTGGTCTTTTAACTACGCATATACTTCTTAATTCATATGGTACCCACTTGGAAAATTTAAACATTATATGAAATATTTTCGTATATATTCCCTCGGACCTCATAAAGCATCGAATAACATTAATAAACCAAATTCATATATATATAACTCCGCCGGGGCCCGCAATTCAATCAAATGAACGCATCCATACCTGGCTTAACCTCCGCACACCTTTGTTAAACTTCGAGCAAGTTCTGCAAATGATCACCGTCGGATATCGAGCCTCGAGATCAACGGTGTGTATCGATTTCGCTCGATGTCTTCAGTCGATGTATAATGCGCTAAGGCGCACTTTAAAGGGCGGTTTTGAAATGGGTCCCTTGCCATGTGTCGATTCCTATATGGAATCGCTCCAATTCAGAAAATACCACCTGCTCCGAAAAAGTGGTGCGAAATGGCAGGGTGGTTTTCGGCAATCCGCGTTCACTGTTCATCTGGTCGTGGTTCCACTTCCTCCTATGCTCCAGGTTCTGGTCTGACACTTCCGTGTACAACATTAACTTGTGGTTCCAATATGTTAAATGATACTATTCAACCATTGCCATTCCACGGTCTATTCACACACGATTTATATATTCAATGTTTCATGTGATTCAACCAAGAAGACACATAGTCACATAATCGCTCCTCTGTCGACCAATTCAAGATACGATGTCAACAGTATTAACACTGGGTTTTCCAACTACACACAGGCACAATTAATCTCAATTTGCAGATTAAATAATTACACATTCTGGCATCCTCGGACTTGAATACACAGACAGACTCTTAGCTCGAATTATAGAGTCCAGATCCTTCAAGAATCTAAAGCAACTTCACGTAGGAATCTCACCAGTAAATACACAATTCTTCATAAACATATATATGTATATATACAGGTGGTAGGTCTCAAACAAATTCTTACAATTTCATAATAGCCAGATATTCAACTCGGTGGCCATTATTCTCCTATTATTTTATTGAAGACGTTCTCTTCCTCTCTCTAGCTCTCGGGCTCCCTCTCCAGCCCTCTTCTGCCATTTAAACAATGCTCCAGCTCATCCCCAAGCATATTGAGTCTTTACTACAGGGTTTTAGTCTTCAATCAAATTCTATGCCATACAAACTCAATTAATGAATAATTGCTCAATAATTCATCTGCAAATTGTATTAAACCCCTAATTCATGAATGAACCTCTATATTACACTCCTTCAGGCCTTTTCAACTCCACTGCTCTATCTCTAATTCCTTTTTCTTCCTGATCTCATAGCTGTCCTCATTACATGGAGCTCTTCTTAGACTACTTTCATGGGGTCTATATATGAACTTCTCTCCCCCTGGGATGTTGCTTCATATTTGTAACTGGTTAGATATTTTCTTTGTTTCCTAGGGCAGCTCCCCCTGAGACTAGGATGTATTCATTATGTTATTGAGATAATAGTCTCCCCCTTTCTCTTTTCTTTCCATACTTTATTGGGGTTCATCATAATGCCTGCAGTCCTTTCCGATTCATAGTTTTGTTTGATTGTATTGGATTTCATCATCTGTCTGGAGTTCTTTAATATATATGGCAGTTTACAGTCCTTTGCTTTGTGGCCAAGCTTAAGGCATATATAACATCTTATTTTATCAAAGTATATTTGAGCTGATGCATAATATTTCATTCCCCTTTTTGAACATAATTTACAATCAACATATTTATGTCCAAATTCATTGCATGCATAACAGTAGCCATGGAAATGATTTGTGTACCTGGTGAAAGATTGTTCTTTCCATTTGCTTGCTTGAGGGATTCTTCTCTTTTGCTGCATCCTTTGATGATTGGATTGGATTGGCTTTGTCTTGCAATATGTTGCATTATGTCCTTGTTTGTGGTAGGAAAAACATGTGCTATTTTTCATAGGAGGGAGGAACCTCCTTTGACATCTTCCGAATTTGTTCAATACATCCTTAGGAGCATATGAGCCTTCAGCAATTGATTGTTTCATCTTCTCATTCTCTGTTCTTTCATTTTGTTGCTTGATTCTATTTGTTTCTCTGCAACTCATGTTCTTGCTAGATTCTATTTTTGTAGGAATCTGCTGAGTTGCTTTATTATCTTTTACAGCCTTCACAAAGATGATTTTCTTGTTATCTTCTACCTTGGGCTTACTAGTTTCTCCTTCATATCCTATCCCAGCCTTTATGAGAGGTGACCTTTGTGCATTTAGAATCTGATCCAACTGTCCAGAGCCTTTCATTAGAGGTGTATTCATTAATAGTTCTCTTTGGGATTTTTCTACGTTCTTTCTTAGGCTCACTACTTCTTCTTCCAATCTTTCACATTCCTGAATTTTCTCACTTATTTGTTGCAGCAGAGTGTCTTCTACTTTCTTTGCCTCTTCAATTTGTGTCTTCAAGAAGATAATTTATTTTCTGTCTTCATATTCTTTCTCATCACATATTTGTACCAATCTCTTAAGGTCTTTGTTTTCATTCTTCAATTTTTCTATTTCAGTCAGAGCTGTGTCAAGTTTGGATTTTTCTTTAGCTGCAATTTCTTCATGGCTCTCACTACTATTCACACCAGCAGGTACCTCATTTGATTGAATATTTTCCTTTTGACCTGAATTTTTCTTCTTCTTAACTCTCTTCTCCTTCTTCATAATGCATTCCTCTGTGTTTATTCCATGCATGAAATGCAATCTGTCCCAGATTTCTTTTGCAGAGGTTAAATCCATTATCAACTCAAGGTCCTTGTTATGAAGACTATCATATATCACACATTTTGCCTTGGCATTCCTCTGTTGTTCTTTCACCGTGGGGGAGTCTGTGAAATAACCATCACATACAAGCTTCCATACTTCAGGTTCATAAGCCAATAATCTTGTTTTAACCTTATCTCTCCATTCAAGAAAGTTTGTTGTATTTAACACAGACACATTTTGATAGTCCATGACTTAACCAGATCTCCTTCAAGCTATTAATCTTACACCAAAGGAACCTTCTCTGATACCAATTGTTGAACCCCTAGTTAAACTGAGAGGGGGGGGTGAATCAGTTTAACACATACATGGAATTGCTTGATTAGATAAACCACATCAACACATAGACATCATGCACAGAGACACCAGATATAAGTGGAAATCCATAAAGGGAGAAAACTACATCTTATTATTGTTTTGATGCAAAGGCAAGCTCCAACTCCCTCTCACGACTGATTTTCTGTAGGCACCAACCTACAGGAGGCTCCTACCTCAATTCTGCAAGCTACAACTTGCAAGGAAGCTCCAACTCCCATCAATTTTCTGCAGGCACCAACCTACAGGAGGATCCAACCTCAGTCAGCTACAACTGACATTTTATCAAGCTACAAATTGATGTGGAAGCACCAACTTCCATCTATTTTCTGCAGGCACCAACCTACAGGAGGCTCCTACCTCAGTCAGCTACAACTGACATCTATCAAGCTACAACTTGATAGGGAAGCTCCAACTTCCTTACTATTTCAAAAAAAAAACTCTTGCTGATTTACCTTGGATATCAGCTCTGTTCTGTACCTTCTTCTCTGCTGTTCATCAACTCTTAAATCGGACCTGCATCATCTCTGCTCAGCCCCTTCTTCTTCTTTGCTCAGCTCCTCCTTATTCACATTCTTCTTGCAGATTGCTTATTCTCTTCAACTCTCTTTAATTCTGCTGCATACTCTCTTCTTCTCTCACTCCTTTTTCGTCAACTTTCTCCCCTTGGATATTACCCTGTTTTATACAAAAATAGTTTCATGACTATTTGTATTCCACTGGGAATTCGAAATGGACAGCCATGTCTCTTTGCCTTCTGCCTTCTCATCTCTTTTCAGCTCACTCAGAAAAATGTAACTGTAGGTGCTTATTTTAATATTATAGTGGGATATTTTCTCTCTTCCGGAGACTTGCCAATGCATCACAACAATATAAATTTAAATAAAACATTTACATTCAAATTACAAATGAGAACTCCAGCTCACTCATTTTGTCTCTTGGTTTGCTGCGCATTTGTCTTTTCTCTGACTGTGTCTTTGTCCCTTTCTCTTCTCTGTAAGCCTTTCTGTTTATGGCTGCTGCGTAACCTCTGTATTTGTGTAACTGTATTTTTCATTTTTATATCAACGCTTTATATATAAATGAATCTGCTGACTGTAATTCTGGGCCATATTCCAACGCTTTTCATGCCACGAGTGTCTTGTTGATGTGGAACATTCCGCAAGCGGCACGGACATATATCACATTCGTTGTATATTAATAATCACCCTCCCATTAAGCCGAGGCCCGTGGGTTCACAGCCCATGTGGCATATTTTAATACAACTGCAACCATGTTTTATATATCTAACAACAATCATTTTATATAAACAATCGCCCTCCACCTTAAGCCTTTGGTCTTATATTACAATCCAATAAGTCGAATCACAACCTCTAATATATGAAAGGGTCGGGCCCCACATCTAACGGCGGACAACACATCGCAACGACGATCGACAGATCAAACAAAAAATCACGCAATGTAACATTTGCGATGTGCGATGTTGCGATGGTGCGATATTGCGATTTCGCGATGTTGCAATGGTGCGATGGCGCGATGTTGTGATGTTGCGATGGTGCAATGGCGCGATGTTGCGATGTTGCGATGGTGCGATGGCGCGATGTTGCGATGGTGCGATGGCACGATGTTGCGATAGTTGCAATTGGGAAGGGTCCCACCTTATATTACTATGTTTCTTTGGATCTCGCGCTGCATATGGCTATACATACATACATACATATATATATATATATATATATATGTTTTGGTCCTTTGAATATAAAGCGCAATACTTTGCCGCTAGAGTATACGATTCCCGGAATAAGGTTTGTCTATATATATATATGCATTACATTGTCGCTCTGACCTTTAGTGTATCTTCCAGTGGAGGAGGTGATTCTCGGAATTTATTTTATGTATCCTTCTGCCTGGGGTTAAGCGATTCCCGAAATTTATGTGCCTCTGTTGTTCTAACGCCTCTGCCTCTGCTGTGCTAACTCCTCTGCCTCTGCTATACTAACGACTCTACCGCTTGACCACTTCACTGCTTCTGTATTCGCCGCCTCTGTCTCCACTTCTCGACCGTTTCACTCTACCTCTATATTCGACTGTTACACTCTAGCAGTGTTCTTCTGCCTGTTTCCTTTTCCTGTTTCAGCTTCAATGCTGCTCGACCTCTGCCTCTACTGCATGTCCGTTTCATCTCTTCCTCTATATTTGCTGCCTTTTCCTCTGTTGCTCGACAACTGCTCTACCTCTACCTGTCTCCTTTATATTTGCTTCCACTGCCTCTGCCTGTCTCCTTTGTTGTCTCCTTTTCCTGTCTCTGCTATATTTCTGTTTCTATCTCTTCTTCTTGTCTAATGCTGCTCCTTGCTTCTTCAAATGGTCCTGTCTCTACTTCTCTTTGCTGTCTTGCTTCTTCTTTTTGCTTCTTCTGCTACCTCTTCTTATGCTTTCTCTGCTCCTTGGCTGATGTTTCAAGTGCTCCTCCTTTGTCATCTCCTTTTCCTTATTGCTGGTTCAGGTGCTGCTCCTTTGTGCTCCTTTTCCATCAATGACAACATTTCCAACCGTAGCACTGACAGTAAATCTAAATGCTTGATTAAGCAAATTTTTCAAATATTCAGCAGAAGCACAATTACACAACCAATCTCAATCACATATGACACACAAATTTTGACTTAATCACAATTCTTCATTAATAAAATAATTTGTACCTACTTGGGCTCCTGTCGTGGGATAATGGCCCAACGAAGGAGTTACATATACAACAATAAACCTAGAGTTATCCACCCCATCAAGCCCTAGATTTTCCCTTATATCTTCCTTGTCTATTTTGAATCTGTCTCCCATGCTACCCCTTGCACCTTCCTTGGACTCGGCACATTGAAGTATCACACTCATCCCCCTACGGAGGCTAATGTCATTGTATATTATCTATTTCCTATCCTCGAACTTGCTTTTATAAGTTTACATAGAGCTAAATCCCTAACCCTAGCCCTAATCTCAAAGTGATTAATGATCGAGAGTATAGCTCGCCTCACTTGAGATTGACAGCTAAGATAAAATCTTACTCGCTAAAGTAAATTACTTTAATTTTTCTAAGTTTCCTTTTGGTAAATAAGACAACATATTAATACCTGTTTTTTCCTAAGTTAAACTTAGGCTAAGTTACATTAGCAACTTGTTCACACTAGAGCAAGTATTCTACAGAGACTGTGGGTGACTTCTGCATGCCTAGACATAAGGGCCATGATGAAGTACTTGCCCAAGCTACAAAAATCAACACTAGTTTTCATGAAGTTATTCATTAAAAAATCACAAGATACATACATCCTCTTTGTTGGCAATAATTCGAGTATAATTCCTAGTTTTTCCCTCCATATTTAGATCTATATAATGGCTTAACTCTATTTTCTTTGATAAGAAATTCTTTATATTTTCAAAAAATAAATAGCACTGAGGGTTAGCTCAGTTGGTCGATGTCCCGTTGCTAAAGCACCTCATCTTTGGGAGGTCACGGGGTCAATTCTCCTTCACATTACAATCCTCCTCTGCCCCTGCAACACCCTTTGGGACCTCAAGGGAGTGATATAGTGCACTCTCAAGCTCCAACCTAGAACTGCACATTCAAGAATTCTTTTTTTTCTAAGTCTCCCTCTTAACAATTTGAGTTGGTAAAACCTACATAGTGTTCTTTTGACCTCTTATATAGCACTACATTGCCTTTTTTATCTCTTAAATTTCTTTTCACTTTATTTGGTCACTATAACACCATCCTAATGCATTGGCTAGTGCTATATTTGACCATAAATCTCCAAGGGAACACTACAGAAGTTTGTTGGACCTTTGACATCAAATTTTAAGCCTCCTTTAGTGGCTTAACACCCTGGTAAGCACTAAGGTAGCGCTATAACACTCCACTTGTCATAAAGTGAGTACTATAGTGTTATCACTCCGCCAGATTCCCAAGGCTGAAGAAGGAATCCCAATAGAGGTAACCACCGACCAAGATTTTGACTTGATAGCTACCCCTATCAAGCAGAAGAGGGCTCTCTCCAAAAAGGGTCACAGCCAAGAGGGCTTGAGAAATTAGGGTTTTTAGGCTAGATATAGAGTGCAGAGGGTTGTTTTGAATTTGATTTGGTTGGGAAAATTACTGGCTGAAGAAATTAGGTCAAGGAATGCCAGGTCAGGGAAAATGAGTTAGGGTTGCAAGGATCAATGGGGCAAGGTAGATATAATGATGCTCACTTGAATAAAATTGTTATGGAATGGTGTTGAAGTTGTAATAAGGCTAAGAAATTCATAGGAGATGTATTTTTCTTAGATAAAAGAAGATGAACAAAATATGATCAGTTACCCAAAACAAAGCATGTGCAAACATGTATTCTGATTATCTAACTTGTAAAATACAATAACATAGAAATGAAAGTGAAAATGAACACAATACCTTCAAACATATGATACTGAAGAAGAAAATATGATAGAAATTCAATACCACAAAAGTATCCCATAAAAGTAGATGCAAATCCTCTTTATTAGCTTGGCCAAACTGAGTACAAAGTTTCCTTGATCAACTAGAAAACCATTAAATTGATTCCAAAACTTGTCTATTGTGAAGAAAGGGACTAAATAGACATGAAAACAACATTCACTCATCCTCAGGGGTCGAATCCATGAGGTGAGGAAGATATTACACAAAAATCTGAACTGATAGCTAAAGTATAGGATGGTTCAAGTGACTCATTCCTAACTTAAGTGAATTGATTAATTACACCTCATTTGTTTGATTTACCTAATGTATTTACCCTAGGCAATAGTAAAAACATGATAATTACATTTTTTTTCATCATTTACATAGGTAAAATCATCATTTCCCAAGATAAAAATCAAAACATGAGTGAAACTCAGAAAATTTCAGAAGATTGCCAAACATGTCATCTCCTTGTCAAACGTGCCCTCTCGGTTCAAAGCTGATTTTGGGTGCCTTCTTGGTGTCAAAATTTTCTCCAAGATGGCTTGTTGGAAATCACTTCAAGTCTACTTTCTCGAAATGCCTTCAGTTTGCAAAATGAAGCTCATTTTCCTAGTAAAAAGCTCATTTTCCCAAGACTGGTAAACGCGCAGCACCAAGGTAAAAAATGAGGCAGAAACATGGTTTTTTTCCCTTTTCACTAACCAGTTTGCCTCCAAATGCTTAGAAAATTTACAGCGTGCATGTCCTTATCATTCTGAATTCAATGGTGGTGACCATTTTCTCATTGGATGCCCCCAAAAATAGCACAACAGCCTAGGTGCTGCACATTTGACATTTTCACTGTGCTAAAAATGTCTCTAAAAACACATAAATTAACAAAACTTGCAAAATTTTCCAAAAAATTGTCAAAATTGGTGGGATGATTGCTGATCATGTTTTTGAGGCATGGAGTGTTACCTCGGCAAGTATTTCTAGCATCCTTTACATGCTTAAATCATGTCACAGTGATGGGAGATGCCATGAGTTCTCTGGTATTTATTGGCTCATGTCTAATGATTCTCCCTCCCTTTTCAAAAGGCCTTCTCTCCTCTCTTTCTTCCTCCTCACTATGACTTCTGTCCTCTTCTTCTGCCATGATGTATTTGGTGTCAAAACCCTAGGGAGGTGATGGAATGGAACGTGGGTGTAATAAGTGTGGGTTGGTGTGAGGAAATTTGAGGAGATGGGAATAGGGATTTGTGATATGAGGGAGGCGACAGGGGGTAGTGATGATGAGGGGTTTTAGAATAAGGGGATTAATTGTAGGTAAGGTATAGGGGAGCTCAAATGTCCGAAACTTAGGCTTAGGGTTTTGAAGGAGATGAAATCTAGGGAAGGAGATAGTTAGTGTAGGGTTATGGGAAAGGGTAGGATTGTGTTGGGGAAGGATTACAAGGTTTAGAGTGAAATTGAAGTGTTAATTAGGTTTTTGAGGAAAACTAGGGTTTTGAATTAGAAGAATATACCAAATTTCCTTAAACAAACTTCAGACATCCAAAATGACATTTCCATGAAGAGGAGGAAGTAAATTTTATGTAATTTACTTGCTTGTTCGGGAGGGGTGTAAAGAATCACTCGCTAAAGGACCGACAGAATTTTTAATTTTAGAGGCCCTTGGAAATTTCTCAAGGAAGATGGGAAAACACAACACCTAGGTGAAATCAACTATCCTCTGACAAAGACAATGCCTTTAGAAAAATGCACAACGTTTTCAAAAGGCAAACGCGTAGCGCTCGCTAACACGCCTCTCGCCCCTATTTTGCACAATTTCACCTAAAAATCCAAATATTATCCTTATGCTTGAGGGTGTAGGAAGGAAAATGAACTTTGAACTGATGTGTTTGAGGGCTTTTTATACTTGAATGGATTTGATTTATGTTTCTCAAAAGCCTCTTTTCTACTGTTTCATTTCACCTTCAAATTTTCGTACTAATGCTCTTTGTCTTCCGACTTTTGTTTGGCAAAGGATCTTGCTAGAGTTTGTCATTTTCCTTTAGTTTGGCATGAGTATTTTGAATTAGGCATTTATGAGTGAAAATATTACATATAGAAAACATAAAATTACATAGGAAATACAACAATAAACTTGTTTTCATATCAAAATGACATTTGATATGAAAATCATATAAAATCAAAATTACAAATTTAAAAAATATAATATTTACATGCCGATGATCTTCTCAGTGAAAACAAAATGTTTTATTGAATCACCTGCTACACATTTTGTCGACTTTATCGAGATGAAATGGTGAATTTTTGGACCCTTTGTGCAACAAAACCTAATGACCTATCGGGACCTCGAATGATCCGACTTCCATGGTTAACTTCAATGAGATAAGACATGGTGAAATGAGATTTTCATAGGTGTTTTTACGCTCTACAAAGACATGAAGGTGAGCCAACAAATGAGAATTTATGAGGGAGAGTGAGATTTTGAGACTAGGGCTACCACGAGTGAAACAATTTTTAGCATGACCTAACGGAGAGAATGTACCGTAGTGGGACACCTAAAATGAGAATGAAAATAGTGATTTTGATCATTGGATGGCGTACTCATATTCTCGACACTAATACTTTGGCATTATTGGTATTTATAACCTCCGAAAGAGGTGACAAGAACCACAAGACTGACTTTTGCGTACGTTGCCTATTCTATTGGGACAATACAAGAAAAAAACTCAAACTCGAATGCGTAACTAATTATTGATAACTCAATGACACAAACCGACTAAAACTGATTTAAATTTGGATCAAATATTGTCTCAAAAATCAACTTACTCTTGTGCGTACTTAACTTGAAAAAGTAGAAACTCAATGAAGCTCCATGGCCTTCACTTCGAGCTCCGAACTCCAATGATTTTTCCACTTCACACTTGGCAGAATATCAAACTCGATATATACAATGAGATGAGATTTTTTTCATAATTTTCAGATCAAAAGATAGTGCTTTCAGGAGCCTACCATTAGCTGGCTCCTCTATGCAAATCTCGCCCATCCATTTCTTCCTGTGGTACAGATATGCATTTTGTCCACAAGAAGCTTTCAACCTTAAAGGGACCTTTCCATAAATTATCGAACTTCCCGTGCTTACCTTTGTCTTCATTCTTGGCATCCCCGTGTGCAGTACCACATCACTGGCTGAAATCATCTTGCTTGGTTTTCCTATCATAAATTTGCTTGATCTTATCATGGGAGTTTGGAAGCACTGAAATGTCAGCTTCTTCCCTTGTTTGTTGGTAAGTGAATCATTTGGTTTTTTCCGTATTAACATTATTACTATATTTCTCAGAGAAGTTTCATCACTAGGACAGCCAATGAAGTAAGGAAAGTTGTATCCACATCGTAAAATACCTGAAATGGAGACATGCAATGGATCTCTTAACGCTACTCGAGTCTATTATAGGGACTGGAGTGAACTTCTGTGCCACTATTTACGTTAGCTCTCCAACATATTTTTCGATTATATTGCTCAAAGACTTGTTGGAGGACTCCGCCAATTCGTTGCCCTCGTGGATAACATGTTGTAGAATGACCCAATTTAATGTTATACTTATCACGTAATTTTGTCATCTTCTTTGATTTGAAGGCCGCAACGTTATCCGTGATGATATTTCTAGGACAACCAAACCGGGCAAGATGTTAGCTTCTAGAAACCGAATTATGACCGAGTCAAGAGGCTTGCCCGGTTGGGATCGCTTCGATCCACTTTGTGAAATAGTCTTTCGGTGGTAAGTATCCATCTATGTTGAGCTGTGATGAGGGTGGATGTATTCCACCGATAAAATATAATCCCCACCGTTGGAAAGGAGTTTCGAATCAAAATGGGTCGTAATGGTAAAGGAAGGAGCTTATGTTTACCTTGGGAAAGTTGGCACCTCATGACAACTCATGACCGTCTTGTACAACATGCAAATAATGTAGGCCAATAGTAACTGCCTTTTCCTTTAAAGATTTTTTTGGCTATAGTCTTTCAAAGACAAATGACCTCCACAATCTCCTTGTGGAAATCCTTCATCACTTCTTTGGATTCGATCTTCTACCAAGAAATTGAGTAATACCTCCAGATCCCTTCCGCAGAGTGCACTATCTAATATGCGCATTTCGAAGCCCGGCTTCAAATACCTACTCTGCCTCCTTGACATTCCCGAGGAGGATTCAATTGTTGTAAAACACAACTACATCAGAACATGGAGATGATACCCTCGAACAAGACTTACACTTTCTTCACACGACATACACGATATAAGATTGATGGGGTCAAGTGCATGTAGATTGGACTCAAATGCATGAGCTTGGCTAAGCCTTGCCTTTGATCAGCTTGGTCGGCTTGATTCAAGGTCACAATTTCAAAAGTGTTTCTATCCACCTACCTCTTCCTTCCTTCCGGACTGCTTTTCTTTGCATAAGTACTTCTTTAATTTTTGCATTTGGAACATATGCCAAAATATGCGAGTGCACAATATTAACAAGGAAGTCTTTGAGTGTTTCGACCAAGGCCAAGGTATTGCTTCTCAATTATGTTGTATTGGAGGGCTGCATCTCTTATTTTGCGACTAAAGAATGCTATTGGTAATGCTTCCGTCCCATCTTTTTTCCTCGCATAAGCATTGTCGCCAATGTATGCTCGAAGCGAAAGAAAATATAGCCGAAACCCAGTGAATACTAAGAATTGTCAATGACCGGAGCAAGCACAAAGCAAATTTCATCGAGCTGAATGACTTATGAGAATTTTTAGATCATCTAACATCACTCTCCTTTTTCAGCATGTTAGTTAATGCTCTACTATGGCCTCTCGATAATAATGAATTGCCGAGAAAATTCATCCCACCCTCAGTTTGAATTTTCCTTGTTTCTAGGAAAATCAATTTTGCTGTATCGCTCAAATCTAGCAAGATCTATTTGGATCCCATATTTTGAGATGATGTGACCCAACAACTTACCCTTCCATAGAAAATAGTAATTTTTGTATCCAAGGAAATCCCAAATCCCCACATCGTTGGAACGCAACTCTAAAATAGTGTAAATGCTCATCATCTCGAATTTGAATAAATAGTCGCATCATCTAAAATAAATAACAAGGAAGGCATCTTTTTCATTACTAAAGGCTATGTCTGGGCACATCGAGTGGCCCCGACATTCTTCAAATCGAACGACATCTTGGCATATTTAAATGTGTACCCCATGGTAGTGAATGTCGTCTTATCTTGATCGTTCATGTACAAGGATCTGGATTGGTAGGCCGAGTAACCATCCAACAATGACATCCTCGTTGGCTCCTACAACTCGTTGAAGTATGTGGTCCATCTTGGGCACCTGCAATTATCTTTCAACGACACTTTATTCCGTATTTGCGAAATCTATACACAACACTCATTTTCTTCCGCATTGGAACCAAATTGAGATCCAATCCAAAATATGACTAGAACAATGATGTCACCATAGAGCTTTTTTATATCCTTTCTCAATGGACGACAATAACTTTGAATATTCTACCGAGCTTTCAGCAAGGATTTTTATTTGGCTTGACGGATTGTAGTCGAATGATATCTTGATTGTACACCTTTAGATCCGAGTAATACCAAGCGAACACGCTTTAAAAATCAGTAAACAAATCAATATATTTAGACAATTGGTGATGGCAAAGAATTTGAAAGCTTGATGAACTTTGGCCGTTCCGCCGCTTTCTAATATTAACATCTTCTATGCCCTTTTTCGTGGGACCAGCGTAGAGCCAACACGTCGATATTGATCAAATAACCTTCCAAAGGTATGAGATCTTTTGGAATGTTATTTTCCTTGAGCTGAAGTATGTCAATCTGATTTGCCTCAATAACTCGGTCATCCTTGTCGTACACTTCGTCCATAGAACAATTCTCAAATTCACCTTCACTCTTGAAGGAAATTATTCATTTGTTTATCGCTCCCAGAAAACTTTATGTATCATAAGTTATCCGGAATGGAGGGCTCCGTTTTATATGAATTTCAAACTTTTTATTTGGAAACATTAGAGATCTGAAATTACTCGTAGGATTAGCGAATGAATTAACCATCAAGTTTTGCAATCTCGCACTACCTTAAGTGTATATTTCGAAACATCTTTAAAACGTCGTGCTATATTCTATATCGCTCATCCTTGGGTGATTAGATTGATACTCACCTTGATTTGTTTAACTACCAGCTCCTAATCATCGTAATCGCAATTTCTCCCAGTCTTTTTTTAGAATTTTTCAAACCGGTAATGAGCGAAACATATTCACCTCCATTATTCGTACAATCAAATGTACAAGCATAAATACAACCTTAAATTATTTGGGACCTTATTTTTGTTGAAATGGGCTGCGCATCCATACCAATGCCAGCCCCGCTTTTCCAATCTTAACCATCAAATTCCATGCTCCAAAGACCATCTTCTTCTTCAAGGTGCCGAAACTCTTGATTCTGATTTGGACACAATTTCTATCCATTCTTCATGTCAAGCATGAACTTTCATCTACCTTCTTTCATGGCTATTCTTGACATAATATGGCCCTCTTTCTCTTTTTCAATACCTGTCAATGCACCTGAAACTTCAGGAACATCATCTATTTCCTTATCGTTAATTGACAATCAAACATATTTTAATCCAAAATCATTGTACAATATAAAGTACTCTAAGTATGTATGTACAACGTTGATAAAGATGATTATTAGGCATTTCCTTATTTGTGATCATGTATTTCATTTTAGTCTCATGGTATAGTTTTCTCATTTTGACTATAGACAAGAATAGTGGCATAAGAAAAGTCCAACTGGGCAGTCACCTCTCAATTTGGCCCTCCAGGATCTTGACAACAACATACCGAAACGTGGTGGAATATTAGCAACTACCACATCCATAAGGACATTTTTGGCCGGGATCTGCCTAGAGAAATTCAGATCTTGATTAGACCCAAAAGAACAGACATAACTAGAATCGAAAGAATATAGATCATGATATGGGTGGGTTATGTCAAGGCCAAGCTTCTCCATGATGGATTTCGGCATGAGGTTGTGGGAGGCCCTAGGCTCAACATAGTGTTATGAAGAATGCACTTCATGATTTTAAGACTCAGTAAAATGGTGGGACCCTCACCATTCTTAGACCGACCATCGATGGTGGGACCAAACATTAACTAGGGTCGTATCATCTCACATTAACCATGTTGCTATATATCAAATTAAAGTTTTTGATCGTATGGTTTTGTATTTATCAATATCGACCAATTCACAGAGGAATAAACACCTTTAACTTAGAATTTCTCAAGTTTCAGAAATGAAAAGGTATAGTTTTATCTACCTCTTTATGACAACATCCCTTTTCTCAACATGATCTCTGCAACTTCTTTTCTTGAACATTCTTTCTTTGACAGTGCACTTGTAGAAGGTCGATTGCTTCGTTCAATATGAGTGAAAATTCTTTATCCTTATTTGAACTTGTTTCTTGCGGAAGCTTTTTCCTCGCTGAATCTCATGTTCTCTTGAGGTGGATTTACTCGAACATCTAGACTCTCAAGGAGCATCGCTTTGCTGGGGAACTTACTATCTGTGTAATTTCTCTTGATAGTCATAAGATTCTACTTATAACTCATGATCATTCACCATTATGAAATTTTTGTAATTATGTGAACTTGTTTTTTTTCCACATATTCTTCATCTCGTGAGAAAGATGGGCTCACCCATCATCTTTGAAAAGAAGGTTATCCTCTACCGTTGGTTCTTCCTCTTCATCACTAGGAACATAATTTTGTTGAAGTTGTGTTTTGATTTGCCGCCGTTGTCGTGTTTCAGAGCTCTTTGCTCTCTCTCGCTTATCGAGAACCGAGGCTGTCACATCAAAAGGTCCAAACAAGCCATAATTCCCGCTAATGTGGTGAGTGGGTGGAACAAAGGATAGATTGTTCGAGTAGGTCCTCGAGGGGGAAGATGAGATGATGATGATGGATGATGAAAAAGTAACCGTTTGGGAAACTTTGGAAATATGAAGTGGTTTCTTTATATCAATATAGGCTTTTTCTGCGATGATTTAGGGTATTGGCTAAATTTTCTAACTTGTAATATTGGTTCCGGATTTTAGACACAGTCTCATTTGAAATCGCAACTAATGATGGATTTAACTCTAATATCTGTGGTTCGTGGACTACCGTATTCAAATCAATCTCATATTTGGTTCTAAACAATGATAACTCAAATTTGGTATTAAATACTAAATTTTGTATGGCTACCAAATCGTAAGGTAATGAGAAATATCTTACCAAATTTTGAGGAGGATTCGAAGAGCTTTGAACCTGGTTGACATCTTTTGCCTTCCTTAGGATTATACTTCTAGATCTCTATTAGGGAGAAAATGGAATTGGATCAGATTAGACCGGTATACCTTCTTTCGAGAAGCCGCATCCGTTTTAAAAAACTGCAATTATGAAAATCAACTTTATGAAACTCGATCCCATCATCCAAGGGATCAGTTTTCTAATGGATATTTGTCGTACACCTAGGGAAAAGCTTCTGTCTTTTCATTCCTCGACAACGACGCTCTAAGATGTCACCTCCGTCAGATTCTAAGGTCAAGAAGGAATCCCAACAAGAGGTAACTACTGCATCAAGCTTTTGACTTGATACCAGTTCTATCAACATTTTAGAGGGCTCTCTCCAAAAAGGGGTCACAACCAAGAGGGCTGGAGAAATTAGGGTTTTTAGGTTGTATATAGAGTGCAAGAGAAGTTGTTTTGAATTTGATTGGGTTGCGAAAATCACCGTCGAAGAAATTAGTCAAGGAAAGCTAGGCTGTGAAAATGAGTTAGGGTTGTAAGATCATCGTGGCGAGGTAGGTATAATGATTATCACTTGAAGAGAATTGTTATGGAATGGTGTTGAAGTTGTAAGAAGGCTAAGAAAAGCATAGGAGATGTATTTTTCTCTGTATTTAAGAAGATGAACAAAATATGATCTCGTTACCCAAAATAGAGCATGTGCAAACATGTATTCTGTAATTATATAACTCGTAAAAGATCATAACATAGAAATGAAAGTGAAAATGAACACAATACTTTCAAACATATGATATTGAAGAAGAAAGTATGATAGAAAACTAATACTAAGTATCCCATAAAAAAAGTTGCAACTCCTCTTTATTAGCTTGGCCATTTGAGTATAAAGTTTCGAGCAACTAGCAAAACATTAAAATTGATTCCAACCCTTGTCTATTGTGAAGAAAGGGAATAAATAGTAGACATGAAATCAACATTCAATCATCCTCAGGTCGAATCCATGAGGTGAGGAAGATATTACAAAAATTTGAACCGATAGCTAAAGTATAGGATGGCCCAAGTGACTCATTCCTAACTTAAGTGAATCGACTCATTACACCTCATTTGTTTGATTTACCTAATTACTTACCCTATATAATAGTAAAAACATAATAATTACATTTGTTTTCATCATTTACATAGGTAAAATCATCATTTCCCAAGATAAAAATCAAAACATGAGTGAAACTCAGAAAATTTCGTAAGACTCGCCAAACACGCCATCTCCTTGTCAAAACGTGCTCTCTCTATGTCAAACACACCCTCTTTGTTCAAGGCCGCTTTGGGTGCCTTCCTGTCCAAATTTTCCAAGATGGCTTGTTGTAAATCCCTTCAAGTCTACTTTCAGACATTCCTTTTGTTTGCAAAATGGAAGCTCATTTGCTTTGTCAAAAACTCATTTTCCCAAGACCTCGTAAACGCGTAGCGCCAAGGTAAAAAATGAGTGTAAAACATGGTTTTTTCCTTTTCACTAACCAAGCTTTTCTCCAAATGTTTAGAAAATGTACAGGGTGCATGTCCTCATCATTCTGAATTCAATGGTGGTGACCACTTTCTCATTGGATGTTCTGCAACAGCACAACACCCTAGGTGATGCTTGACATTTTACCGTGCTAAAAATGTCTCTAAAAGCACAAAAATTTACAAACTTGCAAAATTTACAAAAAATTGTCAAAATTGGTGAGATTATTGCTAATCATGTTTTTGAGGCATGGAGTGTTACCTTAACAAGTATGTCTAGCCTCCTCCTTACATGCTTAAAGCATGTTATATGATGGGAGACATATTCTCTAGGTATTTGCTTACCGCCTTCTATGTCTAATGATTCTCCCTCCTTTAAGAGGGCATTCTCTCCTCTCTTCTTCCTCCTCACTAAGAATTACGTTCTCTTCTTCTGCCATGATGTATTTGGTGTCAAAAACCTAGGGAGATGATGGAATGGAATGTGGGTGTAAGAAGTGTGGGCTGGTGTGAGGAAATTTGAGGAGATGGGAATAGGGATTTGTGATATGATGGAGGTGATGGGGGGTAGTGATGATGAGGGGTCTTATAATAGGATTTAATTGTGAGATAGGTATATTTAGGAAATGAAAACCTAGGACTTAGGCTTTGAAGGAGATGAAAGCTTTGTGGATGGAGAGTTAGTTATGTAGGGGTTAAGGGAAAGGGTAAACTGAAATGGGGAAGGGTTATGAAGGTTTTGGGAGTGAAATTGAAGTGTTAATTAGGTTTTGAGGAATACTATGGTTTTGAATTAGAAGAAGACACCCAAACTCTTAAAAACTACACACATCCAAAATGACATTTGATGAAGAGATGGAAGCAAATCTGTAACTTACTTGCTTATTTGGAGTGCAAAGAATCATTGACATAGGATTGAAGGTGAATTTTGAAGTTTAGGAGGGCCCTGGAAAGGTCTCTTTAAAGAAGATGGTCAAATGCACACCACCTAGGTTAAACGTACCCTTTCTCTGATAAAGCAAGAATGGCTTTAGAAAATTCACGCGTTTTAGAAAACGCTGGCAATGGCTGCCACCCGCCGCCCCCGTTTTCGTTATTAATTTCACCTAAAACTCAAAATCTTCTCCTTGTCGAGTATGATTGAGGGTGTAGGAAGCAAAATGAACTTTGGAATTGATGTGTTTGAGGGCTTTCACATGAGTGGATTTAGAGAAGCTTTGAAACCCACTCTTTCTAATGTTTCATTTCACCTTTCAAATTTTTAGACTAATGCTCTTTGGACTTCAACGTTTTGTTTTGGAGGTTGGATCTTTTCCTGGAGTTTGTCATTTCTCTCCTTCAGCTTGGTATGAGCATTTTGAATTGGTAGCTAGGGAGTGAAAATATTACATATATAAAACATAAAATTACATAGGAAATTAAAATACCATATTCGTTTTCATATCAAAATGACATTTTGATATGAAAATCATATAAAATCAAAATTTAAAATTTAAAAATATAATATTTACATGCTCATGATCTTCCTCGGGGTAGTGAAAAATAAAATGTTTTGTTGGAGTCACTCTCACACATTTTTCTGATTCTTTCATTGAGATGAAATTGTATTTTTGGACCTTGAAAAATAAAACCTAACGACCTAATGGGACCTTGAATGACCGACTTCCATGGTTAACTTTGACCGAGATAAGACATGGTGAAATGAGCTTTTAATAGGTGTTTTTATGCTAAAAGACATGGAGGTGAGCCAACAAATGAGACCATGAGGGGAGAGGAATTATAATTAGGGCTACCAATTACTGAAAACAATTTTAGTACCTAATGGAATGACAGTAAAAATTTCCAGAGTGGGACACCTAAATGAGAATGAAAAGAGTGATATGATCACCGATGGCAGAATGCATATTCCTCGACACTAACATATAGTACATGCAGCTTCACTAACTTGAGCTTTTCAGGCTTTAGCTTGCTTTAAAGGTCTTCTTTTAAGGCCAAATACTTTAAGTTCAAGGTATTAAAATAAGAAAAGCTCAAGTAAAAGAAATATATTACTCAACTTACTCATACAAACACCCGATTAAATTTTTTTAAAGAACATCAACTATTCTTTTCACTCACACAATCTTAACTCTCTTCTTTGGATATTGAATACTCTCAATTAAAATGATTTTTTTGTTAAAAATCAAATTGGTAGAAAGATTGTCTTATTCTTGATAAAGACCATGTACAAAGACCAAGACTAGGAATTCTAGTTCACCCTAGATAAAAGACCAGACATTCTATACACCAAGTCAACCCCGTACCTCGACTCCTTTTCTAGCATCTTTCGATTAGAAACAACTTCTGGGCAACATACGAATTTCGGCGTTAATAAAACTTTCTATAACATCATCTCTCCCAATCCAAAGCAAAAAAACAAAGAGAGGGAGGCACCAAAATTTCGATTTTCTTCTTCTCTCTGACTTCCTCAAACTCGGCACTACTTCTCGACAATAGACTTCGTACTTCTCCCCAAATACCACAAGAGATAACAAACTTCGTGAGAGTGTGTGCCCAAATGAATTCAATTCTTCTTGTATTTATGTGCTCCATGTGAGTTCAAATAGGTGTCTCTTAGGTGACATGATCCCCTTAGGGCAGACTTGTTGGGGGACGCTGACAATTCAGGACAGACTCAATATTAAACCTTTTTTACATGATTCAAAATCCCAAGAAGGGTATTCTTAAATGTACAACGACTCTATTAACTCGGCATTAAATCCTTAAGTTTTCTAGACTTTTAATTAAACATGGTGACCTAAGCGTGAAACCCATCCATTAATAAGTCACAATAATAATAATAATAATTCTTTTCTTTACGTTCTTTGACAAGTAAATTACAAGATGACTCAATTAGTACATTAAATGAAGACTCAAACCCTCGTTACAATTTCAACACCCCCTCTTATATGGGAGGGCCCATCAGTATACAAATATAATGGAATATCTCATACTATAAGAATGAAAACTTTAGGTACCACAATGCCATGGACTTGATTCCCGACACCAAGGCAACATATTCGCCAACTTCAACAATTTAGGCACCACAATGCTAACACCAGGATTCCTTACCAGGAAATCTATCCGGTGGGACTAAGATGACCTGTTTTCAACCCTTGAGGTAACGCGGGTTTACTTACAAACCATCAACCTGTGTGTCTCCCAAAATTAGAGTTTTTTAATCAATACAACTTTTTCAAACTGGACTATAGAAATCATCACAAAGTGTCGGCCAAGTGCACCTCCTAGGCAAATGCTTCACTATAAAGCCTCAACACTCTCGATCCATCATATCATGGATGTTCAATCTCTCTCAATCAACCGAATGGTAACCAAAGATCGTATTAAATCCTCTCAGAGAGATTTACCTCGTACAAACACAACCCAATCAATAATATACTTTCACATACACATAAAAAAATACAAACCTTCAAGGTCTTCCCGTACAACCAGATGTTTTTCTCAACTTTCACAGAATACCAACCGAATTCTTTGACAGAAGATTCCTTCATCATACACTTTCCTTCTCCTACTTCTCATGCAACAACATATCCTTCGAAATTCATTCTTTAATTAAAACTAAGTTATGCCTCCTCTTAACTAGGGAGCATATATTTATATCGAAAATCCCTCTTAATATTAGGGAGATCTTCATTCAAGTTTCCTTAGAGATCAACTTCTTTTGGAGAGTATTTCTATGGGTTCCAACCATTTCATCAGAGTTATCATTGTCCTCATCATGCTTACCATGAACGAGCATCTTCACCATACCGAAGATTGTATACCGACAACTTCGATAGGAAAGTATAACCAAATCTATAGAAACAAGAGAAGTTAGCCAATATCGTAATCATAGAATCATTTCAAATTTATACATATCGAGACCCAAACTTAGTTGCAAACAAGAGACATATACTCTTCAACATTTCAGTGACTTTGTCATAAAACCTAGACTACTTCATAAAAATTTCATTCTGTCCGGGTTTCAATGCTTCTTTCAAAGGTGTAACCCACCCTACTACAACATAAAAACCCTAGAAACAATTAAATATATATCTACAAGATAATAACTTTTATAATTCATGTTAAAATTTTACCTATAGTATATTTATACAAATCCTAAATTCCGTATAAGAGAATCAATCAAAGTCACTCAACTTAGTCATTCATATGACCAACTTCAATCAGAGTTAAATATTTTACAAACCCTATATTTTCATCAACTATCAAATCCAATAAAAATCATACTGAACAATCTTACACACAAATCTTCAAATCAATCATATTGTCATCATTCATTAGGGATTTTTTCTACTTACTAAGGTTCAAATTCAAACCCTCGAATTTCATTCTCACAACCATAAAAATCATTATATAAATAGATCTCAGATTGTTATATCACACATACTAGAGAATTTAACTACTACTAGGGTTTAACCACAAACCCTAGATTTCCAAATATCACCATCCTAACTTACAAGGATTTATATTAAATCCTAAGACTTATGACCATCAAAAACTAGGTTAACACATGTATATAGGAGTTCATTATCATGCAAAGGCATATCATATAAGTCTCGGAAAACATTAATACATTAGGCATATACATATCTGACCAAGCTAGGGTTTTCATCATCACATAGCATTTACACTGATAAACCAACTTCACAACATATCAATAACAAATTTGATTATACTAGGTTTGATAGACAAACACACACATACAAAGGAAATCATTTCTAAGACATTATAAGGGCCACGGTTTAACCATTCCACCAAACCCTAATGAGTTAGGTTTCAATGCAAACATATCAAACTCAACATTGGGCAGAAACTGCTATTTGAGATTTTAGACCTCATCATTCAACCTTACCAGACAGGTTTTCGATCATACCAAAATCCCAAAATGACACTATCAATAAAATCAATATAACATTCCTAAGAAGTTTAGGGTTTCGTATATTCACATTAACATACTCCTTCTGCTAGGTTTTCCAGCACCACAGGGTTCTACAAAATCAATTAAGAATACGCAGTGGGTGGGTAGGGATTTATCAAGTTGATAAATCACCTAGAGAACAAGAACCATTATGATTCAATATAGCTAGACATAACAATGTTAGTAATAGACTCAATTGAATAAATATTTAATATATGTAGAAATATTCAACAGATTCAATTTATCTGTAATGGGCGTAAACAATATACTAAATCAATTATACAAATTGTGGAAACCAATTACGATCGCACAATCACATAAACTAGTATAGAAAGTAAGACCATCACACAACACAAAGATGTATTCAGGGTAAAGCTCTATTAAAACCTCCCGCTATCCGTATATTGCATAAAGTCAAGAACATGAAAAAATACAATGTTATTTTCGCTTCCTAATAAACCTCTACACTTTGTTTACCGTCTCTACCCTAATTCAAGCAAGTTTGGTCCAATATTTAACCACTGCCTTCCCGACCAACCTTGCTCACGCCAATTCCTAGGCTATCTGAGCTCTATTAATTAAAAAATTCCCATCAATAGATTGCGGTGAATACATCCAAGGTAACATCATGATGACCTCATGCATGACCTCGTAATTTTCTAATATACAACCGATAGTTACTTTCTCCTTTATACAAATGACAGTTATCTTCCTTTCACCCATGAACCTACCAGAGCCGACACACAACAACTATTTATAGTGAATTATCATTCATTTGATTGATCGTTGTGCGTGTTCAAATCATATTTAATTAATCGACCCGTCACCAGTTTGTTATCTCTTACTTAACTAGTTAAATTGATTTTAACTCAAATACTGAGTTAAATAATTACAACCAAAATAAATTTGCAACTGGACCTCCCCAAAACCCAGAGCGACATCTACATGCCTCCTGCTTGACCTCAATCCCGACTGACCGAGCTAACCAAGTCTTCGTGACCCGCTAACACTTTCAAGCTATCATGAGGAATACATTTCACCCTAATTTAATTAAGGGAAAATTGGGCTCAGAAGCCGCCTTGGGGTGCCATTCTTGTTTCCACCTCAACACTCCCTCAACAAGAAAGGATTGTCTGCCACCCGATCCGCTCGTGGATCAACAAGAAAGGGATTGTTCGCCACTGTCCACTCCTCTCGTGGAACTTGAATTTTCTTCGATGTTGCCTTCATCAAGATGTCCGCATCCTCGCTCCTTCGTGGGAATGTACTCTACCTATTACACCGCCTCTCGCACACACCTTGAGAGACAGTGATTTCGTACATCAACATGCTTGGACCTCGTCAAGAAAACTCGGATTAACCAATATTGACAACTTTTGGTTATCAGCAACAAGTCACCGTCGTATCCATCTACCACCCAAAAAACCAACAAGTATCTTCCCTAATCCGTATGGCCTCACATGTCGCCCCGATTGTCTCCATGTACTCGCTCTCGTTGAACCGAGTGCAACCGATCTCTCGTTCCAGGCGCGTTTGTACCAGAAACTATTGATGATCCTATGTTGAGGATTCCCCCTTATGTTCTCTTCATATCGATGTAATCGCTCAACCGCATCGTGAAGCCCCTCGTTTACCCATCCGTCCCTCTCGTACCATAATCCAAAATTCTCAGTGCTCTTGAGGTATCTCAACACATGATTTATTGCCTTCCTGCAAGAGCTTGTAGGCTTAAACCATATCTTGACTAAGTCAAGTTAATGACATATAATATGTTTGGTCATTTTTTCACCAAATATACGCAGTGAACCCATAAGTTTCGTGAGATGAGCATCTACTACTTCGCCCGAAGTAGCATCCTTCCTCAGCTCTTCTACAATGAGTTCCATGGGTTTGCTGTCCTCCATGTAGAACTTCTTGATAATCTTGTTGGCATACTTGCCTCCAGATACAAATATCTCTCATCTTCTTTGCCATAGCTTTCTAATCCTTAAATAGTGCAAGAGCCTCATGTCCTTCATCTCAAATTCTCTTACAAGATCCCTTGGGAGTTAACGTATTTTCCCATAACTCCGTCAATATCAAATCATCGACATAAAGTACAATGATCATTATCTACCTTCTAGCACAATATGATGTTGCTCCGTACCTTTCTTCACTCTTGGTAGTTTAACCGTGAAATAGTTGTCGATCCTATAAATGCTGCTACCCAGGTGCTGTCAAATTTCATACAATGCTCTCTGAGTATGCACACATGCGACTTCATTCAAGGTCTCAAACCTTCTAGCTACTCACTGCACACCTCTTCCTCAATCACCCCATCGAGGAAGGTCAGTTTTTAAACCATCTCGATGTATCTCCGCCATCCCATCTTCGCGCCGAGAGTGTAAGGACGCATCTCATCGGGCGAGTACCTTGCGACCGGTGCAGTTGCTGTCTCATCATAATCAACTTCTCCACCCGAGAGAACCCTTTGGATACAATAAGGGCTCCTTGTCCTTCTCCACACTCCCATGTTGCTTGCTTCACTTGCCCTTGTGCTTCTCCAAACTCCCACATGTGTACTCATCCCAATTAACTCGATGAAGACTTATGTTCGCACAAATATTGTTGTATCACATTCTTCGTCCACAAATGAAACGATAGGCTCCCGATCATGCAACATAGCTCATTTTTCTCCTGTACAGTTATATTCTTCCTTTGCGGCAACCCCATCATGTTGTGGGTTATGAGGTGTTATCAATTCCTTCGAATCTTCTGAAGCACATAAGTTCTTGAATTCCGTTAGAGACATATTCTCCACCATTGTTGCTTCTCGCAGCCTTCACCTTCTTCCTTGTATCTTTATCAACAAGTGCTTCCTGAACTCACAAAACTTCGAGAATGTCCGATCTTTTCCCCTCGCGTAATTAAAATCCAACACTTGCGTGAAAAACCATCCACACAATCATATAATACTTGTGTTTTGCTATGGAAGTCGTCGAGAATCTGGCCTGACATGTGTCCTAGTGAACCTCTTCAAGGATCGTCTTTGCTTGGATTTTCGTACTCATCGTGAAATATGGACTTGATATTTGCTTCCCCAATGTACACCATTTACACATCTCGTCGCTCAAGTGCACCCTTTGGAAGTCCTATAGAAATCTACCGCATAATTTTCAAGCATCATGGTGTGTATGGCCCAATATCCTCCGTGCCATAACTCACCGATGTCTCAAATGCCACCTTCTCTGTACTAATATGACATTCTTATTAATTTATATATAGGTTCTTTTTTTACTCAAACCCCAATATTTTTCACCTATCCAAAGGCTTTGTGATGAAGGAACACCTTTCCTTCACTGAATATCACATCATAGCCACGTATTCCAACATAGCAACAAACCAAATTCGTCTTTAAACCAGAACATAAATGACATCTTTTAATGTGAGAGGAGTACCTCACTCCTCCTATGTAATCGTACCTATGTCGGTAGAATTATACCCTCCCATCATATCCCATCTTGATGTGCATATGGAGATCCTTCTCCACCAAGTTACCGAATAATTCTTTGTTGTCACCATGGAACGAAGCCCCACTATCTGGCACACACATAACCCATCACCGATGACACCATGCATGTGATGAGGGTGAAATCGTAACCCTAACCCAGGAAGCAAGTGCTTCACCATCCAATCCTCCCGAGGACTTCTCGTTGGTCTTTGTGCGTACACTTTGTGGTACAGCGTCCAAGTCGTGACAATGAAAACGTTTTCCTCGAGTCTCACTTATTGCTTGCCTAACTAGAATCCGATTTGCAATGGGAGGCCCTTTCCCTTTCCTTTTCATTTTTCCTTCAAATGAAGGCACAGCTTTTCTCATCATCGCCTCTGATGAGGATCCATCCTTTGGTGTTCCACTTCCACCTCTTCTTTTACCATGTCAAACCACACCGTTTCCCACTGGGCAGCTTCTCCTCCTATTCACTCGAGTCCGTGTATTTATGCCAGCTCTTAGGAAGGCCTAGAAGTGCTAGGCTCACCAACCACAAGGGAATTTTCACCCCAACACTTCCAAGCTCATTCAACATTGGAGGAATCCCATACATTTTGAAATCGCTTCGCCCTTCTCCATCTTCATTTTTCCGAGCTTGTCCTTTAGCGCCACCTTTCGTGTCGTCGCTATTAGGAAACATATTTGTTAAGACTTTCCACATAACATATGGAGTTTCCTTCCATGGAGTTTCTATGATGGGTCATGATCTCGAACTCCTTCTAAAAGAATCCTTCTCACTCTCAGCAGCACTTTTCTTGCATGCATCAAGAAGGAACATCCGTTGTCGTTAGGCCGGGGGAACATCAATATCTATGAATTCCTCTGCACCATTATCCTCCAACACTACCCCCATCCCGCCCTTCCATGTATGTAATTAGAATTACCCTCAAGGGAATATTCGAGTCTCAATCTAGAGAACATCCCCGATTCATTGTCTCTGAATAACCGCAACTATCTTAAATTTTGCTTAAAACAAACTCGGTTCTTCTCTTCTATAGTGATTCCTGTCACATATGTATGTAAATAGCTAAATGGATTCAACTCTATCTTGTAATGTACTAAAACAAAATTACTAAATCATTTGTACATATTTCTGAAACCAATTATGATCGCACAATCACATAAACAAGTGTTATAAGAATATCAATCGCACAACACAAATATGTATGTGGGGAAATCCTCTTAGCTAAAAACCCCGCATCTATATATTTCATAAAGTCAAGAACATGAAACAAATACAATGCTATTTCCTTCCTAATAAAGTCACGCTAATCTTTAAGCAAGTTTGGTCCATTTTTTAACCATTTCCTTGCCTCTTTTTCCTCGCACTGTACTTTGCTCACGCATTTATGGGCTAATCGAGCCTCTATTAATTAGGGATTTCCCATCAATATATTTATGAATACATCCCATCCCGATGACCTCATGCATGACTCCGTAAAATTTTCTAATTATAATCGATAGTTCTCTTCCCTTTAACTCCAATCTCAACTGGCCTTCCTTAATATCATTATGCAACAACTATTTATATGTGGAATTATCAATTATCTGGATTATCACCGCATGTGAATTAAATCATATTTAATTCATCGACCTATCACTAGGTCATCTCACCAGAATTACAACCGCATTCTAACTCAAACACTGAGTTAACTAATTACCACCAAAATAAACTACAATCGGACCCCCTAAAACTTAGAGTGACCTCTATGATGCCCCGCCTTGACCCTCAACCCGAATTGACCGAGCTAACTAAGTTCTCGTGACTGTGCTAATACTTACAAGTTGTCATGTCATGTGGAATTACAATTTAATTTTTTTAATTTAATTAAGGGAAAATTAAATTAGAAGCCCCTTGGGGTGCCATTCGAGTTTCCACTTTAAATAACATAAAGAAAACAATGTTTTAAAGCATACTTTTGTTTCTTGAAAAACCTTGTCTTGAGAGGTCCTCCTCTTTACATACTTCTTGAGAGTATAACAAATGTTTTCCTAATCAATACCATACAGAGGGAGAAAAGTGATTAGTATTAATAATCAAAACTCAAATAAGTACATGAAACCAAAAGTGAGAGGAATGAGATACGTATCCTGAGGAGTTGTCGAGGCTCCCTCCAAAAATTTGGGATACCTAAACTTACAAACAAGAAAATGTATTTTCCAAAATTATGTTAAAGACCTATAAATTCTAAAATATAAAAAATATAAAAGTAAGATATCTAAGGCTACAAGCAAAGGACTTTAGCAGCAGTAAGTCCCTGGAACAAATTCTTCGGCTTGAATTTCTCTCGGGTCTCCTTCTTCAACATTTTTGGCTTGATCTCTTTCTCTTTCTCGTTTCTGCTTTTTTGACAAATCTACCCTATAGTGACCCTTCTTATGGCATTGATAAATTCTACCTTAGAGATGTAAATCTTTTCATTGGTCCCTTTGATTTATTTCCTTTATGATGAGCAATGTGGGCATTTGATACTCCTTCAGAATTGGAAGCTAATGCAATCCTTAATTCTTCCCGACTACAAGAAATCCATAATTCTTCAATGGTGGGAGCTCTCTCTAACTCGTTAAGTCCCTGCAGCAAATGCACCCAAGTAGGTGGAAATCCCCAATGTGGCAGTGATCACGAGTTCTTTATCTCGGGAAAACTTTCATTAATGGCCAAAAGCTCATCCTCATTCTTGCCATATTCACAAATATCCAGGCCACTATGTCTTATTTAGTCATCTTTGTGGTCCTTAGCTCATTTTTCAATGTAGATATCACTACAAGGTTATTAATAAGAATAACTTTGACAAGGCTTCATACATTTCCCCGAGCATGGTCGATGTTTCTTATGAATGTGACAAGGTTTTCCTTTATTCCTTCTACCATTAAAGTCATGGCCACCACTCCTGTGGTCCCCATATTTCACTTTGTCACCATCATTGGAATCCTTTTTATGCTTCTTTACATTTCCTTCGACCAAGTCCAATATCTTATTCTTTTCTTAGATGATGAGGTTAATTTTCTTCCAGGATTTGTAGTTTGATGCTCCTTCAAGTTTGTTTTTTTTCCTTGATTGTGTTAGACATCTTCCTAGGGTGTAGTAGATTCCTTCCCCGAGATGATCCTTTGAACGGTTCCTTGATAAAGTGCTAAAGACCGCCTTTTCTTCTCACTCTCAAAGCTTCCGATACCATGTTAGAAAATCAGAAAGGTGAGATTTTTTTCTTATTTTGAGTAATTACTTTTGATGTTTCTTGTTATTACGATCTTTATATCTTCTTTCTTAGTTCATATCAATAGACTACCAAAGCAACAAAACATAAAACAATAGACACCCTGATGTAGGCACTATGCAAGAAAAACCCACCGAGGGTAAACCAACAAGAAATTCTTTCCTTTCAATAAATATTATTTGAGACTTTTCACCCTAGAGAAATACCAGACTCCTTTCCTCCACACCAATTCGGCCTCCAAAATTTTGAATTCCTTTTCGAGGAATCCTCACTAGGGCAAAGAACTTCCAACAACAATAAAACTTAGAATACTTTGATCTTCCAATACAGAGCACCAAATGGAGAGAGGCTCAAAATTCTCGATTTTCTTTCTTTCCTTATACTTCGAACTCACACTTCTTTTGGCTTCCGTAAAACATACCGTATTCTCCCCAACCACAAGAGATATCAACTTTCAGAGATTTCTACTCCAAAATGAATTCGGTTTGCCCGTATTTATAGGCTCCATGTGAGTTTGAAACAGGTGTCTCTTAAGTCAACATGATCTCCTTTAGGCCGACTTGGTGTATCTACTACATAATTCATATTTGATTCAATATTAAACCTTTTTACATGATTCAAAAGCCAAAGAAGCGGGTCTTTTAAATGTACAACTTCATCTACTAGCTCATAATAATTCCTATAAGTCCTCAATGGGGACTTGACCTTAAAACATGGTGACCTAAGCATGAAACCCATGCTTTAATAAGTCACAATAATAATAAGAATTATTATTTTCTTTATTCTTTGACAAGTACATTACATGATGACTCAAGTACATTAAATGAAGACCGAACCTAGTTACAATTTTGAACATTTTTCAACTTTTATCATTACCAATCTTTAGCTACATCCGATCAACTCTCAAGTATTCTCAATACTTATTTTTATTTTTATTTTTTTGTTTATGGTTTTTATGTAAATTATTTTTTCACCCAACAATATTTTTGCTCAATAAATAAGATTTAAATACGTTTTATAAGATTTCTTAATGTATGCTTGGAGATAGTGCTAGGTTCCTTTCTCTCACGTCTATGCCCAAACCACCAAGGGCACTCCTACCACTGTTGTAGCTTGTATCAACAAAAGGAAACACCCTCTTAGACAACAAATCTCTTCATAAGATGATTTTAATGCCATTTCCTTAATTGGCTCATTCCTTCTTTTTCTCTTCTTTCATTCTTTCTCTAGGCTTGTCTATGGTTGTGCCCTAGCCCCCAATAGTTTTTTTCAAGAAACAGTGCTCATATTTATGGCGAAAGCTCAAAATGGATTTCCATGGTCTTAGGATGCCCAACCATGGATTTTTTCTCAGTTACCTAGGGTTTATCTTCATAAAATTATAGGTTTCTCACAGGAAATTTATTTGGTGTGTTTCTAACCTAGTTATTTGTCGTATTTTAACCTATTTACTTAAGAGCTAACTACATGACCATATCTCTTAAAATCCAAAAGCCTAACCATCTGCATAATATCCTAATGATCTTTTCCTCAAGAAAATCTTCGAACCATCATAGTAAATATAGTGAGTCGAAAATGTTTTGTCTCTACCATTAAAGATATTTTTCCAAATTAAACCTATTTTTCCCCGAAAAAAAAAACCCATAAAATTAAGCACTTGCATGTCATTTTTAGAACAATCTCTATACGGATGTTTTTTGTTTTCTCTCCTTTTTTTCCTAGAAAACAACAAAGGAACCTGCAGATGGGTTGGCTATTTTCCACTGTGTTGAATCCTCGATGAAGAAGAACCCAACTTTATCACCCATATTTCTAAGGTACTCCTACCCATTGGATAGTTACCTCTCATATACATGGTCAACATATACCTAAGTTTCACATCGATGAATTGATCAGATGATCTGTACAAAAATATATACATTGCTTCGTTAAGAGATTCTGGATTGCCAAAGGTGGCAACTCATCCATCAATATTTATGTGCAAAAGCATTGAGAGTGTTCAGTGCATCATGCATCCGCAGTGTTAGCCACCCTCGTAATATTTTTGTTATACCGAAAGGTGGCTAAATATTTTTGAGCCTCCAAGGAACAAATTTTATCACTAAAAATTGTTGGCTCTTGAAGACTCCTTGTAGACCCCATGCCTCTGTCCAAAATCCTCATTACTTTTCCTCTTAATTCTGCTGATTCCAAGTAGAAGACTGCTGAAAGACCTTCATTTTCCCCCTTCTTAAACCTTCATTTGCTCCCCTTTTTCTCCACAAACTTCCTTGTTTTCATAAATCCTCTTCTTCCATTTATGAAAATCACTTTCCCATAGTTAAAAACCCATTTTTCTTTATAAAACCCAAAACCCGCTTATCCAAACTTTCAACTTAAAAACTTGAAGTCACGTGTTTAATATTTTAATGGGTTGATTGAAAGACCGATCGCGCAATCACAATCGGAGAAATCAAATGGGTAGATCAAAAAGACCCGCATCAAAGTTCCGATGCGATTGGGTCTCGTATGTTAAAAGTTTCCCCCGCCCCTGTCTCATATGACTTCCCCCGAGACCAAGTGTTAAGGACCCCGGGTGCCAATCGCATCGCAACGTTTCAAATAGGTTGATCGGAATGACCAGGCCCGATGGCCCGATTGCGATTGACCCCTTTGTTTTAAATACGCCCCAGGCATATTACATTCCATATATCCGAAGGCCCCGCAGTCGGGCGCCTGTCCGCTTTATATATATATTCTTCCGCCCGATCCATAAAAACCTTTGATTATTCCAAAAGTTTGGGTTTCATAAAAATATACAAGGGTTTCTCCCCCGATCCATTCTCCACCGTTGATCTCGTTCTTAGATCGACGGCCTGCGCTCAATCGCATGCGTTTTGTTTCGCCCCCGATCGCGACTCCCCCGATTGGTTCTCCACTGTTGATCTCGTTCTTGAATCAACGGTTATCGCTAAATCGCATCACAATGTTTCAATCGCAATCACAATGTTTCACCCCCGATTTCCGATCCCCGATTCAATCCCGACCGTTGATCTAATCCTTTGATCCAACGGTCCACACAAAATCGCATTGCAATGTTTCAATCACAATCGCAATGTTTCACCCCCGATTGCCGATCCCCGATTCAATCCCGACCGTTGATCTAATCCTTGATCCAACGGTCCACGCAAAATCGCATCGCAATGTTTCAATCGCATGCGTTTTTGTTTTACCCCCGATTGCGCTCCTCCGATTAGATCTGGACCGTCCACGTGTCCAGATCGGACGGTCCAAAACCACCCCACCTTATTTCTTCTCCCCGCTCTCCTTTGCCTGTTCTGTGCCGATCTCCATCGTTAGATATTTTTATCCGACGGCTATGCTCCTCCCCCGCCATCTGAAGCAGTTTAAACCTATTTCCGCAGAATTTCTTAACTGTTTTTGTGTTTTGCAGGTGTTTTAATGGTTTTCCATTATAGAATGAAGGAGAGCCGAGGGTTGGGAAAGACGTTTCCTGTGCCTTCGAGCTTTCTAAAAGAACCATTCACGGGCTCTGTATCAAATGATTTATCGATGTTTCATGAGCATTGATAACCTAAAGGCCCGGTGCGGCTCTGCACATTGACAAGATACTGCGTTTTAACGTGTTTTTAAAAGAGTATAAGTTTTAAAGAACAGAGCGCGGAAGGACAGAAGATTGAAGACAGATTTGGGGGATTATGGCTAAGAATGCTTATAAAAACCTAATTCCCCGAATTAAGACACTATTTAAGAAAATCATAAGTGTTTCGCTGACAGAAAGGTTTCCACCGCTTCAACTGAGGCGAATTGATTCCTCAGCTACTACAAAGAGCCACCTGTCGCCTCAAACCATTCAGAACAGAGGCCGAAGTTATTGCTCGAAGAAATATCTGCCTCCGGCATTGCCAAGAAGTTATTTCTGCAAGGAAACCAATGCATAAATATCTACAGAGTTACTCCAAAACATACACAGAGCCTCAAAGTCAAACAAAGCTTCCACCGAGCTTTGATATTTATTGTGAAACAGTTAATGTAGTGATCCACCTGTAAATTTCTCCCTCGAGCCTCTCAAAGGGCCGAGAAGTCTTCACTCTGCATTAATTGTCCTTGAGATATTTTGTTAAAATCTCACCTCCTCATCTTCCTATAAGTACTTCTGCATAAGATGAGAATTTGTTGGTTGTTGTTGATCACAAGCTGTAATACTGAAACTCTTTGAAATAAATACATAGTTTGTTGAAGTTGAAGAACAAATTGAAGTCTTGGATGTCTTGATGATTCTGTTGCATGCCCGTTCCTGAGAAGGCTCTATCATTGGATTCATGAGCTTGGTTGTTGGTGAAGTATTCTAACTGTTAAATGTTTTCTCCTGTTTTCATTATGTTCCATAATTTCTTACTATAGTAGGCTGAAAGTTTTAGGCTAAGAAATGACTCCTGGAAGCACCTTAGACATGTTCACTGTTTTATGTTTTCTTCTGCTGAAGTATTTTAGAGGCTTTAAACCTTCTCTTTAGTCTTCATGCTTGTTTATTTCCTTAATAGCTCAAATAGTTGGTTTTAACATGATTTATGGTTTTCCCTGCTTGTCTACTATCACTTGAAAGCTGTTATTGAAGTCTCCCTTTGAAGTACCATTGTTTTGAGTTAATCAAAGAGGTCGGTTTTGATCTTGCCCTTTGCCATTGCTTGAACAGTTGTCTTGAAGGTCGCTATAGTTGTAAGCATAGATGTTATTTAGGTGTTCCCTCTTCTATGACTGCAATTATCAGTGAATCTTTTATTTTTTCTAAATCCTTTAAAATAAAATCTTTGAGGAAATAGGGAGTTCCCCGAATCTTAGATTTCATTTTAAAAGTTTTCTTGAAGTTATTATTTTCTTAAAGAATGTTTGTAGGATTTATGGTTAGCCCTGTCTATCAAATATCTCTTTATTGTTGAGTTATGTTCTTCAAGTTCCCTTTGTTGAGAATTAAACTTCTCTTTCCAAATCATTAATGTTCATCTCATTCCAAAAACAAAAGGATCTTGTGGCCAAGTTAGATTTGCCCTTTGATATTCCATATCCATTGATGAGTTTGTCATAACCTTATTTTGACTCCATCGCCCAATGAACCAGATATTTCCTCTTTCTGTCTATCTTTCCTAGACCTTCCATGTTCAGCTGTATCAACTCAATCCAACCAAATAAACAAAAACATGTACTTAATAACTAGTCTAAAATCATACTCAAAGCACACAAGATAAACCTTTGCGATCAAACATTTGAGAGATCATAAACCTTTGCGATCAAACATTTGAGAGATCCCTCACTGAGAACAGGAGGACTAGATCCTGGAACTCTAAAGATTGGTTCTGATGTTGCCTTGTCTTTTGATTTGCCAAACTGTCAAAACACGGGGGACCAACATAATGGCGATCATAGTGGGACATGCTGAGAATTAGAGGTTTCAAAACCTTTCTTTAAACTGTTAGGTCCAGTTTAACATAAGTAACTTTCTTCAAGCACTGCCTCACAAATGGCAATCATGATAGGACTTGATTGAATCAGTGACAAACTAAGAAACCCTTAGGATTCTTGAAAAGTCTTACCAAACCTCGAAGGAACCAGTTACCAAGCCATAAGAGCAACTCTGTTTGTTTGAACACCTTAGCTAAGTGAAAAATCAGACTTAGAACACTCTCTTAACCTATAAAACCAAAATAACTCAGAAAAACCCAAAAAACATTCCAAGTTTGGCTTCATAATAAACATTGGTAGTGGACCATAAAACCTTTTACCTCCGTAGGAGCTAAAAACTTCCACTTGGCGACTCCACAATCCTAGCAGACCTTAAGACTCCACTGGGATAACCCTTATCATTATAATATCATTCAAACTCAGTTAGAGGATGGTAGGATTAAAATTTGCGTAAACAGATTAGTTAACCTCTCAAAGATTGTCATACTTGGTTAAACTTTTCTTGTTATTTGGGTCTAAAAACATAGCATAGTGGCTTCTAAAAAGATTCACACTAGAGCCCATCCAGACCCTAACCCACCTGAGATAGTTGATAACCCAGAAATTATCCTTTGGAAGTCTCCTAGGATTAAATTATCAACTGTTTTCAGATCACCCTTGAGAGCTAATTCAGTCCCTGAAAATCTTTCAGCTCTACAACACTCACAAGCCGACCTAGTTAACCCATTTAGAACCAGGTCATTTGATGATATAATCCATTTAGACTCTGAATCTTCGCTTTCATCCCCAGAGACAAATAAACATCCTGGTAGTAGAGAAACAACACCTCCTGATTTACATTTTCTCCACAACCTAGGTGTCTCTCATCCAAGGTCAGCTCAGCAGTCTACACCTGGTCCATCCACTTCTACTCACCCTACATCCACTGTTCAAACCACTACACCTCAGCCCACTTTCCCTTATGTAAATCCACCTCCACCTCCTGCCATGGCTGCATGGTATGCTCCCCTAGTTCTTCCCGCACCATTAGTCAATCTCCCACAGGACTACCAGTCCAAGATTCCATTGTATGATGCTAACAATGCTACAACTGCATCACAACATGTGGATAAGATGAATGACTATTTTGACCGAAATGAAATTGATGATGATTCTGTCAAACTTAGATTATTTGCTCAGAGCTTAGGGGGAGAAGTGAGAAAATGGTTTAAAGGTTTGCCCCCCCGTACTATTAATGATCTTCAGGCCTTTCATCAAACTTTCCTGAACAAATGGGAAGTGAAGAAGAATCCTCTCCAAGTTCTTGCTGATTACAACAATCTTCGTAGGAATCCTGGGGAAAGTGTACAAGCATATTGTACTAGATTTAACAGTGTGTATAATGCACTCTCCCCAGAACTAAAACCTCCACAAGGCTCAACCTTAAACAAATTTCCTGAAGGATTTGACTCGGACATGACTTATTCACTAAGAGAAAGAGATTTTGCAACTCTTGAAGATATGCAAAGGGGTGCTCTTTCCGTGGAAGTCAACTTAATAGAAAAGAGAGCAAGAATGAAAACTGAGAAGAGAGTATCTTTCAGAGAGGAATCCCCTCCCTCTACTTCAAGCTCAAAAATGGAGAGAATGTTGGAAGAAATGATGAAAGAGATGAACATAATTAAGAAAGCACAAGAAAATCAAAACCAGCCTGCAATTCAAAACAATCAAAATATAAATAGAAGTCAGAATTACAGAAGGGATAACAATCAAGATAAGCAAAAGGAAAGTGACCAACAAATTAGACCTCCCTTTCAACAGAACTATGTAGATCAATATGAGGAAGACAGGGAGTTGGAAAGGTTGGAAGAATCACATGTAAACTTGATTGGATCAGACAGTGGGGATGATGTTTTCCTCACTGAGGAAGAACAAGGTTTCTTCTCTAATGATCAAAATACAAACACCTATGAAGATTTTGATGACTATAGATTGGGTTTTGAAAATGCAATCATGGAGATACACAAGCAGTATGACCTTAGGAGCAAGGGAAGTATAGAGAATTCAAAGGATAAGAATACTAGCACTGCTGTCAAGAAAAACGCAGAAAACCAGCCCAAGAAGACAGCAGAAAAAACCAACATTTCGGCCAAAAAACCAGATTTAAATAAAGACAAGGGAATCCATCCAAATGTTGAACAAAGCACCCCTAGCACTTCAGCTAGTGGTCCTAGTAAAACTATTCCTATCACTAGTTCAGGAAAGGTTCAGCAAATCAGAGCCGCTGAAAAGAATTCAATTGAAAAAACAGATGTAAATATTAACAAGTCAATTATTCCTTTCAGCCTTGAGGGAGAGATTTCTAAGATAAAAATTACCATCCCCCTAGTTGAACTAGTAACCCAAGAAGTGTACAAAAACCAAGTGTTGAAAGCCTTAAACTTAGGAAATGATACTGACACCTTAAACTTGACAGATGACAAACCTGAGCTCTTGTTTGGACCAGAGGTTGAAGGAAAATATCAAGAAGGACTAGTCCCTCCCTTCTATGTCAGCTTGAACATACACGATAAAATTTTACATAACACCATGTTAGATTCTGGAGCTTCACACAATCTAATGCCCAAAGTAGTAATGGAAAGTCTAGGCTTAGAGATTACTAAACCATAAAAGATTTGTATTCTTTTGACTCAAGTAGAGTCAAATGTTTGGGTTTAATGAAAGATTTATGTGTTAACTTAGCTCATATCCCCGCCAAGAATCTAGTAATGGATGTAGTTGTAGCTGACATTCCCCCTAAGTATGGCATGCTCTTATCAAGATCATGGGGAGCCAAACTTCAGGGAAGCCTTCAAATGGATATGTCTTATGCCACCATCCCTATTTTTAACCAAAACAGAAGACTATACAGAGAATCCCACATGAAGTACATGGTGAGTAACATGGACAAACCAAACAACACTCCAATCTATTCTATTCAATCAAGTTTAGATTCCTTTATCTTGTGTAACGAAGATGAAATTACTCAACAAGATAAAGAAAACATGGACCCAATCAGTTCACCAAAACACACCAATCTTACCTCGAATCAACTTCAAAACATTGACAATCAACAGCAACAACAAAATGAAAATGAGAATGAGTCAAATATACTTTGGACAGTGAATTTCGATGGATCCTGTAATAAAACTAGTGCCGGGGCGGGTGTCTGGATTCAAAACACAAATCAGATTTTTTCATACAAATTAGATTTCCCATGCACTAACAATATTGCCGAGTATGAAGCACTTCTCCTAGGTTTACAATTGCTTAAAGAATTAGAAGCCCAAAGGATATCTATTTTGGGGGATTCTGAACTTATCATCAAACAAATCAAAGGAGAATACTCAGCCAAAAATCCAAGACTTAGGGAATATCGAAACGCTGCCCTCGACCTACTAAAAACTTTCGAAAAATATGAACTCATTTTTATCCCCAGAGCACTCAATCATCTAGCGAATGAACTTGCCTTCGCTGCCAGCAATTGCCAGGTACCTGAGGTAAATGAACAACTCAGTATAAAGGTGAAACAAAGACCTGGTGTGCCTGATAACGAAGATCACTGGCAGGTGTTTGAATCCGACAAACACATAGATGATTTCTTGAAATTAGAAAATGATTTCAGCATACCAACATCATACACTAGCCATGAAGAAAATTGTTTGTATATTGAACAAATCCCAGAGGCTGAAATAACGTATCCTGCTAATATAAATCATTGCGAAAATCCATTTGAAGCAGAGGTAGTGAACAATGAAGACCAAGAAGACTTGGAAGTCTTACAATGCAAAAATGATAAGATCCCAAGAGGTCTCACACCTTTAGAACACCTATTCGATCTCAACGATGTAGCTAAAGAACCAAGAATGGAACCTGTGGAAAAAAATGTAGAAGAACATAACATAGGCAGTCTAACAGAACCCAGGATGATCAAACTATCTAGCACCCTCCCGGCCCACATAAAATCGCAATACATAGAGCTTTTCAAAGAATTTAGAGATGTGTTTGCCTGGGAATACAAAGACTTGAAATCATATGATACCAGCATCATCCAGCATAAAATCCCCTTGAAGGAAAATCAAAAGCCTTTCAAGCAAAAAATAAGGAGAATAAATCCTCTTTTACTACCTTTGGTTAAGGCAGAAATTGAGAAAATGTATAATGTTAGGATCATAGTACCCATTAGATTTTCAGAATGGGTATCAAACTTAGTTTCTGTTAGAAAGAAAACAGGGGAGATTAGGCTCTGTATTGACTTCATAAATTTAAACAGAGCCTCTTTAAAAGACAACTACCCCTTGCCCAAAATGGACCATATACTTCAAAGGGTAGTTGGGTCAAGAAGAATATCCCTATTAGATGGGTTCTCAGGTTACAATCAGGTGTTAGTGTTCCCAAGTGATCAAATCAAAACCGCTTTTACCACACCTTGGGGCACCTTTATGTATGTCAAAATGCCTTTCGGATTAATGAATGCAGGGGCCACTTTCCAAAGGGCCATGGACATAGCCTTCTCTGAAGATATTGGATATTTTATAATTATTTACCTTGATGACATAACGGTTTTCTCAAAAACTGATGAAGAGCATTTGATCCACCTAAGAAAGGTTTTTGAGAAATGTAGGAAATTTGGCTTATCACTAAATCCCAAGAAGACCCTCTTTGGTCTCCAAGAAAGGAAACTCCTTGGTCACATAATTTCAGAAAAGGGAATCAAAATAGACCCTACAAGGATAGATGGCATATTGCAAATCAGCCATCCTAGAAGCCTCAAAGAATTGCAATCTTTCATTGGAAAGATAAATTTTTTGAGAAGGTTTATTCCCAACCTTGCTGAGCTATTAAAGAACATTACAAACATGCTCAAGAAAGATGTGGGTGTCAAATGGACTTTACTAGCTAAAAAATCATTTGAACTGGTCAAGCAGGCTCTTACCCAAACACCAGTCCTGATTAGCCCAGATTTCACCAAAGATTTTTACGTTTTTTCTTTTGCATCTGACCACACAATAGCTGCAGTTTTACTTCAAAAGAATGATTTAGGGCAAGAACAGCCAATATATTTCTTTAGTAGGGCCTTAAGAGATGCTCCTCTCAAATATACTATCATGGAGAAACAAGCCTTAGCATTAGTGAAAGCATTAAAGGACTTTAGGGTCTATATTTTACACTCTCACATAATTTCTTTTGTTCCAAATACTGTTGTCAAGGATATTCTAAGTCAGGACCTTGATGGTAAAAGGGGAAAATGGATTGCAACTATTCTTGAATATGACTTAGAAATTAGGCCCACCAAACTAGTAAAAGGGCAAGGACTAGCAAAACTTATGGCTGAGTCTAACTTCCAAGCACTAGACATGAATATGGTAGATGTGTTGGAAGAAATAGAGGAGTCTGATGCTCCTTTTATTGAAGAAACATTTGTAAATTCTCCTTGGTATGCTGACATTGTTTATGTGCTCTTATTTTTAAATACCCCTCCTTCTTTGACTAAGACTAAAGCCAGATTCTTGAAACAAAAGGCTTTGAATTTTTGCATATTAGATGGAGTATTATATTGGAAAAATGTTGTTGGAATCTTGCTTAAATGTTTGCTTGAAGATGATGCAGGAAAAATCATGCATGAGTTGCATGATGGTGAATGTGGAGGACACCTCTACTGGAAGGCCACAGCAAATAAAATTCTCAGATCAGGTTACTATTGGCCTACCCTTTTTTCAGACACTCAGAAACCGGTCATGTCTTGCCATAAGTGTCAAATCTTTGATGGCAAGAGAAAGCTCCTTCCCTTACCCCTACATCCTATCAGAGTTGAGGCACCTTTTCAACAACGAGGGTTGGACTTCATTGGAGAAATTCACCCATCTTCCTCAGCTCAACATAAGTGGATCCTCACAGCCACTGACTTCTTCACCAAATGGATAGAAGCTATACCTACGAGGAATGCTAATGACTCTGTCATTATCAAGTTTCTTGAAACCCATATCCTATCCAGATTTGGTTGTCCCAGAAAAATCATAACAGACAATGCTGCTGCTTTCAAATCTAAAAATATGGTTGATTTCTGTCACAAATACCATATAACCTTGGGCCATTCCACTGCTTATTATCCCCAAGGGAATGGATTAGCTGAATCCTCCAACAAGAGTCTCATTAATATCATTAAAAAGTTGTTGGAAGAAAATAAAAAATCATGGCACAGAAAGCTGGTCCATGCCTTATGGGCTGATAGATTAACCACAAAGAAATCAATAAATATGTCCCCCTATTAGTTAGTTTATGGCATGGATGCAGTCTTCCCTACCTCATTAGGAGTTCCAGTCATGAAGCTCCTTCAAGAAGTACAGGTTGAAGAAAATGATATGCAGAGGAGGGTCAACCAAACAATTCATTTGCAGCAGACCCGAGAAGAAGTTTATGAAAGAACACAGTTAGTCCAAGAAAAGATGAAGAAGCAATTTGATAAAAGGACTAAGGCAAACAACTTCCAGGTTGGAAGTGTTGTTCTTAAATGGGATTCAAGGAGAGAAGAAAAGGGGAAACATGGCAAGTTTGAGAACTTATGGAAAGGGCCATATATTATTCACGCTGAGAGGGGTCATAATACATTTTTCTTGAAAGAATTGAATGGAGAAGACCTATATGGAGGTCCTGTCAATGGTAGGATGCTCAAGCATTACTTCTGCCAAGAATCTTAAGTTTCAAAGAATTTTTTGTTTTACCATTGTAAATATCATAGTCTAATCATTGCATTCAAAGTTACAAAAATCAAAAATGCAAAAAACAATAAAAAGAAAGAAAAGAGGGCAGATTGAAAACAAGAAAGGCAGAGCCCCATGCCAAAAAAGAGAAACAAATCTGAAAGTGTGCAAGCTTAAATGCCACTCCTGATTATCACACTTCTAGTTAGTCAAATAGCCTAATCTTGACTAATTAGTTTTAAATTTTCTGCTGATAGGGTAGTGAATTTGGTTTGCCAAACTGTTTAATCTTGGCTTATCAGTAGATAGATTAGGATAGAAATTAAAGGTTCAAAACAAACTAAAAAATATGAACCAGAAGAAAGCAAAGACAACTCAAACAAAAGCAAAAACAGAGCTGTGAAAAGGAGAAGGCAGCACTTTGAAACTTTCAGATCTTAAGCCTTCCATTTTTTATTTTAATTTTCTGCAAATAATAATCTATGTGCAGCTCGTTTTTATGCCATAGATCACAGCAAGTCAAACATCTCAATCTTGACTTGGCTGTTTTTAAATTTCTGTTGTAGAATTTAGAGAATGAAAGTCTGTTGGACAGTTTAATCCCAACAGACAATAGATTAGGTAGAGAAATATCCGGGTCCAACTATTTAATCTGGATCCATGGAGAAATAAGGAGTAGAAATAGATTAGATTTCCTGCTTTCAAAAGAATAAAATGTTGTAAAAAGAGTTTTCCAATCCAAGTGCACTCTAAGAAGAAAAAATGTTAGATCTGTAGGATTGGGTAGGTAGAAATCTTGTTGATGAAAGATCCATTGTTTTTCATGGCTGTTAGCATTTCCAGAGCAAAAGAAGATCATTCAATCAGAGAAGAGCAGCCCAATGGATGAGGCAACTAATCAGCCTCCCAGAAGATGCAAGTCTGAAATTCTTGATGCCTTCAAGAAGGCACCATCCCCAAGTGGAGCCATTGTTAGCCACCTGTAATATTTTGTTATACCAAAAGGTGGCTAAATCTTTTTGAGCCTCCAAGGAACAAATTTTATCACTAAAAATTGTTGGCTCTTGAAGACTCCTTGTAGGCCTCATGCCTCTGTCCAAAATCCTCATTACTGTTCCTCTTAATTTTGTTGATTCCAAGTAGAAGACTGCTGAAAGACCTTCATTTCCCCCCTTCTTAAACCTTCATCTGCTCCCCTTTTTCTCCACAAACTTCCTTGTTTTCATAAATCCTCTTCTTCCATTTATGAAAATCACTTTCCCATAGTTAAAAACCCATTTTTCTTTATAAAACCCAAAACCCGCTTATCCAAACTTTCAACTTAAAAACTTGAAGTCACGTGTTTAATATTTTAATGGGTTGATTGAAAGACTGATCGCGCAATCGCAATCGGAGAAATCAAATGGGTAGATCAAAAAGACCCGCATCAAAGTTCCGATGCGATTGGGTCTCGTATGTTAAAAGTTTCCCCTGCCCCTGTCTCATATGACTTCCCCCGGGACCAAGTGTTAAGGACCCCGGGTGCCAATCGCATCACAACGTTTCAAATAGGTTGATCGGAATGACCAGGCCCGATGGCCCGATTGCGATTGACCCCTTTGTTTTAAATACGCCCCGGGCATATTACATTCCATATATCCGAAGGCCCCGCAGTCGAGCGCCTGTCCGCTTTATATATATATTCTTCCGCCCGATCCATAAAAACCTTTGATTATTCCAAAAGTTTGGGTTTCATAAAAATATACAAGGGTTTCTCCCCCGATCCATTCTCCACCGTTGATCTCGTTCTTAGATCGACGGCCTGCGCTCAATCGCATGCGTTTTGTTTTGCCCCCGATCGCGACTCCCCCGATTGGTTCTCCACCGTTGATCTCGTTCTTGAATCAACGGTTATCGCTAAATCGCATCGCAATGTTTCAATCGCAATCGCAATGTTTCACCCCCGATTGCCGATCCCCGATTCAATCCCGACCGTTGATCTAACCCTTTGATCCAATGGTCCGCGCAAAATCGCATCGCAATGTTTCACCCCTATTGCCAGTTCCCGATTCATCTCGATCATGACGAACTTGATCCACCTGTCTCACGTGAAAAATCGCATCGCAATGTTTCAATCGCATGCGTTTTTGTTTTACCCCCGATTGCGCTCCTCCGATTAGATCTGGACCGTCCACGTGTCCAGATCGGACGGTCCAAAACCACCCCACCTTATTTCTTCTCCCCGCTCTCCTTTGCCTGTTCTGCGCCGATCTCCACCGTTAGATATTTTTATCCGACGGCTACGCTCCTCCCCCGCCATCTGAAGCAGTTTAAACCTATTTCCGCAGGATTTCTTAACTGTTTTTGTGTTTTGCAGGTGTTTTAATGGTTTTCCATTATATAATGAAGGAGAGCCGAGGGTTGGGAAAGACATTTCCTGTGCCTTCGATCTTTCTAAAAGAACCATTCACGGGCTCTGTATCAAATGATTTATCGATGTTTCATGAGCATTGATAACCTAAAGAGCCCTGCGCGGCCCTGCACATCGACAAGACACTGTTTTATTCAAGAGAGAAGTTAAAGAGTATCAGTTTTTGAAGACAAAGCACAGCAGATGAAGATTGAAGACAGATTTGGGGGATTATGGCTAAGAATGCTTATAAAAACCTAATTCCCCGAATTAAGACACTATTTAAGAAAATCATAAGTGTTTCGCTGACAGAAAGGTTTCCACCGCTTCAACTCAGGCAAATTAATTCCTCAGCTACTACAAAGAGCCACCTGTCGCCTCAAACCATTCAGAACGGAGGCCGAAGTTATTGCTCGAAGAAATATCTGCCTCCAGCATTGCCAAGAAGTTATTTCTGCAAGGAAACCAATGCATAAATATCTGCAGAGTTACTCCAAAACATACACAGAGCCTCAAAGTCAAACAAAGCTTCCACCGAGCTTTGATATTTTTTGTGAAACAGTTAATGTAGTGATCCACCTGTAAATTTCTCCCTCGAGCCTCTCAAAGGGCCAAGAAGTCTTCACTCTGCATTAATTGTCCTTGAGATATTTTGTTAAAATCTCACCTCCTCATCTTCCTATAAGTACTTCTGCATAAGATGAGAAGTTGTTGGTTGTTGTTGATCACAAGCTGTAATACTGAAACTCTTTGAAATAAATACATAGTCTGTTGAAGTTGAAGAACAAATTGAAGTCTTGGATGTCTTGATGATGTTGTTGCATGCCCGTTCCTGAGAAGGCTCTATCATTGGATTCATGAGCTTGGTTGTTGGTGAAGTATTCTAATTGTTTAATGTTTTCTCCTATTTTCATTATGTTTCATAATCTCTTACTACAGTAGGCTGAAATTTTTAGGCTAAGAAATGACTCCTGGAAGCACCTTAGACCTGTTCACCCTTCATTGTTTTATGTTTTCTTCTGCTGAAGTATTTTAGAGGCTTTAAACCTTCTCTTTAGTCTTCATGCTTGTTTATTTCCTTAATAGCTCAAATAGTTGGTTTTAGCATGATTTATGGTTTTCCCTGCTTGTCTACTATCACTTGAAAGTTGTTATTGAAGTCTCCCTTTGAAGTACCATTGTTTTGAGTTAATCAAAGAGGTCGGTTTTGATCTTGCCCTTTGCCATTGCTTGAACAATTGTTTTGAAGGTTATTATGGTTGTAAGCATAGATGTTATTTAGGTGTTCCCTCTTCTATGACTATAATTATCAGTGAATCTTTTATGTTTTCTAAATCCTTTAAAATAAAATCTTTGAGGAAATAGGGAGTTCCCCGAATCTTAGGTTTCATTTTAAAAGTTGTCTTGAAGTCATTATTTGCTTAAAGAATGTTTGTAGAATTTATGGTTAGCCCCGTCTATCAAATATCTCTTTATTGTTGAGTTATGTTCTTCAAGTTCCCTTTGTTGAGAATTAAACTTCTCTTTCCAAATCATTAATGTTCATCTCATTCCAAAAACAAAAGGATCATGTGGCCAAGTTAGATTTGCCCTTTGATATCCCATATCCATTGATGAGTTTGTCATAACCTTATTTTGACTCCATCGCCAATGAACCGTATATTTCCTCTTTCTGGATCCTCTTTCTCGCTTCATCTTTCCTAGACCTTCCACGTTCTGTCGTATCAACTCAATCCAATCACAAATAAACAAAACCCGCACTTAATAACTATTCACCAAAATCATACTCAAAGCACACAAGATAAACCTTTGCGTGCAATGGTGGAGGAGTATGACTCCATTGTTAATAACAGTGCATGGGAGATAGCCCCAAGACCAGTCGACAAATCAGTGGTTGGATCAAGATGGATCTACAAGGTAAAGCAAGCTACTGATGGGAGTGAGGAGAAATACAAGACCAAATTTGTGGCCTGGGGATTCTCACAGAACGAGGGGTTAGATTATGATGAGAATTTTTCACCTTTTGCAAGGTACTCTTCCATAATATCCATCCTTGCACTCTCAATGCAAATGGACTAGCGCATTCATCTTATGGATGTGAAAACTATGTTTCTCAATGGGATCATTGAGGAAGAGGTATACATAAAGCAGCCTGAAGGTTTCGAGATCTTCAATAGTCAGTTGCATGTGTGCTGACTCAAAAGAGCACTGTATGGGCTAAAGCAATCACCTTGTGCTTTGTACACTCGGATAGACAGCTATTTCACTGGACTAGACTTCACCAAAAGTGAAGCAGATGAAAACTTGTACCAGATTGTGGTTAAGGGTAAGATATTGATTATTGTTCTTTATGTTGATGATCTAATTTTGACTGGTGATGAGCAGTTGATACACTCATGCAAGGAGGATCTTGCAAGGGAGTTCAAAATGAAGGACATGGGACTCCTTCATTATTTCCTTGGATTGGATATATGGAAGTGGGATGGTAAAATTTTTGTGTCTCAAGGCAAGTATGCAAAGGAGATACTGGGTAAGTTTCACATGGAGAGCTGTAAACCCATGGATACTCCTCTTACAGGAAATTGGAGGAAAGAGGATGCTACTTCTGGAGAGGTAGTGGATGCTACTGTCTACAAGAAGTTAGTTGGTTCACTTATGTATCTAATGAACACTAGACCAAACATTTGCTACGCAGTTAACCAACTACGTCAAGTTATGGTTAAGCCTACCAAGATCTTATGGAAGGTGGGGAAGCATGTATTGAGATACCTAAGGGCCACATCAAAGTATGGTTTATGGTACAAACGGATAGATGGAGTGAAGCTTCAAGGCTTCACGGATGCAGATTGGGCGGGAAGTCCATCAGACAAAAAGAGCACATCAGGAGGGATATTTAGCATAGGATCGGCAGTAGTTTCCTCAAAGAGCAGGAAACAATGATTTGTGGCACTCAGTTCAGCGGAAGAAGAATACATGGCAGCAAGTTAATCTGCATGTGAGGCTATCTGGATGAGAAAGATCTTGGTTGGTTTATTTGGTTCTCAGATGGATCCGACAATGATACATTGTGATAATCAGAGTTGCATTAAACTCTTGATTAATATTGTGTTTCATGATAGGTCCAAGCATATATATATCTGGTACCATCATCTCAGATATTATGTGCAGAGAAGGATAATGTTGCTTCAGTAAATTCCCACGGAAGATCAGGATCCAGATATTCTAACAAAGGCGCTCACCAGGAGAAAATTTGAATACCATAGATACATGATCGGGGTGAAGGATAATCCCTTTCTTTTTGAGAGGGAGTGTTGATATTCAACAAGAAAATTTCAGCACCCATGCCTAGTGCATTAAGCACCTACACTAGGGTGGGGCCCACAGTGTTATTTTTGGGTGCATGTTTATTTTAGTTATCCATTAATTAATATGGAAAATAAATTGTAATCTATTCTCAATGATGACTTGAAATAGTTAACTAAGAGTGATAAACTCAATTAGATAGTGGGTTTCGAGTTAGAGGTAGTTGGTGAGGCATGCATATTAATTCTAGTTGTAACATAGTTCGAAGTGCATTGGTGCATTAGTTAATGCAGGTTGTAATCAGTTTAACTCAGTTAAGTGAGTTAAAATCAGTTGTGCTAGTTGTAACTGAAGATACACTAGTGAGAGATCAAGTGAGTTAAATATTAATTAATTCACAATCAATGATCTCACATGCAACTGAGGATTTACTATTATTAATTGCATTCATGTTAGATCCAGTGGAGACCTAGTTGAGATCTAGGTGAAAGGGAAGTTTACTATCAGTTGTATGATTATTAGGTTGCACACATGCAACCAAACACCCATTGGAGTGCCCATGATACTTGAGCAGTCAAGGAAGGCAAGAATTCCTATCTTTTAGGGATTGCATTCATCAGTGATTGTGCAAGCAAGGCAGGTTGTCTAGAGGTAGTAAATTGGCTAAGTATTGGTCAGTTTTTGCATGACAGTGTGAGACAATTAGTTGAATATTGGAGGTCTCTTGTGAGAATATTTTTTTATGTAATTGTTTCATGATCCATGCTGAATATATAATAGAAGATAGTGGGGTTTTGAGCAGCAAGCTTTCCCTAGGAAATTATTTTTGTTGTGTTTGATTTGACTCTTCTTTACTTCATGTGATTAGCGATTGTGCATTTAATTCCGCAAAATATTTGTACAAGAGATTCAGTATTTAACTTTAGTACATTGTTAGATTGGGTGAATCCAAGATATACATGCATGTTGTATACTTTCTACATGGTAATACCCTGTATGCCCCAAAATTGATTGCAGTTTTTTTACATTTGTGGGAACTTACAGGTTAACAATAACATTGATCTTTGCTAGATCCATCATCAATATTTGTTGACATAAAATATGACCTAGCAAGATCCCGAATGGGACACAAAATATACACTTTTTCAGATTGAGCGAGATCTGATACTTCCGACAAGTATCTAGCATCAAGCACAGGTTTGATACATGCTTCTTCAATAATCCAAATACAGTCCAATCATCAAATTATACTTCTAAGAATTAATGGATGTATTCTTTGAACTCAGCTACTACCATGTGTGAGAAGATAGTTGGCGCATTCTTCAGACCGAATGGCATGACTGTATACTGAAAGGATCCCCACTCTGTCACAAAGGTTGTCTTTCTTCCGTCTTCTGGTGCGATTCTTATCTGGTGGTATCCTGAGAAATGATTCGTGAATGAGTATGCCTCCTGCCCTCCCACATTGTCCAGTATTTCATCATAAAATGGGGTTGTGAATGGGTCATGTATGCAAGCAGCATTCAATTTTCATAGATCCACACAAATCCTTATTTCTCCCTTTGTTTTCTTGTCCTACACTACCATAGGGCTTATCCAATATAATCCTTACACTAGTTCTATGATCCCTGCAACAACCATTTTCTCCAATTCCTCTTTAACCTTCTATCTTTATTTTGGATTCAAACTATACGAGTGCTGCTTCATAGGTCGCACATCTAGTTTCAAGGTGATCTTCATTACCCTGAGATCTCCTACTATCCCCTTTAGCTCAGAAAATTTCATAGGAAACAACTCCTTATATTTAGTCAATAGCTCAACGACCTTACCCACAGTATCATCATCCCAGTAGTCACCTATCTTTGCTAATTTTGGTTGTTCCTATGAGCCAATATTGACTTGCCAAATCTTTTGAGGCTTAGTTACATCTAGTGACTCAACCGTAGACCCAACAACTGTGTGTTTTCCTTCAAACTCAGGGATCGTAATGTTCCTTGGGTCTTCCTCATTATCTTCAAATGAAATTTTTCAACAATCAACAATGTCCTTCATCTGCGGGTCCCATGTTGTCAAGGCACACTCAACTGACTATTTTGTGGTGTCAAATATGGCTTCCTGAATATCCTACAGTGCCTCATCCAAGAATTCGAACCCACTTTTAAAACTAAAGTTCAGGATAAAACTTTATTTCAGTGCAATCCATTTAGGGGTTCCTCATTGCAGATCAGTTTTGAGGTACTAGTCTATAGGCACCTTCCCCAAAGTGTGATGAATATATGGACCCATTCTAGCTTTGGTTCTCCCCGAAGCTTAATTCCATCTAGCCAAATTCTTTCACGGATCACATTCTCCATAATAGGTTTCTCCCATTCTAGTATTTGGATGCTCAAAGCACAGACGCATCATGCGAGTGCATTCTCCTCAGTTAGGCAAGCTACCCTTGTGCGTCTCCCACCAATGTGCTAAGGTTGAGCACGACTCTATATCAATTTCATGGAACCACTGTGCCTCTGGAAAATATTTTTCAAGTTATTCTAAAAATGTATTAACATTAATCAAACCATCGTAATAAGGAAAATCTCGTAACTCTGAGGATATTCACCGAAGATCTTTTGTCACCCAATTGCAGCACAGTGCAGAGACTTCATGCAGTTGGTCCTACCAGATCTCTAGCTCCTCATCGGACTCTAAAAATAAAGAGCTATCATTATCCCAATTAAGTCTTCCATCCACTATCAGGTTGATCTAGTCTTCATCTCGTGCAATCAACTTATAGATATGATCGACATCATCATCTGCATGCACCAAATTTGTATATGTTTCTCCTTCTGCAAGGTCTAGGGGGACCACCACCCTGGTTCTATTACTTTCAAATACCATAATTTTGTGTTTAAGGTTGATGATGCCACCCATATCGATAGCCCAATCCAAACCCAACAACGCAAGATAGGGGTTGGTATCATCAACAACTTGTATAACTTCAAAGTCTATGAGTACCCTTACTCCGTCGATATCCACTACTACTTACGAGAGCCTTCCTAATGGGATAATATTTTTTTGATTCTCCATGCACAGCTAGATAGTGGACCACTCCAACTTAGGTTATCCCATTAGTTGCCAAGTATTCTTTGGTAAAAAATCTGCATCAAATCCTAGATCTAGAATGACCTGATCCATTTCGTATGCACCAATCCAAGCAGTCAAGCACATTTCCTATCCAGTTGTTCTTTTATTCTTATATATTTTATTAACAACCTTCTACTCCATTCGTGGTTTTTCTTTCTCTATGTATTTGTCTATTAATGCTTGGAGGTTCTCGACTACCTTCTTATTGCACAACAATTTAATACAAGCCTGCAGGAAGGGATTTATATCTTCACCTCCTTCAGCTACATCCATAGGTTTGCTTGATGCTTTAGAAGTTGAGGCACCCACCTCTATGAAACCATTCTTCACTTCTACAAAGGTTTCATTTTCTCTTTGTAAGTTGAATCCTTCCTTATTTTCGGATCCAGATATTAGTATCAGGCTTTGTCCCTTTGTCTTCACCGATGGCTGCACCACTCCTAGTAATGATATTCACTCTTGGTTCTTCTTTGTGCAACTCAACTCTTACCATCTGAATATTTTGAGTGGGGGTTTGTGGTTTCTTTTCCTATATGCAATCAGGGTAATCTTTAATAACATGATCAAATTGTCTACACTACTGCAATATTGTTGTGTTGGGTTCGAAAAGTTGCACGCATAATGACCCACATTTCCAAAATTATAACAGATGAGCTACCCCCTTCCTTGACCAACTCCTACTAATCTTCCTCGTCCTCTACTTTCGAATCCACCACGCCTAGACGGGGATGTTGGTGAGGTTGGTTAATCGTGTATCCTATATAGGTCAGCTTGGTCAATCATCAAATCGAAGTTGTGACAGTGTTGCTCGTCATGTCCCATCGATGAGAAAAATTTGCAGAAAGGTTGATTAAGCTCAGGGATATATTTACCAATCCTAGGGCATAAGTTTGTTTTATGCATACCCATTTCCTGAAAAATCATGCACCATAACGTAGGAGTTCCACTTGGTACTGTCGCGCTCTTCAGTGGTCTTGGTCCTCTGGCCGTTAGATATTCATTAATTACGGGGCACTAATCCTTATGATTCCCGAAAACTTTACATCGTATACACCATACATCTATGCATGCCTCCTTTCCTTTATCTTTGTGCAAAATCTATATTTCTAAGAGCATTTCCCCTAATTGGCTTTCGATCTGCTGGGCCTCGATCTACACAGCTGGTATCGGTGAGGATTCTAGCTTCATTGCAATCTCTACAACTCCATCTTGCGTTGGAATCTTTTGTTGGCTTAGGGGCTGGCACATATGTAGTAGCAACATGCCATTGAACCACTCTTTTTGTTGTGTGTAATCAATAGTAAATCCCTCATCTCTTATGGTGCACTTCAACCATTGATATGCTTCCAATATGGATTCATTTATTTCCTGGAAAATCTCCTTCAACTCAGTTACGCATTGAGAAAATGATTTCGGATTTTAAAATTGTTCCTTCAATGTGGCCTTCAGATTATCAATATTTGCATTAGGGTTTTTCGCCACATACGTTTTGTACCAATCCAGCGTGCGGTCTTGAAAAGAAGTAGCCAGTTGTGCTTTCTTAACATCCTCATTATTAATCTGTTGCGTTATCCATACAAAATATGTAACAAACCAGAAAATGTCTATGTCTTTGTTCCTGATACTACGGAAATTAGGTAACTTCATGGAAGTTTTCATATTAGTGTCTGGCAGTGGAGGTGGAGGTGGAGTGGATGGCTTGTTAGAGTGAGATGAGTTTGGGAGTGTAGTGTATGAGATATGAACTATGGTCAATGACGCAAGACTAGCCTGATCTTGCAATTCCTCTTCTTTCAAGTGCGCAAATTCACCAGAGCTACTGATTTCAGACTCCTCGTCATTTTCATATTTACCTTTGAGAGGGTTATACAAAAAACCTTCTTCTAGATCTACTTTGTAAGTTCTTACACTGCGTGTAGTCGGGCCTCTATGGGACATTCACTCAATATGACTGCACAGAGTACCCTATTCACATAATAGAATTTTAATCCACAATTTCAGAGACCGTAGGAGCTTACCTCTAGGGCCCTTAAAAAATATTTTTTTAGCTTAAGAATATGATACAAATTGATCAATAGTGAATTCAGTCACAAATCCTCCCAGAATACTATTGATCCAGTGATCTACCACACAAGTGATCTTTTTGCTATATTTCTCTAATTATTGTACCAACTGTGGGGTCCATTGAATCATCGCGTCGTCCTTTGCACAGGTTTGGAATTCAGCAAACTGAGACAAACACTCCAACTCAGTTTCAAAGGAAGCAAAGAAATTTTTGTGGACCTCTATGTAAATATACCTTTGTGCCCAATATTTGGCAGACAATTTAGAGCTTTTTTTTTCTTGGATTGCAAACTCGCGTATCTTCTTATCAAGCCAATCTTGCAGTTAATTATTTTTCGAGTGCCACATCAACTCTCCCACAAAATGATCCTGGTCTCAGCAATGGAACCATTTGTTGGCTTAAGGGGTCCTGACCCAGGTTTTGAGTATTTTCGCAACCAACAAAACCCTCCAACTACTGGCCCTTTTGGCAATGATCTACTTGTGTAGACCAAAGTCTCACCTAAAATAGTATGGGGGGTGCTGTAACTAGGTTTCCGCACCGTAAGGGATATTTTAATGGGGTAGATCTAATCATAATTACTGCAAATAATATAACATATTTTCACATTCACAGTCAATGGTAATAGATCTAATCCTTCCGTATATTATCACAAACTAATTCAATATAAGTTCACGTGCACTAGTTAATTGTACTTCATTCAGATCTACTTATCTATAATAGAATAATACTTGTGCATAGATGCAATTAACCATTTACGGAAGTAACCACGCAATAATAGAACAGATCTAGATCTACAATAGATAATAGATAATCTAAGACAATAAATCACATAAGAATTTGAGTTCATCAAAAATGCCTTATTTATTAAGAGATTTTCAATTTAGTACAATCTATCTTTCTGCGCACACAGCAGCAGATTCCGCACACATCTCAGGACTTAGGTCTCTGTGCACACAGGTAGTAGGAGCCTTTCTTCCCAGAAAAAAACCTGGACTAGCAAATATGCATAACAAAATTGATCCCAAATTTCATTTATCCATTCCTAGATATCCTTCCTCTCTCGACTATTACATATTTATATTATCAAAAACATGCACATACCATTGTCTCAAACCATGGTTTGAGACTCATGGTTTTTCCCTTTAACCCTTTACAATAATTAATGGACTTTCACCCACTCCAAAGCTCCTTTTACCATCTTCATGCAGCGCGTACAACAAAACTTAAACAAAATTATCCCAAAAAGTACCCCAAGGGGTCATTCTCCAACAACTGCAATAAGTTCTCTTCCTCCAAACATGCCTTACCTTCTTCTTCCCTGTTTTGGAGAAGTAATTTCATGCCTCATCCTCTTTCATGTTGCCATTCTTTCCTGGTTGTCTCTGGTGTAATTATGGTGATGAGAGCTTGCTTCAGCTCTTTCTCTATAATGTGCATTACCATAGGATGATGGTGAAGTGTTCCCATCAATCTCTTTCCTCGACAGTTTCAACAATTTCATGGAGGTTTCTTACACCTTTGAACATTCTCCTTTGGTGTATCCCAAACCTTTAAATTGAGGTCTCTGCACAACCTCCAATGGCTGAGTTAGGCCTTGGACATGCACAACAAGTCCTCCTCCTTTGTACCCCATCTTGGTAAGGAGTCTCATGCTAGTTTTGGTAATGGGTATCTCCACATTTCCAACAGAAATAATAGAATGTGAAGACAAAACTAAAGATAAATCAACATTGTTTACCTCATATGTAGATTTGTAAACAGGTGATGATGGATTCTTCAAGCCTTTGTTGCACTTCAACTCCTCCAGGGCCTCTTCCGCAACTCATTGCTAAAGTAGATGTCTCTGCTTCTCCTCTTACTCTTCTTGTAGATGCCTCCTTAATTCAACACCCTTTGCTTGAAGGCTATGGTTTTTATTCTTCAATTCTTCCAAGGTTTCCTCTATGGATTTCAACTGAAGTTACACTCTCTGCATATTTTCTTTCTCCTCTCGTAGAAGTCTCTTCAATTCAGCGTTATCTGCTTGAAGGCTCTTATTTATCTCCTCATTCGAATGATGAGAAGATGATCAGGGTGATGAATGTTTATTGGAAGATGTGGATGAAGCATTTCCTTCTTCTTCTTCTTTCTCTAGACTCTCATAATCTTCATACATCACGTCCACCATTTTGGACATCCTAAGCATGGCCTCGTACATGTCTTTGTCATCCTCCATTGTTGCACGTTCAATCGTTGTTTACGCTCACAATTCACATCTTCGAGAAGACCGCATTGATACTATTAGTACCCTAAAATATATAGTATCACAAGGTGACTGATTATTCTTTTCATATGTTGTATATTGAAGATAATATTCCATGGTTGTCATTTATTTCTAGAAAGGGAAGAGATATCCTAACTTCCAAGGACTTCAAAGGAATTAATCTGTCCTTTTAGTTCAGTGGAAAGAGGAAAGTGTTGCGGATAAGGTGTGATGGTGATAAAAATTCATTTCTTCCCTCATTCCATTTCATTTACCCTCTTTTTCCCTCCATATTCTGAAATGCTATCCCATTCAAACCCCAAAACCCTCATATATAACCCTTCGGGGCTTATTATTTTATAAAGCCACTTATATAAAAGTCTGAAATTGTTAAATGTTATAAGCTCCACCACCCAATGAACAGTCGTGTGATATAAACCGTAAACCTTACCGTTATATATATTTCATATCATGTATATAACAAAAGGTTTCTTAAACCATTGGTAGGACCCCTTACCTTCATCGCATATCGGCCATCGCAAATCATAACAATTAACTGCGATGTTCTTAACACTAAACTTATAAATCTCTGATGCGATATGAAGTGGGACCCATTCCCTGCCACACTTCCCTTCCATTTCATTTTCCATTGAAATATATGTTACCTTACCTTTTCCCCATTTCTGCTTTACCCTTCCATCTTTACCGTTTCATCGCTTTTCATTCCCTGATCACGATTAAAGAAGGGCCCTCATCTCATTTCGTAGTTTTTATGTGTTTTTCATTGGAGCTAAAATTTAAATAATGAGATCGCTGATTTGCGATATTGTATCGCATTTGTTTTACCTTTGTGAGTGCCTGCAACATATTTTAATTTTTGATGCGATAGGTTGGCCCCACCTCAGTAGCCCTACCCCATTACACAGCCGTTGCAATACATTGTTATATCATATAAACTTCATAACACTTACTGCTTAAAACCTTCCATTGATTCATAACACTCTGCCAATTTCCAATGGGTCCCTCTTCCCTGCACTTCGCAAATTTTAAGGGTTAACCCCACAGCTTATAAATAAAACTTAAAAGTTGTGATGTGTGCCTGCGATCTGGTCCCACTTCTTCCCTGCCACATCATCTCACCTCCCATTGAAATTCGCAACCCGCAAAATCTTACCTTGTGTGTTTCATGACTAACTCCTCTGATACCCAAATTATGAGATATCCCGCAGCCTATCCCGCCTCGATATTTTCCCCACTTATTTAATCAACTACTCTTGTTTATTTTGGCCCCCTTCTCCCATTCTAGCTTTAACATAGCTAGGGGGTCTGAAATAGGTAGTATTATGATCTGACCCCACTGCAACGTGTCTTCCTCTCGTCATTTCGCACCCCCCCTCTCTGATTCCACTTACTTCCCTCGCCCCCCTCCGAAAATGGTTTTGTTATTCAAACAAAACCACCACCGTTGTTCCCCCACCACCATTGCTCTGCCAGCTCCTGCCATTGAAATTTGTTCCATGTAATCATTCCACACCATTCCTATCCAAGGTTCCTCAATATCACCTCTGTCTGTTACGAAGGAAGCCAATGGTTTTCCATTTAAAGGCTCCACTACAACAATAACCAATGCAGAAGAGAAAGAGGCAGTTAAGGCTGGAATGGCTATCACAACAGCCAGCACAGCCACTGTTGTTTACCAAACCAGAGCCAGATGTCAATATGGGTTAACATTGCCTTCTTCGGCATCACACCAACCAGATTTTGATAATTTCACCATCAATAATGGACGGCTACAACTACTGTTTGAGCCAGATTTATCTTGTCACCCCTGTTGCAATCACTACCTTAAATACTGATAATTAGTTATACATGTGTCATTAGTTTTATAACAGTATTTTTGTTTCTAGAAATAAGATGGGGTATGCAATCCAATTGAGTGTTTCAAAAGAATCAAAACAACGCCAGATGTTCAAATGCCCCTTATAACCCCAGCTGTTTTACTGTGCACATGTCAAGTAATGTTAATCCTCTCTTTCATGTAGTTAACAAGAAAGTAATTTTTAATTACTGCATTTATTGTAATCAATCAGTAGGATTAGCATAAATACTTCATTGTTTGAAGTATTAGGGGGGGGGGGGGATTTGCAACGAGGAACAGTCCCATTATGTAATGTTGTTCAATGAATTTCAAGTGACTTTTTGAAGAGTAATACAAGACCAGTTGTTCAGGATTCATGTGGTGTTTGAAATGGTGAAGTCGTCTCCTTTTTTTATGTGTTTTTCCATTGTTTCTCTCTCCCTATGTTTTTGCAATCTAATTGTAAAATGGAAAGTGTGAAGATTAGGATTTTTTAGCTAGAGCACCCTATTCTAGTTGTGTTTACAATAGTTTGTGTTTTCCACTGATGCCAAATCGAGGAATTATTAATTGATCCTCTGTTTCAGCTGAACTTTACATCCTAGGAATAATTGATTAATTCTTAACTACTCCTCAGCCTCTACCTAGCCTTACATTTCTTCTTTTCATAACTCATTTAAAAGTCTGAAATATCCATGGTAGTGCACCTATCTTGCCCTGTTTCAGTCATGATTTATATCTCTGCATTTAATCACCCAAGCCTCTTTGACTCCATTTCCCAATGGCTTTCCCTTGCCCTTCCCACAAAACCAATTAAAAATCCAAACTCTACATCTAATAGCTAGCCTAAAATTCCCAATTCAACAAAGCTATATCTGATAGAGAGATCCCTCTTTGGGTCTAGGAGGGCTAGATCCTAGGCTTGAAGTGGTTTTGATGTTGCCTCCAAGATTCTGCTCTTAGCCTCAGAATTAAGGAGTGATAAAATGGCGGTGACCATACTGGGGACGAATTTATCTTCCTCAGTAACACTTATCAAGTTCAGTTTTGGCTTTTGATGGTGAACAAAATTCAAACACCATAAGGTTGTTCCATTCACCTGGCGACTCCATTGGCAGCAAAATCCAGAAATAGAGATTCACTGGCGACTCCACAAGCTCAAAATGGGATCAGTTGCAAGGAGATATGCTCCAATGAACAGAGATCACATTCCCAGATTCCCAAACAAAATTCCTCGGGTAAATTGGCAAAGAAATATTCCTATTTTTCAAGATGAGAAGGTTGATTATGCTTTGTTACACCTCATTAAATTTCATATACACGCATGGAGGTTGAAAGTTGAATGGCATGAAAACTGCCTCATGAAGATGTTCATGGCAACATTAGAAGGGAAGGAGAGGGAATGGTATGAAGGTTTAAACCTTGGTAGTTTGTTTTCTTTAAAGGATTTCCACAAGGTGTTTTATGAGCATTATAAAGAATATTCTCCATATTTATCATTAGCTAAAAATTGTTGTGATCAGTCTGAGGATCTCATAAAATACCTTGAAAATATTGATGAAGATATTGGAAATATGCATGATGAGGATCTCTTAGAATAAATTTATGGATTTCATTCTCGACTTAACTGTCATGATAGCCAAGAGAAGTTTGTGGAAGATGAAAGAAATCATGAAATGAAAGTAGATCCACAAGATCTCTATGTGGAGAAAAATGGAAATTCATCTGTTCTTTGGTATGAGGCTAAAGAAGTCATTCTGCCTCATGATAAGTCTTCAAAAGAGAAAGAAAACAGTTTTTTTTCAAGCCAAAGAACACAAATAATCCCTCCTCCTTTAATTGAAGAAGAAATCAATCAGATTCTAAGCATGCGGCCAACCTCTAAATTTCTATGTAATGAAGAGATTATTTCTATTTGTTCTGCTGCTAATTTATGTACTAAAGTACTTCCTCATGAAGAAACAGATGTAGAACATATTGATATTGATGTTGTTATGCATTCACAAGAAATATTATTGCCAAAAAGTGCTTTTGTTCATCAAAATGGTGGCTTTCAAACAGAATTCAACAATTTTAGTCAAGACATATCAGGTTTGCTTGAGGAAAACATATTGGTATACAATAAAGTTGCCATGTCAAATTACCATGAAGAATGTATATATATTCTCTTTCAGAAGGATCCTGAGCATAACAATTTAGAGAAAATGGCAGTCCTAGATGAAGCTTTTTATTTTCCTCAAGACCAGGTATTGTTCCAAGATCCTTTTGCTTGCCTCTTAGAATAATTTAAATAAGGGGTGTGTTATGCCAGGAGTGGTTTGTTGCAGAGTGTAAGGAAAGGTTTGAACACTTATGTTCAAAGGAAATTGAGATGGGAGTGGTCATTTTGTTTTTTCATCCTGCTCAAAGGGGTGTGCGAGAACCAATCATGTAGTCATTTACTAGATTGGTTGCATTGGAATGAAGAGTTCACTTAGTTTACATATCATCTCTAAGTTAGAGTATGTAGGTAGCATTCTGAAAATAATCTCATTACTTTGAGCATCCTTTCAGTTTAGTCTAAGATTGTTTTCAGTTTTCAGTTTAGTTCATATGTCAGCATTCTGATTTTTTGGGTGCAACAGCGATTTCAGTTTGATAGTTTGCAGTGCGTAAGTTCAGTTTGATTTCATTCTAGATTGAAGTACACATATTAGATTATTGTCTAAGGTTCAAAGCAAATTATTGAATATTTTTAGCCACAGAGGTTGTAGAAAATCATGTTGCAGATTTGGGATCAGCCCAAGGGATTAGGCTACTAGTCTACAGTGTTCTTGACACCTCCTGAAGGAGCTTCCATCCCCTGCTGGAGCCTCTATTAGTACCCTATAATCTATAGTATCACAAGGTGACTTATTATTCTTTTCATATCTTGTAGATTGAATATAATATTCCATTATTTCGAGAAATGGAAGATAAATCCTGACTGTCAAGGACTTCAAAGGAATTAATCTGCCCTTTCAGTTCAATGGAAAGAGGAAAGTGTTGCTAATAAGGTGTCATGGTGATAAAACTTCATTTATGCCCTCATTCCATTTCATTCACCCTCTTTTTTCCTCCATATTCCAAAATGTTATCCCATTCAAACCCCAAAACCCACATATATAACCTTTCGAGGCTTATTATTTTATAAACCAACTTATATAAAAGTCTGAAATTGTTAAATGTTATAAGCTCCGCCACCCAACTAACAGTCAGGTGATATAAACCGTAAAACTTACCATTATATATATTTCATATCATATATATAACAAAAGGCCGCTTAAACCATTGGTAGGACCCCTTACCTTCATCGCATATCGGCCATCGCAAATCATAACAATTAACTGCGATGTTCTTAACACTAAACTTATAAATCGTCGATGAAATATGAAGTGGGACCCATTCCCTGCCACGCTTCCCTTCCATTTCATTTTCCATTGAAATATACATTACCTTAACTTTTTCCGCCTTTACGCTTTACCTTTCCGTATTTACTGTTTCATCTCTTTTCATTCTCTAATCGTGATTAAATTCACACCCTCATCACATTTTGCAGTTTTTACGTGTTTTCGATTGGAGCTAAACTTTAAATAATGTGATTGCCGATTTGCGATATCACATCACATTTGTTTTACCTTTATGAGCACCCGCAACATATTTTAATTTAAGATGCGGTAGGTTGGCCCCACCTTAGTAGCCCCGCCCCATTACACAATCGTTGAAATACATTGTTATATAATATAAACTTCATAACACTTACCCCTTAAAACTTTCCACCGATTCATAACACTTCGCCAATTTCCAGTGGGTCCCTCTTCCCCACACTTCACAAATTTTAAGGGTTAACCCAACAGATTATAAATAAAACTCAAAAGTTATGATGTGTGCCTACTATCTAGGCCCACTTCTTCCCTGCCACGTCATCTCACCTCCCATTGCAATTTGCAACCCACAAAAGCTTACCTTGTGTGTTTCATGACTAACTCCTCTGGTACCCGAATTGTGAGATATCCCGTAGTGTTAGGTCCCTATATTACTAGTATAGTCCCTTATTATTGTTAGTGTAACCCCCTTATTTTTATTATTGTACCCTTGTAACCCCCATATTGTTATTATTGTGCCCTTAAATTATTATTGTTAGGTCGGCCAGGATTACATTGTGGCCCCATGGACTCCTATATATAGAAAGGAGGTTTTGTAATTTGAATCATCCAAGATTTTTTCATTCATGTAATGTATTGGAGGTTGCCCCCTCGAAGTGGCTTATTTCTAAGGCATTGATATCTCTTTTCTTCTCTTTTTGGAGCTGGTTTCACAACATTTGGTAACAGAGCTTTGGATTCTAGGGTTTCGCTGCTCCAAACAGGTCATCGTGGAATTTTCGCTATAACTTTGTTTCTACAAATTTTCAGAAGCTGAAATTTTTAGGGTGCGAAACCGAAATCCCGAGGAAGATTTTCTAAAAATTTTAGAGCTTGGTTCGTAATATTTTCGAGATATCATCTGTGGAAGTTAGGTCTTTTTTCAAGCTCCTAAATAGGTCATCATGGAATTTGAGCTATAATTTTTTTTCTACGAAGGTTCAGAATCTAAAATTCATATGGTTCGAAGAGGAAATCTGGAGGAAATTCTTCAAAAAATTTCAGATCTTGGTTCGCAATATTTTTGGAGATAGGATCTGTGGAACGTAGTTCTTTTTCAAGCTCCTAAATTTCATCTCAAAGAGGTGATCGTGGGAAAAGTTCAATAACTCTCTCTCTGGGCATCGGATTGGAGTGCCGTAAAAATTGGTCGCAATTAAACGGACTATAGTTTCTTGGCTATCAATTTCAGAGATGAAGGATGAAACAGTGACACTTGGCAAGTCGTACAACTTCGATCTACTGAACCAGTCCATAATTAGGTCATTGTGGGAGATTGGACACAACTTTGTCTTGGAGAATCCAAATCAGGTCAGACCTGTGGAATTTGAAAGATAATTCTGAGGGATAATTTGGTACCAAAAATAAAATATTGAAGTGCTGCAATCACAAAGATAATCCAATTTCAATATCGAGCTCCTAAAAAGCAAGAAAAATATGCCCTGTAAAAATAATTCAACACCCATTAAGCCTTCAAAAGGCTCTACTATGACTCATGAAGATGAAGAATTGCAACATGATCTATAAAAATCACAAGAGAAAGTGAAAAAAATTTCACTCTCGCAAAGAGCAACAAAAAATGAATTGGAAGTCTTGAAGAAAGGCGTGGAAGCTAAGATGGATGGTGTGCAAGCTAAGATGGATGGCGTGGAAGCTAAGATGGATGGCATGGAAGCTGGCATGGAAGCTAAGATATATGACATGAAATACAACATGGAAAACATGAAGAATGATCTAAAACTAGACATCGAAGGTTTGACAAAGTTGATACAAGAAATGTTTCCTAATGGTTAAAATATAGTAGAAGAACCTCATGATGAGAACAAAATCAATGTTAATCGTGATTTCATAAACTCTAATGTTGGCGGGAAGAACCACCATATTCCAAAAATGGATATGAGGAAGTTTGATGGAAAGGATCCTGTAACATGGATACTACAGATGGAACAATATTTTGATCTCCATAACGTGCAAAACACACAAAAGGTACGCATTGCAACTTTACATTTAGAACAAAATACATTTGTATGGTATCAATGGATTTTCTCCCGTAAAAAAATTGTCACTTGGTCAATTTTTACGGAGGAAATGATAGCACATTATGAGGATACAAAGAGCAACACCTTCTTAAGCCAATTGATAAATCTCAAACAAAAGGGTTTAGTGGGGCAGCACATTGAGGACTTCCAAAAATTGAATATAAGGGTAACTGATATTCCAGAGGAACACGGGATCGATCTCTTCATAGGCACTTTAAAGGATAACATCCAACATGAAGTTCGTGTTTTGGAACCGGATTCATTGGAGAAGGCATTCAGGTTGGCAAGAAAAGTTGAATGTAAAATAATCGCGACAAGGAAGCCTACCACTCAATTCTATAAAGAAGGAAGTGTTGCTACGTCTAGATTTCCACAACCTACAAGGTTGACACCACAACAATTGGAAGAAAAAAAGAGCAAAAGGGCTTTGCTACAGTTGTGATAGAAAATACACTAAAGGTCATAAGTGTGCTGAGAAGAAATTATTTTACATAGATTGTGAAGAGGAAGAAGAAAATGAACAAGAAGAGGATATACACCAGGAACCAGCCCTAGAAGAGAAAGAAATGAATCCGACCATATCGTGTAATGCACTGGCAGGAATTACCACTCCTCAAACTCTCAATATAGAAGGACAAATCAAGAAGAAAAATTTAATAGTGTTGATTGATTCAGGTAGCACCCATAATTTTATTCATTGTAAGGTAGCCAAGGAATTAAATTGTTTCCTATACCCAGCACCAGAATGTCAAGTGATGGTTGCAAATGGAGGAACTATAAATTGCTCTGGAAAATGCCATAATATCAAGCTAACAATGGGGGGATATGTATTGACTAGTCCAATGCTTTCCATTCCTATGGGAGGTGCTGATGTTGTACTAGGAGTACAATGGTTACAATCTTTGGGGACGGTAGCTTTTAATTTTCAAAAACTTTTCTTGAAATTTTTTTCAGAAGGAAAGGAAGTCGAATTACGGGGTATTGCGGGGAAGCCAGGAAGGATAATAAGCTCTAATGTCATGACAAAGCTTCTAAAGAAAGAACAGCGAGGCGTAATTGCACAATGATGCTCACTAGAAGTTCCAACATCAAAATCATCTATTTCTGCAGATCTCCAACAAGTCTTGGACAATCATTCCAAGGTGTTTGAAACTCCCAAAGGACTCCCACCTATTCGTGATCTTGATCATGCTATTCATTTGATTCCAGGAAGTGTTCCTCCAAACATCAGGCCTTATAGATATCCTTACTTCCAAAAGAGCGAAATTGAACGTATGATTGCAGAAATGTTAGAGGCGGGTATAATTCAACCTAGTCAAAGTTCTTTCTCTGCTTTTGTAGTATTGGTACACAAGAAGGATGGATCATGGCGAATGTGTCCGGATTATAGGGAGCTCAATAAGCTCACCATTAAAGATAAATTTCCCATTCCGGTGATTGATGAATTATTGGATGAATTACATGGAGCAATTTATTTTACCAAGTTGGATCTTCGTTCAGGATATCATCAAATTAGAATGAAGACTAAAGATATTCCAAAAACGGCATTTCGAACTCATGAGGGTCATTATGAATTTTTGGTCATGCCTTTTGGCCTTACCAATGCACCTTCTACATTTCAAGGGTTGATGAATTCCATTTTCAAACCCTTCCTTAGAAAATTGTGCTAGTATTTTTTGATGATATACTAATCTACAGCAAGTCTTGGAAGGATCATGTTGAACATGTTGACAGGGTGCTCAAACTATTGCAGGAGAAACAATTATATGCAAAAACATCCAAATGTTTCTTAGGAGTACAAGAGGTGGAATATCTAGGTCATATTGTATCTCACGAGGGTGTTAAAGTAGACCCTAACAAAATTAAAGCCATTAAGGAATGGAAAGTCCCCACAACCATAAAGCAGTTGCGAGGATTTCTCGAGTTAATAGGGTATTATCGCAAGTTTGTTAAGAATTATGGGAGAATAGTAGCACCTCTAACAACATTATTGAAGAAAGATGCATTTTCATGGACTCCTGAAGCAACTAAGGCCTTTGAACGTCTTAAAGAGGCAATGTGCCTAGCACCGGTCTTAGCTACACCAGACTTCACAAAAACCTTTATTGTGGAATGTGATGCCTCGAGAAATGGAATTGGTGCAGTTTTAATGCAGGAAGGAAGACCCATTGCTTTTGAAAGTCGTCCAATCAAAGGAAAGCATTTACAGAAACCTATTTATGAGAAGGAAATGTTAGCAATACTGCATGCACTAAAGAAATGGCGAACTTATTTAATGGGAAGACACTTCAAGGTAAAAACTGATCATGATAGTCTTAAACACTTTTTGGAACAAAGACTATCTTCAGAAGAGCAACAAAAATGGGTCACAAAGATGTTGGGTTATGACTTTGAAATAATCTACAAAAAAGGAAAGCTTAATGTTGTTGCGGATGCACTCTCAAGAAAGAATGAAGAGGTGGAAGCATTGCTTTGTGCCATTTCTATTATCCAACCAGATTGGATAACCAAAGCAAGAGATGAATGGAAGAAGGACAAAGATGTATGGACACTCATTCAAAAGTTGCAGCAAGATCCTAGTACATCCGATACATTTAGTTGGAAAAATGATTCCTTATGGTACAAAGATCGCTTATATCTTTGTAAGAATTCCCAACTAAAACAAAATATTCTTCTGGAATTTCACACTTCTCCTTTAGGAGGACACTCAGGATTTTTAAAAACTTACCACGGGGTGAAGAAAGAATTTTTTTGGGATGGCCTTAAATCTGATATTCGAAAGTTTGTGGCGGAATGTTTGGTTTGCCAGCAGAATAAAGTGGAAACAATTAAGACCCCAGGACTTCTACAACCTTTATCCATTCCAAGTCAACGTTGGGAGGAGATTTGAATGGATTTTATCATAGGTTTACCTAAGTCCGAAGGAAAGAGTGTCATCATGGTGGTAGTTGATAGACTTACCAAGTATGCACACTTTTGTGCATTATCTCATCCATTTAAAGAAAGTACGGTTGCTACTACATTTATGGATAGAATTCAAAAGCTACATGGAAGCCCAAGGGTTATTGTGAGCGACAGAGATCCCATTTTTACTGGAAATTTTTGGACGGAGTTATTTTCTTGTTTGGGTACTCAATTAGCTCATAGCTTATCTTATCATCCTCAATCTGATGGTCAAAATGAGATAGTAAATAAATGTTTGGAAGGATATCTTCATTGTTTTGTATTAGATAAACAAACACAATGGGTCAAGTGGTTACCTCTCGATGAATGGTGGTATAACACTTCCTTCCATACTGCAGCAAAAATGACCCCATTTATGGCACCTTATGGATATCATCCACCATCGAACACATCATCTTTAAGGGAAAATTAGAAGGTTCAAGCAATGGAAGATCGCATCGAGCATCAGCAAGAAGTTCTCCAACTCTTAAAGGATACCCTGAATTTGGCACAAAATCGAATGAAACAATAGGCAGATCAACATCGCAGCGAGAGAAGTTTTGATGTAGGAGATTGGGTATTTTTACGGCTACAACCATACAAACAAATGTCCCTCAAGCAAGCTAAGAAGGATAATAAATTATCGCCAAAGTACTATGGTCCTTACAAGGTGTTGCAAAGGATTGGTACTATGGCATACAAATTGGAGCTTCCTGCTTCTTCGCGAGTACATCCAGTTTTCCATGTTTCATGCTTAAAGAAGGTTATAGGTGAAAATCTTCCAGTTCAAACAATATTGCCAGAATTTGATGAGGAAGGAAAAATCATATTGGAACCAGAAGCGGTCATGGAAACAAGAACTCGACAACTACGGAATCGATCAATTTCAGAGTATCTCATCAAGTGGAAGAACTTACCCCCTGAAGATTCTACATGGGAGGATGAGAATTTTATACAGAAGCACCCAGAGCTACTCAAGCGTTGAGGACAACACTTTTTTGAAGGAGAGGGGCATGTTAGGTCCCTATATCACTAGTATAGTCCCTTATTATTGTTAGTGTAACCCCCTTATTGTTATTATTGTACCATTGTAACCCCCATTTTGTTATTATTGTGCCCTTAAATTATTATTGTTAGGTCGGCTAGGATTACATTATGGCCCACTAGGATTACATTATGGCCCCATGGAATCTTATATATAGAAAGGAGGTTTTGTAAATTGTATCATCCAAGAATTGTTCATTCATGTAATGTATTAGAGGTTGCCCCCTTGAAGTGGCTTATTTCTAAGGCGTTGATATCTCTTTTCTTCTCTTTTTGGAGTTGGTTTCACAACACGCAGCCTATCCCGCCTCGAGATTTTCCACACTTCTTTAATCAATGACTCTTGTTTTATTTCAGCCCCCTTCTCCCATTTTGGCTTTAACATAACTGGGGGGTTTTAAATAGGCAGTATTATGATCTGACCCACTGCAACGTTTCTTCCTCCTGTCATTTCTCACCCCCCTCTCTGATACCACTTACTTCCCTCGCCCCCCTCCAAAAACGGTTTTGTTATTCAAACAAAACCACCACCGTTTTTCCCCCACCACCATTGCTTCATGAGCTCCTGCCATTGCAATTTCCCCCACATAGTTGTTCTGCACTGTTCCTATCCAAGGTTCCTCAAGATCGCCTCTATCTATTACGAAGGAAGAAATTGGTTTTCCATTTAAAGGCTCCACTACAACAATAACTAGCGTAGAAGAGACAGAGGTAGTTAAGGTCAAAATGGCTATCACAACAGCCGGCACAACCACCATTTTTTACCAAAGCAATGCCAAATGTCAATATGGTTTAACATTGCCTTCTTCGGCATCATACCAGCTAGATTCTGATCATTTCACCATCAATAACGGACTGCTACAACCATTGTTTGGGCTAGATTTATCTTGTCACCCCTGTTGCAATCACTGCCTTAAATACTGATAATTAGTTATACATGTGTCATTAGTTTTATAATAGTATTTTTTTTTCTAGAAAGAATATGGGGGATTCGATCCAATTGAGTGTTTCAAAAGAATCAAAACAACGCCAAATGTTCAAATTTCCCTTATAACCCCAGTTGTTTTATTGTGCACATGTCAAGTAATGTTATTCCTCTCTGTCATGTAGTTAACAAGAAAGTAACTATTAGTTACTGCATTTATTGTAATCAATCAGTAGGATTAGCATAAATACTTCATTGTTCGAAGTATTAAGGGGGGGTGGGGAATCTGCAATGAGGAACATTCCCATTATGGAATGTTGTTTAATGAATTTCAAGTGACTATTTGAAGGGTAATACAAGACTAGTTCTTCAAGATTCATGTGGTGTCTGAAATGGTGAAGTCTTCTCCTATTTTTTCCATTGTGTTTCTGCAATCTAATTGTACAACAGAAAGTGTGAAGAGTAGGATTTGTTATCTAGATCACCCTATTCTGGTTGTGTTTAAAATAGTTTGTGATTTCCACTGATTCCAAATCGATGAATTCTTATTTTCTCCTTGGTTTCAGCTGAACTTTACATCCTAGGACAAATTGAGGAATTCTTAACTGCTCCTTAGCCTCTACCTAGCCTTACATTTCTTCTTTTCATAACTCATTTAAAATTCCAAAAGATCCATGGTAGTGCACCTATCTTGCCCTATTTCACTCATGCTTGATATCTCTACATTTAATCACCTAAGCCTCTTTGACTCCATTTCCCAATTGATTTCCCTTACCCTTCCCACCAAACCATTTCAAAATCCAGACTTTTCATCTAATAGCTAGCCTAAAATTCCCAATTCAACAAATATATATATGATAGAGAGATCCCTCTCTGGGTCTAGGAGGGCTATATCCTAGGCCCGAAGCGGTTTTGATGTTGCCTCCGGGATTTTTCCCTCAGCCTCAGAATTACAGAGTGATTATAGATACCAAACCTGATCCGGGTTTGTTTAGCTACCAAATTTACCCATGATATTTTACTTATATGATGTTGTTATAATCACATTTTAAAATATCATAGACAAATACACATGCATGCTTTAATAAAGAGGAAACATGAATACCATCAACAAAACAAGAACACGATACATTTGATAAAGGATTTCACCTAGTGTGGGCTATGTCTCTGGGCCTGATGTCAAGATGGTGTAGGTCGCTTCCTATAATGTTGTAAGAGATGATGATGTACATGGACAATGTTTTGTCATAGAAAGTTCATATGCCCTCAACATGAGTGGCTTGTCTCTCCACGAGACGTTCCGCTTATGGGAATTCTCACTCAAGAAGGCTTCCTCTTAGCATGACAAACTAACATGATCTCACACAATGTGGCAATGAATATCCCTTCAACATAGTTACATAGGGCTCTCAAAAACAATACATGGCATTGATCTGAATTTAATTTTTATTTATTGTTATGCTAATTTAATTTTTAGATATAAAATATATTTATTCATCTTATGCTTGATGTGCAGGTTCCCTTGTTACCTATGTGTGTCAAAAGACGAATTAAAACTAAATTTTATGAGTGTTTTTGACAACATAAAGCGTGAATTTAAAGTGTTGAACAGAAGAAACATAAATAACATCAAACATGACAAACTGATCCATTAAAACAGAGCTTTGATGAAGGATTTCACCCCTCATAGGCTACATCTCCTTGCTCCAGCTCCATAGCTAAGGCCTCTATATTAGCTCAAATTTTCTATTCCAATGAGTTTAAAATGTCGAAATCTATCAGAAATGACTATTTTTTTACTCAATTTGGTTACCAGATGCTCTAGGCATGGCCTTCCCTCCTACTGGCCCTAAGCTTCAAAAATATTCAAGGTAGAAAAAAGCTCTATAGATGGCATCTTCTACCTCTGAAAACTATTCCAATGGCTCCAAAACATCAAAATCTGCTAATAATGACTCTTCCTACACCCAATTCAGTCGAAAATTTCCTCAGTTATGGAAAAAACAAATTCTCGTGCAATTTCTCCACTAATTCTAGAATCTGGCCAGCTAACTCCAATAAAAGTGGAGATTCTCCGCATTTGGCGGGTCCACCAAATCTTCCGCCAAGATAAACCACACTTAATATTAAGATAAGTATGTATTAAAGTGTGTTTAAGGGTGCTTTTAGCGCTAACTTCATTTTACCATTGATTGTGGATTACATGGCTTAACCACAGATAAAGGTGTTAATAACATGATTTAATTTTGTTTTAAAACTCTCACTGAAATGGTATTGGCCCTCGGTCTTGAGCACTTCAGACACATGTGGGAGGGGGCTGGCCCCCTCCGGACCCCCAACTCCCACTCTTGACAAACTTTAAGCATGCATTTGTGGCAACAGCTTTCAAGGAATGGGCCTATGGCCCGATGGTGGAGGCGTGCGTTAGGTGGGGTGATGCAAGGGCATTAGACACTAGCCAGAAATGTAGGAGGTTTTTTCCACATGTTGTGGCTAGGAGGGTTCAAAATCATTGAATTGTAACAGCTAGGTGTCAATACCTCAGCTGATTGTTTCATTTAGATTTGTTAGAAGTCGAATAGTTAAGTTCGATCCATCTGTCATGTTTCAGTTAATAGAATAATTGTAATTAGGCTTTTGATTTTCTAAACGGTCCTCACAGAGGAACTGAAGAGACACATTGTAATGTATATAAATTGTATCCCTTGGATGTATGAGGGGAGAGATTTTTTGCAATAAAATATTGTGGGTTAAGAAATTGCTTCAGGTTGAATGAATTTCAGTTCCTGTTGATTATCAACTCTCTTGAATTGATATTCTGAGGAAATTTGTTTAACTGTGAGGCGATTGAACTCTGTGAGTATATAATTACTGAGTTGAACTATTGTATAGATTCCACATCCCTCTGTCTATTGCTTCCCTCAAAATTGTTCGAACAGGCTCTGTTGAATAAGTCTCCATTCATAGAAGAAGTCTGCGTAAAATTGTAGTCGACTAACTCTATCCTAATGATAGTGAAAATCTCGTCGGAAGAGAATTACATTTGTTTTTTGTTAATTGGAAACCCTGCTGAGGATAGACCTGAGTTAAATAAATAAGACGGATAGCGTAACCCGGCTTGAACTATGGTCAACACTATTTCAAAACTGTGAGTGGATTAGAAAACCCGGATTGCCCATATCGCACCACTTTTGTGGAGAAAGTGGTATTCTCCAATTGCGAGAGATTCCATAGAACAACCGACACATGGCGTTGGGCGAAGTTCCAAAACCGCTTTTTTGAGTTACCATCGCCCATTAACATTCGACCAAGGAGGCCGTGCGATATTTTTGAGTGCCATCGATCTGGAGGGGAGCCATCGGACGGTGATCGTATGAGGAAGATGCGCAAAGGTTAACCTAAGGTACGGCGCATGAATTTGATTGGACTTTTGATTATAGATGTGGGGCCGAAACCAAAGGTTTATTGCAAAGCCATTTGTTTAGAAAGCGTTGGGTATTAATATAAAGTTCAGAGATATAATTTAATTTGAAGGGTTGCAGAGTATATGTTTATTTGTCAATTTCTTCGAAATTGATAAATAAAATTACAAGAAAAGAAATAATACCACATGGAGGTAAACTAAGTTAATTGAGGGAAAATGTTGACAGACCTACGAAAGTAGACTAGCTCTCCTTAGGGGCCGACCTTCAGTTTTTTTGCCGTCATTTTTGGTATCAGAGCTGTTGTTTTTAAGTTGTTTTTGCAGAGAATTAACATGGCAATCCGAGTTGGTAGAGGTGCTGGCAGAAGGAGAGGCGGACCCATTGCCAATGCAGAAGTGTTGGGAATTTTGCAGAGGGTCAAGGCCAGAATGGATGCCATGGAGCGAAGACAGACCAGAGATCTTGAAGACATCAGCGAACCCGAAATAGAATAAGTTGAAGAGAATGCTGATATTCCTCCTGACTTGAGGCTCCTTAGAACTGTTCTGGGGTCTACAGTTAAGCCCAGGATTGAAGTATCAAATTTTGCAAGAGGATTAAATCCAGAGGAGCTGGTGGACTGGATAAACAAAATGAACAAGTGCTTCGACTATGAAGAAATAAGCAAAGATAAGAAGGTCAATTTTGCAATAACAAAGCTGAAGGGACATGCTGCACTTTGGTGGGATGGAGTGCAGGCATAAATGAAGAGAGTTGGCAAGCAACCTATCAAAATATGGACCAGAATGATGGCTAAATTAAAAGGTAAATTATTTCCTAGTGATTATCAGCTGACATTGTTTAGGCAAATGCAGAACCTGAGACAGAGGTTACTGACAGTAAAAGAGTACACAGAGGAATTCTATAGAGTAAGCATAAGAGCTGGGAAATTTCAAGACACACCAGAGAAGACTGCCAAATATGTGAATGGTCTCAGGCTAGAGATCCAAGATGAGATTGGTCTTCTATCTCTTAAGACAGTGGAAGAGGCCTACCAGATGGCCTTGAAAGAAGAGGAGAAACTCCTGAGGAAACAGTCTTCCAAGAAGAGAGGTACTTTCCGAGGAAAGGGAAGTCAGTGTGGTAGAGGAAAGCCTACTACACCCAGGGATGGAGCTAACGGTAGCTCACCTCCGAATGCATCTATAGAGGATGATGCAAGGGGCAGAAAGGGTTCTTACAGAGGAAAGGGAAGAGGAGGAAGAGACAGAGGCAGAGGTAGAGAATTGAGGTGATATAGGTGTCAGCAAGTGGGACATAAGCACTATGAGTGTCCAGAGAATATGGGTGTTGGTCCAAGAAATGCTGTTGTTGCCCAGGCTGGAGAGGAGGCAGAAATTGAAGAATAAATTCTACCAGAGAAGGGAGATTCCTTGGTGGTAAATAAGGTCCTGTTGAAGCAAGCCAAAGAGGTCACTGAACCTGCACAAAGGAAGACTTTTTTTAGGAGCATATGCAAAGTCCAATGGAAATGCTGCCAACTAGTCATTGATAGTGGCAGAACAGACAATCTGGTTTCCACTGAGGTGATAGAAAAGTTGAAGTTGAAGACAAGGGAGCATCCAACTCCCTACAGGGTGTCCTGGCTGCATAAAGGGCACCAACTGGTTGTAAAAGAACAGTGTGAGATAGAGTTGCAAATGGGAAAATACAAAGATAAGGTCCTGTGTGATGTAATGCCCATGGATGTGTGTCATATACTGTTGGGTAGACCTTGGCAGTTTGACAGAGCAGCAGTGCATGATGGCAAGAAGAACACCTACAAGTTCTTCAAAGATGGGGTACATCATACATTGATACCCATGGAAGAAGGAGAGCCATCCAGCAGAGTGATTGATCCAAAGACCTTGTTGCTGAGCGGGAAGGAATATCTGCAGCAGATAGAAGAAGAAGAGGTAAGTTTTGCTTTAGTTTGCAAACCTAAGGTAGTTCTTACTTCTACAAAGATTTCTGATTTGCCAATAGAAATCCAAGAGATGTTGGACAACTATTGTGACATTGTTGCGGATGATTTACCTGATGAGCTGCCACCTGTGAGGAAGATCAGCCATCAGATAGATTTTATCCCTGGTTCAAATCTGCCAAATAAGGCAGCCTACAGACTGACTCCCACAGAAAATGAGGAAATCAAGAGACAAGTACAGGAATTGGTGGACAAGGGACTGATCAGAGAAAGTTCAAGTCCATGTGCAGTACCAGCAGTATTGAGCCCAAAGAAAGATGGAGGCTGGAGGATGTGTATTGATTCCAGAGAAATCAATAAGATCACAATCAGGTACAAATTCCCTTTGCCCAGAATTGAGGATTTAATGGATTGTTTGAGTGGTGCTAAATATTTTTCAAAGATAGATTTGAAAAGTGGATATCATCAGATCAGAATAAGAGAGGGTGATGAGTGGAAAACTGCCTTTAAAACGAATGAAGGACTGTATGAATGGATGGTCATGCCTTTTGGGTTTTCAAATGCACCTAGCACTTTTATGAGACTTATGAATTAAGTATTAAAGGAATTCATTGGTAAATTTGTGATAGTGTATCTGGATGATATATTAGTTTTCAGCAGAACTAAAGAAGAACATTTAAGGCATCTTAATCATGTCTTGAAGAAGTTGCACCAAGAGAAACTACTGATAAACTTAAAGAAATACTCATTCATGAAGGAAGAGTTGGTGTATTTGGGTTTTTTTGTTTCTGCAGAGGGATTGAAGATGGACCCAGAAAAGGTTAAGGCAATTGTGGAGTGGCCATCACCCAGAAATGTTTTTGAGGTAAGAAGTCTCCATGGACTTGCTAGTTTTTATAGGAAATTTATAAGAAACTTCAGTAAGATTAATGCACCCATCATTGAGACAATAAAGAAGAGCAAAAAACCATTTAAGTGGACAACTGAAGCAGAAAGAAACTTTAAACTTTTGAAGCAAAAGATAACTAAAAAGCCTGTTTTGATTCTGCCTGATTTTACTAAACCATTTCAAGTGAAGTGTGATGCCAGTGGAGAGGCCATTGGAGCTGTGTTGAGTCAGGACGATAGGCCTGTAGCCTATTTCAGTGAGAAGCTAAATGACACCAAAAGAAAGTATTCCTCTTATGAGAAGGAATTCTATGCAATTGTTCAGGCATTGAAAAAGTGGAGGCATTATTTGATGTCAAAAGAGTTTGTACTATATTCTGATAATCATGCTTTGCAGTATATTGTACAGCAGCCCAAGTTGAATCATAAGCATGCCAAATGGGTTGAGTATCTCCAAGGTTTTAAATTTGTTTTGAAACACATAAGTGGCCAAGCAAATAAAGTAGCTGATGCTTTGAGTAGGAGGCACATGCTTGTTCAAGAAACCAATTTTGAAGTTGTAGGATTTGATTTTCTCAAAGAATTGTATAAAACAGATTCAGATTTTAAGGAAGCATTTGAGGCATGTTGTAACCCTGTTCTAACAGATAGAAGCCAGTGGCTGGATTATTTCTTGCAGGAAGACTTGTTATTCAAGAGAAACCAACTGTGTGTACCAAAATGTTCCATGAGAGAAAATTTGATCAAGGAGAAGCATAGTGGTGGACTTGCTGGACACTTTGGTACTGATAAAACTTATGAGAAGCTGAGTCACTTCTATTACTAGCCCAATATGAGGACAGAAGTGGATAATTTTGTGAAGAGTTTCAAAATCTGTCAATATGCCAAAGGAAGGAGCCAGAATGTAGGACTGTACACTCCCTTTCCTATTCCAGATAGGCCTTGGGACATGGTGAGTATGGATTTTGTTCTAGGATTTCCCAAGACTCAGAGAGGGAATGATGTAGTCTTTGTTGTGGTGGAAAGATTCTCCAAAATGGCACATTTTATTCCATGTTATAAAACTAGTGATGCCACCCATGTTGCTAACTTGTTTTTCAAAGAAGTTGTTAGATTGCATGGGTTGCGCAAGAGTATTGTTTCAGACAGAGACACCAGATTCGTGGGCCATTTTTGGAGGACACTGTGGAAGAAACTTGGTACCAAACTGATTTTCATCTCAGCTTATCATCCTCAGATTGATGGACAAACTGAGGTAGTGAATAGGAGTCTGGGAAATTTGTTGAGAAGTCTTGCAGGAGAGAATCCCAAGCAGTGGGATCATATTTTTCCCCAGGCAGAATATGCATATAATGACTCACCAAACAGGAGCACAGGGTAGATCCCATTCCATATTATCTATGGGATGCACCCCGGGGGAATATCAGAGTTAAGAAATCTGGGAAGGGTAGAGATGAGAAGTGTTGATGGTGAAGAATTTGCTTCAGAGATCCAGGCCATACATGAACAAGTGAAGCAGCAATTACAAGGCAGCAGCATCAGATACAAAAGCAGAGAAGACTTGAGCATGAAAGAAGTTCATTTTGAAATAGGAGATTTGGTTTTGGCACACTTGAGAAAGGAGAGATTCCCAAAGAAGCAGTAAAACAAACTGAAGTTCAAAAAGATTGGGCCATGCAAGATACTTAGAAAGTTTTCTGCAAATGCTTATGAGATTGAATTGCCACCTTATGTTGGAATATCTCCCATTTTTAATGTTGTAGATTTGTACAAGTATGAGGATGATGGTGCAGAAGAAAGATCAGCAGACAAGGAATAGATTGAGTGGAAGGAGCAGCTACCTCCAGCACAACCATTGCAACAAGAGAAGATATTGGACAAAAGAGTGTCCAGAAAGACCAGAGGACAAGAGTACTTTCAGTACTTAATCAAATGGGAAGACAAGCCAAAGGAAGATGCCACTTGGATGACTGAAGGAATGTTGCAGAAGATAGGCAGATCAGTGGAAGAGCTCATGGACAAGAGCCCATGAAGAAAATTTCCCTCGGGAGTCTGATGCAGGGGCATTAGACACTAGCCAGCAATGTAGGATGTTTTGTCCACATGTTGTGGCTAGGAGGGTTCAAAATCATTGAATTGTAACATCTAGGTGTCAATACCTCAGTTGACTGTTTCATTTAGATTTGTTAGAAGTCGAATAGTTAAGTTCGATCCATCTGTCATGTTTCAGTTAGTCAAATAATTGTAATTAGGCTTTTGATTTTCTAAACGGTCCTCACAGAGGAACTGAAGAGACACATTGTAATGTATATAAATTGTATCCCTCGAATGTATGAGGGGAGATATTTTCTGCAATAAAAGATTGTGGGTTAAGCAATTGCTTCAGGTTGAATGAATTTCAGTTCCTGTTGATTATCAACTCTCTTGAATTGATATTGTGAGGAAATTTGTTTAACTGTGAGGCGATTGAACTCTGTGAGTATATAATTACTGAGTTGAACTATTGTATAGATTCTGCATCCCTCTGTCTATTGTTTCCCTCAAAATTTTTCGAACAGGCTCTGTTGAATAATTCTCCATTCATAGAAGAAGTCTGCGTAAAATTGTAGTCGACTAACTCTATCCTAATGATAGTGAAAATCTCGTCAGAAGAGAATTACATTTGTTTGTTGTTAATTGGAAACCCTACCAAGGATAGACCTGAGTTAACTAAATAAGAAGGATAGCGTAACCCGGCTTAAACTCTGGTCAACACTATTTCAAAACCGTGAGTGGATTAGAAAACCCAGATTGCCCATATCGCACCGCTTTTGTGGAGCAAGCGGTATTCTCCAATTGCGAGCAATTCCATAGAACAATCGACATGTGGCATTGGGTGAAGTTACAAAACCACCTTTTCATGTTACCATCGCACATTAACGTTCGACCAAGGAGGCCGCGCGATATTGTTGAGTGCCGTTGATCTGGAGGGGAGCCATCGGACGGTGATCGTATGAGGAAGATGCGCGAAGGTTAACCTAAGGTATGGCACGTGAATTTGATTGGACTTTTGATTATAGATGTGGGGCCAAAACCAAAGGTTTATTCCAAAGCCATTTGTTTAGAAAGCGTTGGGTATTAATATAAAGTTTGGAGATATAATTTAATTTGAAGGGTTGCAGAGTATATGTTTATTTGTCAATTTCTTCGAAATTGATAAATAAAATTCCAAGAAAAGAAAGAAGACCACGTGCAGGTAAACTAAGTTAATAGAGGGAAAATGCTGACAGACCTACGAAAGTAGACCAGCTCTCCTTAGGGGCCGACCTTCAGTTTTGTTGTCGTCATGGGGGGAGGTCACGGGTTTGAGCCCGGACCTGGACCCCCATTATTCTTTTGTACCACTGAAATATCAAACATGTTCCATTTCAATAACCTTGCCATCATTAATGAAATTTGGACCCATTGTCATATAACCAATGGACCATTGAAATGTATTTGAAAACATTAATATATAACTCCACCCTTAATGTATGTCCATGTATTATATATGCCACCTTTAATGGATATTCAAACCATATCATAAAATTGAAATGTTATTGAAATTCAGACCCATGGTAATATAACCAACGAACCATTGAAATGTATTTGAAAACATTAATATATAACTCCACCCTTAACGTATGTCCATGTATTATATATCCCACCCTTAATGGATATTCGAACCATAGAATAAAATTTAAATGCCATATGGATTTAAACGTTGATTTGGGTTTAGAAAATATATATGTGGAATTTGTAATGTTATATTAAAATTAATTAAGATTTAATTAAAATGACATTACACACACATATATATGTGAAAATATATATAAATATAATATATGATATTTAAAATTTAAAAAATCACATAAAATAATATATATATATATATATACACACACACATTAATCAAACCTTAATTAATTAAAAATAAATAATATCTTTCAGCACATAAAATCCATAAATCCAAAATTCAACCCTTGGAGGTAATTGGACAAATTTTACCTTCAAAAACCAAAATGGCAAATACCAGTGTGACACTTGTCATAGTCCCATTGGACTAAAACTGAAGAAGATTCCCTAAATGCTGACAGGGCTGCCATGTCATCAACTTGTACCTGCTCTACAATTTTTTAATAAAAAATTGCCTGTTCCGAATGACGATCAGCAGACCATAACTCCTTCATGCGAACTCGGTTTTCAATGAAAAAAGTTGCATTGGATTCCTTCCGACGGGTTGGTCGTTGTCATTCAAGTTTTATTCAATTCTGAGCACTTTAATTTTTGAGCTAAAATATTGAGCCTCTGATCATTCCTCCTCACTAGAAGCCTTTTGGACCCCAAAATCTCTCTTGATTACTGATTATTTGGATGAGGGGACAATTCCTTCATCCTTTCAATCTCTATCCATTGAAATTTTCCCAATTTCATCATTTGGAGTTTTTCACAAAAAGTCAACTTTTTCCTTGATTCTTGCGAACTTCTCTTGTTGTCATTGACACTGTCATTCTACAATATTTATGAATTTGTAGAACAACAATATATTTTTGCAGAAAGCATCTTGTTCCTACCTTGGTCAGCAATCAAAGAAAACTTAGAAACTTTCTCACCTTGCACACTGTCACCATGGCGATTTTTATCTGCTTTTGCCTTGTACTCTCAACCAAGTATCTTCGCCATTGCCATGTACCTTTTGGAAACTAGCAATAAGAATTTGTGGAACCCATGCCTTCTTTTCCAAGCTTCTTTGTCACTTTCTCTTTGACCTTTTAACCCTCTTGCACCGGCATCTTGTTTCCAACACCGCTTAACACTAATGTTGACTATTGCAAATGTTTTTCACCTTCTTTCAAAGGCAACCTGTTAACATCCTGAAATAACTCATTACAAACATAAGATTCCTATTGAAAAGTGTGATTGAATACATCTATTTGTTTCATCATCAACAATGTAATGTTCTAACTTGAATTCACTATCCTCTTCATTTCATTTTCATCCATAAGAGACAAACATGTCTTCTTCTTATGTGCTCTAATTATGTACTCAATACCATCATTATACAAGCGATACTTGTTCTCATGGTGATGAAATATAGCTCTCCTATCATATAGATAAGGACTTCCCAATACAATACCTGATATCTCGAGCGACACCACATCAAGGTCAACTTCATCAAGAAATTTTGAGTTAATGATGAATCTTAGTAAGCACTTCCTTGTAACCTGCAAGTTTTCATTCTTGCATATCCAACCCAAAGGATATGGTCTTGGATGTATAATAGTTTTAAGGCCTAGTTTCTTAACCAAATCTTCGGAAATAAAGTTAGCTTGTGGCCCACTATCAAAAAGTGTATCAATCTTGGTATGTTTAGAGACAACTCTAATATGGAAAATTTATATTCTTGTATCTTCATCATGAGTGTCATTTGAACAATTTGAAGAACTAGTGCTTGCAACATGCTTACCTTTCAAACCCATGGTTGTAATTTTTGTCTCATCTCCTAAATATATATATATATATATATATAGATATATACACACATTAATCAAACCTTAATTAATTAAAAATAAATAATATCTTTCAGCACATAAAATCCATAAATCCAAAATTCAACCCTTGGAGGTGTAATTGGACAAATTTTACCTTCAAAAACCAAAATGGCAAATACCATTGTGACACTTGTCATAGTCCCATTGGACTAAAACTGAAGAAGATTCCCTAAATGCTGATAGGGCTGCCATGTCATCAACCTGTACCTTCTCTACAATTTTTTAATAAAAAATTGCCTGTTCCGAATGACGATCAGCAGACCATAACTCCTTCACGCGAACTCGGTTTTCAATGAAAAAAGTTGCATTGGAGTCCTTCCGACGGGTTGGTCGTTGTCATTCAAGTTTTATTCAATTCTGAGCACTTTAATTTTTGAGCTAAAATATTGAGCCTGATCATTCCTCCTTACTAGAAGCCTTTGGACCCTGTAAATCTCTTGATTACCGATTATTTGGATGGAGGGACAAGGGGACAATTCCTTCATCCTTTCAATCTCTATCCATTGAAATTTTCCCAATTTCATCATTTGGAGTTTTTCAAAGTCAACTTTTCCTGATTCTTGCGAACTTCTTGTTACGTACACCGCTTATTCTACAATATCTTGAATTTGTAGAACAACAAACATATTATTGGCAGAAGCATCTTTTTCCCACCTTGGTCAGCAATCAAAGGAAACTTAGAAACTTTCTTCACCTTTCACACTACCATGGCGAGCTTTATCTCGCTTTTGCCTTGTACTTGTGTCAAATCTTGACCAAGTATCTTCACCATTGCCATGTACCTTTTGGAAACCATAAACCAAAATTTTTGGAACCCATGCCTTCATTTCCAAGATGCTTTTTCACTTTCTCTTTGACCTTTGCGCCCTCTTGCACTGACATCTTGTTTCCAACACTGTTCAACACTATTGTTGACTGTTGCAAATGTTTTTCACCTTCTTTCAAAGGAAACTTGTTAACATCCTGAAACAAATCATTACAAGCATAAGCATCCTTATTAAAAGTGTGATTAATTACATCAATTTGTTTGATCATCGACAATGTCAAGTTCTGAATTGCATTCATTATCCTCTTCATTTCACTTGCATGCACAAGAGACAAACCCGTCTTCTTCTTATGTGCTCTAATTATGTACTCAATACCATCCTTAAACAAGTGGTACTTGTTCTCATGGTGATGAAATACAACTTTCCTATCATACAGATAAGGACTTCCTAATACAATACCAGATATTTCAAGTGGCATCACATCATGCTCAACTTCATCAAGAAAGTTTGAGTTAATGGCGAATCTTAGTAAGCACTTCCTTGTAACCTGCAAGTTTGCATTCTTGCATATCTGACCCAAAGGATATGGTCTTGGATGTCTAATTGTTTCAAGGCCTAGTTTCTTAACCAAATCTTCGGAAATCAAGTTCGCTTGTGACCCACTATCAAAAAGTGTATCAATCTTGGTATGTTTAGAGACAACTCTAATATGGAAAATTTATATTCTTGTATCTTCATCATGAGTATCATTTGAACAATTTGAAGAACTAGTGCTTGCATCGTGTTTACCTTTCAAACCCATGTCTGTAATTTTTGTCTCATCTCCTAAATATATATATATATATACACACACATTAATCAAACCTTAATTAATTAAAAATAAATAATATCTTTCAGCACATAAAATCCATAAATCCAAAATTCAACCCTTGGAGGTAATTGGAAAAATTTTACCTTCAAAAACCAAATGGCAGTCACTCGGAAGCAGGACACTTCTATTGGTCCCATTGGACTAAAAACCGAAGAAGATTAGATGCTTAGGAACAATACCGATGTGGCTGCCATTCATATTTTTCCACTCCGCTCTACAATTTTTAATAGAAATCAGACAGTTCCGAATGACGACGCCAGACCATAACTCCTTCATGCAAACTCAGCTTTCAATGAAAAAAAAGTTGCATTGGATTCCTTCCGACCCAAGTTGGTCGTTGTCATTCAGTTCCAATTCAATTCGAGCACTTTAATTTTTGAGCTAAAATATTGAGCCTCCGATCATTCCTCCCCACTAGAAGCCTTTTGACCCCAAAATATCTCTTGATTAATGATCATGTGGATGAGGGGACTGTTCCCTCACCCTTCCAGTGTCTATCCACTAAAATTTTCCCAATTTCATCATTTAGAGCTTTTCTTAAAAAGTCAACTTTTTCCTCTATTCTTGCAACCTTCTTTTGCTCTCATTGACACCATCATGCTACAATATTTCTGAATTTGCAGAAAAACAATCTATTTTTGCAAAAAATATCTTGTTCCTACCTTGGTCAACAATCAAAGAAAAATTAGCAACTTTCTTACCTTGCACACTGTCACCATGGCGATTTTTAGCTGCTTTTGCCTTGTACTTGCATCGACTCTTGACCAAGTATCTTCTCCATTGCCATGTATCTTTTGGAAACCAGAAATAAGAATTTGTGGAACCATGCCTTCTTTGTCAAGCTGATTTGTCACTTTCTCTTTGACCTTTGCACCCTCTTGCACCGGTATCTTGTTTCCAACACTACTGAACACTACTGTTGACTGCTGCAAATGTTTTTCACCTTCTTTCAAAGGAAACCTGTTAACATCCTAAAACAATTCATTACAAGCATACGAATCTTTATGAAAAGTGTGATTCAATACACTCTTTGTTTGATCATCAACAATGCCAAGCTCTGACTTGCATTCACTATCCTCTTCATTTCACTTGCATTGATAAGAGACAAACCTATCTTCTTCTTATGTGATCTAATTATGTACTCAATACGATCCTTAAACAAGTGATACTTGTTCTCATGGAAATGAAATACAACTTTCCTATCATACAGATAAGGACTTCCTAATACAATACCAGATATCTCAAGCGACACCACATCAAGCTCAACTTCATCAAGAAATATTGAGTTAATGGTGAATCTTAGTAAGCACTTCCTTGTAACTTGGAATTTTGAATTCTTGCAAATACAACCCAAAGGATATGGTCTTGGATGTCTAATTGTTTCAAGGCCTAGTTGCTTAACAAAATCTTCGGAAATCAAGTTATCTTGTGACCCACTATAAAAAAGTGTATCAATATTGGTATGTCTAGATAGAACTCTAATATGGAAAAGTTCTATTCTTGTATCTTCATCATGAGTATCATTTGAACAATTTGAAGAACTAGCGCTTTCAACATGTTTACCTTTCAAACCCATGGTTGTAATTTTTGTCTCATCTCCTAAATATATATATATATATATATATAGATATATACACACATTAATCAAACCTTAATTAATTAAAAATAAATAATATCTTTCAGCACATAAAATCCATAAATCCAAAATTCAACCCTTGGAGGTGTAATTGGACAAATTTTACCTTCAAAAACCAAAATGGCAAATACCATTGTGACACTTGTCATAGTCCCATTGGACTAAAACTGAAGAAGATTCCCTAAATGCTGATAGGGCTGCCATGTCATCAACCTGTACCTTCTCTACAATTTTTTAATAAAAAATTGCCTGTTCCGAATGACGATCAGCAGACCATAACTCCTTCACGCGAACTCGGTTTTCAATGAAAAAAGTTGCATTGGAGTCCTTCCGACGGGTTGGTCGTTGTCATTCAAGTTTTATTCAATTCTGAGCACTTTAATTTTTGAGCTAAAATATTGAGCCTCTGATCATTCCTCCTCACTAGAAGCCTTTTGGACCCCAAAATCTCTTTTGATTACTGATTATTTGGATGAGGGGACAATTCCTTCATCCTTTCAATCTTTATCCATTGAAATTTTCCCAATTTCATCATTTGGAGTTTTTCACAAAAAGTCAACTTTTTCCTTGATTCTTGCGAACTTCTCTTGTTGTCATTGACACTGTCATTCTACAATATTTCTGAATTTGTAGAACAACAATATATTTTTGCAGAAAGCATCTTGTTCCTACCTTGGTCAGCAATCAAAGGAAACTTAGAAACTTTCTCACCTTGCACACTATCACCATGGTGATTTTTATCTGCTTTTGCCTTGTACTCTTAACCAAGTATCTTCGCCATTGCCATGTACCTTTTGGAAACCAGCAATAAGAATTTGTGGAATCCATGCCTTCTTTTCCAAGCTTCTTTGTCACTTTCTCTTTGACCTTTTCACCCTCTTGCACCGACATCTTGTTTCCAACACCGCTTAACACTAATGTTGACTATTGCAAATGTTTTTCACCTTCTTTCAAAGGCAACCTGTAAACATCCTGAAATAACTCATTACAAACATAAGAATCCTATTGAAAAGTGTGATTGAATACATCTATTTGTTTCATCATCAACAATGTAATGTTCTAACTTGCATTCACTATCCTCTTCATTTCACTTTCATCCATAAGAGACAAACATGTCTTCTTCTTATGTGCTCTAATTATGTACTCAATACCATCATTATACAAGCGATACTTGTTCTCATGGTGATGAAATATAGCTCTCCTATCATATAGATAAGGACTTCCCAATACAATACTTGATATCTCGAGTGACACCACATCAAGGTCAAATTCATCAAGAAATTTTGAGTTAATGATGAATCTTAGTAAGCACTTCCTTGTAACCTGCAAGTTTTCATTCTTGCATATCCAACCGAAAGGATATGGTCTTGGATGTATAATAGTTTTAAGGCCTAGTTTCTTCACCAAATCTTCGGAAATAAAGTTAGCTTGTGGCCCACTATCAAAAAGTGTATCAATCTTGGTATGTTTAGAGACAACTCTAATATGGAAAATTTATATTCTTGTATCTTCATCATGAGTGTCATTTGAACAATTTGAAGAACTAGTGCTTGCAACATGCTTACCTTTCAAACCCATGGTTGTAATTTTTGTCTCATCTCCTAAATATATATATATATATATATATATATATATATATACACACACACATTAATCAAACTATAATTAATTAAAAATAAATAATATCTTTCAGCACATAAAATCCATAAATCCAAAATTCAACCCTTGGAGGTAATTGGACAAATTTTACCTTCAAAAACCAAAATGGAAAATACCAGTGTGACACTTGTCATAGTCCCATTAGACTAAAACTGAAGAAGATTCCCTAAATGCTGACAGGGCTGCCATGTCATCAACCTGTACCTGCTCTACAATTTTTTAATAAAAAATTGCCTATTCCGAATGACGATCAGCAGACCATAACTCCTTCATGCGAACTCAGTTTTCAATGAAAAAAGTTGCATTGTATTCCTTCTAATGGGTTGGTCGTTGTCATTCAAGTTTTATTCAATTCTGAGCACTTTAATTTTTGAGCTAAAATATTGAGCCTCTGATCATTCCTCCTCACTAGAAGCCTTTTGGACCCCAAAATCTCTCTTGATTACTGATTATTTGGATGAGGGGACAATTCCTTCATCCTTTCAATCTCTATCCATTGAAATTTTCCCAATTTCATCATTTGGAGTTTTTCACAAAAAGTCAACTTTTTCCTTGATTCTTGCGAACTTCTCTTGTTGTCATTGACACTGTCATTCTACAATATTTCTGAATTTGTAGAACAACAATATATTTTTTCAGAAAGCATCTTGTTCATACCTTGGTCAGCAATCAAAAGAAACTTAGAAACTTTCTCACCTTGCACACTGTCACCATGGCGATTTTTATCTGCTTTTGCCTTGTACTCTTAACCAAGTATCTTCGCCATTGCCATGTACCTTTTGGAAACCAGCAATAATAATTTGTGGAACCCATGCCTTCTTTTCCAAGCTTCTTTGTCACTTTCTCTTTGACCTTTTCACCCTCTTGCACCGGCATCTTGTTTCCAACACCGCTTAACACTAATGTTGACTATTGCAAATGTTTTTCACCTTCTTTCAAAGGCAACCTGTTAACATCCTGAAATAACTCATTACAAACATAATAATCCTGTTGAAAAGTGTGATTGAATACATCTATTTGTTTCATCATCAACAATGTAATGTTCTAACTTGCATTCACTATCCTCTTCATTTCACTTTCATCCATAAGAGACAAACATGTCTTCTTCTTATGTGCTCTATTTATGTACTCAATACCATCATTATACAAGCGATACTTGTTCTCATGGTGATGAAATATAGCTCTCCTATCATATAGATAAGGACTTCCCAATACAATACCTGATATCTCGAGCGACACCACATCAAGGTCAACTTCATCAAGAAATTTTGAGTTAATGATGAATCTTAGTAAGCACTTCCTTGTAACCTGCAAGTTTTCATTCTTGCATATCCAACCCAAAGGATATGGTCTTGGATGTATAATAGTTTTAAGGCCTAGTTTCTTAACCAAATCTTCGGAAATAAAGTTAGCTTGTGGCCCACTATCAAAAAGTGTATCAATCTTGGTATGTTTAGAGACAAATCTAATATGAAAAATTTATATTCTTGTATCTTCATCATGAGTGTCATTTGAACAATTTGAAGAACTAGTGCTTGCAACATGCTTACCTTTCAAACCCATGGTTGTAATTTTTGTCTCATCTCCTAAATCTGACCCTAAGTCATGTTCAACTATAGCAACAATTTTTTCCTTCTCTTTGGCTTTTAGTCTATTTAGTTTCAATTCTTGATGAAGTTACCAACAGTGGTCTTCATCATGGCCAATCTTTGAACAATTTTTGCATGTGAGTTTTTCCTTCTCTTTTTTACAGAACTATTTTTTTTTCCTCTTCCATAAAAATTTCCTTTCCCTTTAACCTCACTTTAACTTTTCTCCTCTATGCCTTGTTTTCCCCTTGCCGCTAAGTGTGTGGCTTGTACAAAAACTTCATCTAAATTTCATGTCTTAAACATAAGAATAGTATGCTTCAAATAGGAATGTAAACCCCAATTTATTTCAAGAGTGTATCTTGGGAATTCAATTTTACTCCTAACAACAAAGCTCTTTTTCTAAACTCCTAGGTATACTCAAGAATTGTTTGACCCTTGAGCTGATCAAAATTTTTCCAACTCATAATATCTTTGTGCATGCAGGCTAATCAATAAAATTGTCCTTTTAATGGAAGAAATAAACTCAACCCAAGAAATGGATATCTTACCATGAATTCGCATTTTCTCTTGAGTCTTTGCTTCCCACCAAATTAGTGCAGCTCCTTCTAGCCTTAATGAATCGAACTGGATCTTTATGTCATCTTCATGAAGGTTTTGAATTCTGCAATACACCTCCAATTGACGTATCCAATTTTCAAGCCTCTCTACATTTACCTCGCCATTGTACATGGATAGTTAAAACTTAATGTCCAATTTGAGTAATTGAGTCCTTCCTTTTGTGGCTTTTGAGTGAGTGTGAGTGGTATTTGTGGTGGAAGTGGAAGATGATGTTGATGGGGATGATGAAGATGATGAACATGGAGGAGATGGAGGTGGATTTCCTCTGCTTACCTTTGAACTCTTCTCTTCATCCTTTATACCTTCTAAAGTTCCTTCTTCGTATGGAGGCTTAGAACCTTCTCCTACTCTCTTTGCAGTGAATGCATCAAACATGATTTTAACCATTCTCTGAATTTCCTTGAAGTTTCTATTGAAATTTTCTTCTTTTGAATGTCCGTGAGTCTCTCCAACACCTAACATAATGGCTGAAAATTCAAGCTCAACTTCTGATGCTTATACCTTTTTGATAAACTCAACTTCTTGTACAAATTGTACCTCTTCAATCTCAACTGCTGGAGATAGAACTTGAGGTGCTTCAATGCATAGTTGAGTGGAAATTTGGGTGAATATGATGCTCTCTCAACTCTCTTTCTTCTTGTCCTAATCTCAGGATTTTCAACCAACAACTTCCCTTCACCTTTCTGCAACTTTAACCTTATCAGCATCACAAATTTGCAACCATTAACTTTGGGTGAATATGATGCTCTGTCAACTCTTTTTCTTCTTGTCCTAATCTTAGGACTTTCAACCAACAACTTCCCTTCACCTTTCTGCAACTTTAACCTTGTCAGCATCACAAATTTGCAACCATTAACTTGCACAAAACTTCAAGCAACTATCGACCAAACAACCTTGCCTTTGAACCAGGCTCTGATACCAACTTTATATGAGTTTTATTGTTAGTTATTGTTGTGCTAATTTCATTTTTAGATATAAAATATATTTACTGATCTTATGCTTGATGTGCAAGTTCCCTTGTTTCTTATGTGTGTCAAAAGAGGAATTAAAATTGAATTTATGAGTGTTTTAGTAAACATAGAGAATGAATTTAAAGTTTTGAACAACAGCAACATGAATAAAAAAAAACATGACAAACTGATCCATTAAAACATAGTTTTTATGAAGGAGTTCACCCCTCCTAAGCTACATCTCCTTGATCCAACTCCATAGCTTGGGCCTCTTTATTAGCTCAAATTTGCTCAAAATGTTTTTTTACATGCATCAAATGCTCTTGTAACCTATTCCAATGAGTTCAAAATGTCAAAATATAACATAAATTACTATTCTTTTAGTCAATTTGGTTACCAGATGTTGTGGGCATGGCCTTCCCTTCTGGTGGCCCTAGGCTTAAAAAATACTCAAGGCAATAAAAACCTTTGTATATGACCTCTTATGCCTCTGAAACCTATTCCGATGGCTCCAAAATATCAAAATATGCTAAGAATGACTCTTCCTGCACCCAATTTGGTCGAAAATTGCCTCAGTTATGGAAAAAATAAATTATCCTGCAATTTCTCCACTAATTCTAGAATCTGGCTAGCTAATTCCACTAAAAGTGGAGATTCTGCGCATTTGGAGGGTCTGCCAAATCTTCTGCCATGGTAAAACGCACTTAATATTAATATTATTATGTATTAAACTGTGGTTAAAGGCACGTTTAGCGCTAACCGCGTTTTACCATTGATTGCGGATTACGTGGCTTAACAATAGATTAAGGTGTTAATAACACGATTTAATTTCATTTTAAAACTCCCTCCAGAATGGTATTGGCCCTCGGTCTTGAGCGCTTCAGACACATGTGGGAGGGGTTTCACCCCTTCCGAACTCCCAACTCTTGCTCTTGACAAACTTTAATTATGCATTGGGGGGAGGTCACGAGTTCGAGCCCGGACCTTGACCCCCATTATTCTTTTGTACCACCGAAATATCAAACATGTTCCATTTCAATAACCTTGCCACCATTAATGAAATTCATACCCATTGTAATATAACCAACAGACCATTGAAATGTATTTGAAAACATTAATTTATAACGCCACCCTTAATGTATGTCCACGTATTATATATGTCACCTTTAATGGATATTCGAACCATATCATAAGATTGAAATTCCTTATGGATTTAAAAGTTGATTTTGTTTTGGAAAATATATATGTGGAATTTGTAATGTTATGTTAAAATTAATTAAGATTTAATTAAAATTATATATTTATATATTTAAACAAAAAAAAATCATATAACATATAATATAAATAATATATATATATATATATATCAAACCTTAATTAATTGAAAATAAATAATATCTTCTAGCACATAAAATTCATAGATCCAACATTCAACCCTTGGGGGTTATTGGACAAATTTTACCTTCACAAACCAAACTGGCGAATCCCGGAGTGACACTTGTCACAGTCCCATTAGAATAAAATTGAAGAATATTCTTTGAATGTTGACTAGGTTTCCATGTCATCAACCTGTACCTGTTTTACAATTTTTTAATAAAAAATTTCATGTTCTGAACGACGATCAGCAGACCATAACTCCCTCATCCGAACTCAGTTTTCAACAAAACAAGTTGCGTTGGATTCCTTGCGACGGTTCGGTCGTTTTCATTCTAGTTTCATTCAATTCTGAGCACTTTCATTTTTGATCTAAAACACTGAGCCTTTGATCAAGCATGAAAAGCTAAATACATCTCACATAAATGCCGCAAAAGTGATCCCGCGACATAACATCAAACATGGATCTCAAAACATAATACATCATCTCAGCAATTATGAAAGAAAACATGACATCACTACTTCATGTACCTTCACTTCTGAAGTTGGACGAAAACTGAAATTCTCAGCTGTTGAGTCTCACTGCACCACTGAATTTATATCATCGAGTGGTGTAAAATCGACTATCCATTTGTCGATTTTCGACACCGTCAAAATCTGGGCCTACAAGATTCTTTTAGATTCCTCCATGATTCTCCAAAGTTTCTAATCCATGGGCTAACTAGAAATCTGACATTGTCGTTGTGTTCCCTACGAACTTTCGTGAAATTTGACTATAAATTTGACACCATTCTAATAAAATGAATTTTTACCTCTTTGAGAAAATTCTTCAGTTCATGGTTCCACTACCTCTTTGCCTGAGAAAGGTTCCACCTATGAAAAATTCCACTTGGCTAAGGGTTCCGCCACCTAGTGCATGGTTCCATTGTGTCAAAGTTCTGTTGGTATTCTCCTCTTTCCGGTGTGTTATCACTCGGATTTGAACCTTAGGCTGAAAAAGGAAATTCTGAGGTAACCACAAACCACGCTTAGCCAAGTAGCTAGCCCTACTAGGCAAGGAGAGGGCTCTCTCTATAAGGATCATAGCCAAGATGGTTCAATAAAGAAAATATTAGGCTAGGTATAGTAGCTCAGGGTTTTGATTTGATTGTATAGGGTTGTGCTGGATCAGAAGGAGTCAAACAGTCAGGGCAAGGAAAATTAGGTCAAAATTTGCAGGGTGTTCTATGGGGCAAGGTAGGCATAGTGATTTAGCACTTTAGGATTTCAATGGGTGGGGTGATCAAGACAGGTGAGGAGCTATAAAGAGCATGGTGAAATCATGGTTTCTTTCTAAACTAAAGAAATTTAATAGATTGTGAATGTCTACCCAAAACAGAGCATATGAGAATGGATTCTGCTTATCTAACTTGCACACATTCACTTAGAAGTTATGAAATGATGAATAAACTTAACAATGCATTTCAACACATAAAAAAAAATGAGAAACTAAACTAAACACCATACCACATGGATCCCATAAAAATAGCTGCAAATTTGATTAATATTTCTTCTTAGAACTAATACAAAGTGTGTCTCTTCAAAAGCCAAGCATCCAACTGAGTCCAACCATTTTTAATGACAAATAAGAAGAATATATAGACCTCAAAACAACTCATCCTAACCTCAGGGGGTCTGTAAGGTTCCACCTTACCTACCATAATTATTATATTAAATCAAAATGCGATATATTTTTTTTTTAATTTTTATTTATTTATTTATTATTATTATTCTTTATTTTATTTTATTTTATTTTTATTATTATTATTTATATATATAGAAGTTATTGGTGTCCTTTACACTACACCCTGAATTCTATCAACTTATCTTGAAAGCTACCAAGTTCAAGGTTTATCAAGATCCAAAAAAACTACAACCATAATACTTGCTTCTCAAGACTAAAATCACCTTTAAAATATAAATTGTTTAGTGGGATGAATAAATGTCAACCTTTATGAACCACAATTTACAATAAGCTAATTGTTAATTCTGTTGTAATTAAATATGTTCAAGAGTGACTAATAACATGATTATGAATTATTTTCTTAAAAGGATAATTTAATTTATATAGAGTTGGCATCCCATAATTAGGAATTCATATGTGAGCTGATATTGCAACAAATTATTTACTGCAATTTTGACTTTTCAGCGAGACCCTTTAACTCAATGAGTTATTATGCTAGAAATACCTTGATTGCAAATCTTAAATTAATTTAAGCCTTTTGTTTTATGGACGGTTCATAAACATAATTAGATGCAACCATTGAACATTATGAAAACCAATTTACAAGTATGGAATGTACAGCCATTGAGGCATTTTGTCAAACACTTACAACCATTATCTCTTTAAGGTGTTTTCACAACAATTAGCTAACATGAATCCAAAGTTACATGACTTCATTTTTTTTTGTAAGTAGTGTCAATAATTGAACTTAAGATATTAGTAGACTATTAGTCATATTCATTGTTTAATCTATACCAATGAATACAAATATTTAGAAATTTCAAACATAGCTCACAATATTGTAAGGTACAGCCATTGAGGAATTTTGACAAATAGTTGGCAGTCATAAAACAAGTTGCCGTAAGTTTACTTAAATTTTTAAATTATTAATCATTTATACTTTAAAAACCATTTCCAAGTGGTTAGCCTATATCAGATTCATCACTATAAATTATCAGGCAGTTCCAATATAAAAAGAACCAAACAACAAAACAAAACAACAGGCGGTTCTACATGCAACAGCAAATCTGCAAAACAGAGCAGATTTGGGAATCGATGTCCAAAACCTTGATTTTTGAAATCAAAGTTGGGGTGAAATGGTCTATTGGTACGGATACCCCCTGAAGTGGAGCTGAATCGCAACATGGATGCCCAGAAATGCGATTCTTTAAAACAACAAAATTTATAGCCTAAATGTTTCATTTATGACTTTTGTCAAACATATGGAATGAAAACTTACAACTACACCTCTACATGAGGAAAAACAACCCAGAGTTATGCTACTAATATATGCTCATTGAAATCACATATTTCTAAATCCACCATATGAGTTCTTGAAACATTTTACCACCCACAAGCTAATTCATTTGACATGAGTGACAAGCTTTTTGCACCAATTGCTACAATTTAACAAACACATGGAAGCCCTAAATGCTACAGCCATTAAGGCTTTCTGTCAAAATTCTGATAGTACTATTACAACAACTTGAATAACAAAACATTGAAGAATATGAAGCATAAGCCATAACTAAAATTTATCTCCAACTTACCTCAAGCATTTGATCTTCCAAACTATACTTTAGTTGCCATTATTTTTGCATTTTTTTTTAAGGGTTGATTCTGTAATTCCTCCAAGCATATTTTGGGTACATGTCCATTTTATTACTTCTGATGTAAGCTGCAATTTAGCACTTATTCGTGCATAAATAAATTTATAACATTACTCATTCACAGATTTTGTCAAACACTTTGCAAACTATCCTAAAACCATTTATAAAACATGCATCTATTAATTACTTGAAACATAACCATAAATCGTGAAATACTTACCCAAGTCCTTTGGAATTTATTTATTGAAATTACCTTCAACAATATTTGGCTTTCCTTTCTCAAATGCTACAATACCAAGATTAGTACCATAAACTATACCAACAATAACTCTAATATTGAGATCTAAACATCCATACATATAGATTGATCTAGTCTTCATTTTTTAACTAATCAATAATATTTTAGATAACATAAGCTTAAACCAAAATTAGATGCTTACAACAATTTAAATTTCTACCTTTTATTTTATGCTAAATCTATACTATAATTTTAGGACAATGGAAATTATACCTGAAGAGATATTCAGCTCCAATCGTTGAGAATATGATCCACCTTCAATCCCTTAACCAACTCATTTGAACCATCTGGTTTTCCACCCAACCATATCCAGGGAGAACTCCTCCCCTTGGAACCCCTAAGTTGTAAAAGCTCACAAACAGTACCAAAATACAGCAATAGAGAGAGAGAGATGCAAGGAAAACTAAGGAAAATAGTTTCCACTTCCTCTAAGTACCACTCATGTTCAGCCTCAATAGATACTTAGTAGATTAGTAAGAAATTCAGATTTGTTTTGGAAGTAATTGGGTACTCTCCATATCTCTCCCTCTCACAATATTCCTCAAGTCTCTTCCACTCTTGGCATTACCCCCCTCTCTCCCCTAAATGAGAATAAATGAGACTCATATATAGGAGGAGCAACAATCTCTTGTCATAAAGGAGTAATATGCATGCATTGTATTCCTTTTAGAGGAGTGTAACTTATGCCATTAAGGAGAGGTATGCATGCCTTATTTAAGGAGAGTGTAACATATGCATTAAAGTGAGTGTAAGAGGAATATTTTATGACACATATTTAATGAGTGTAAGAATATTTTATGACATATATTTAATGAGTGTAAGAGGACTATGCCATTCCTTGATGAGTGCATAAAAAAGAGTGTAATATAATATTTAAAATAGAGAGAGTTACATAGAGCCATGAGAGTAATGAAGGAGAGAGGTGTGAAGTGATTGAGGAGATATAATTTCCTTTTAATAATAATATCATAGTCTCATAAAAGATAATAATAATATTAATAATATTAATAATATTGAGGATTAAGTCGAGATTGAACTATTAAAATTGATTAATCATAATTTAAGTGATTTTCCTTCAAGTATACTTGTTTACCCATTGATTGGAGGTGATTTACTATTTTTGGAAAGTCATACTTGAAATAGTAGACATGACTTTCTATTTTTAGAAAGTCACTCCAAAATTGTTAGGAATGAGATTATTAAGGAAATTCATCTGTGAGCTGCCCATGAGTGGTATTTTTCTTCCAGATAATAGGGATTCTGCACCCCTATTGTATGCATCTTCATGCCTTAGTAGATTGAGGACTCCGCGCCCTAATCTACTCTAAAGATCCAAGATTCCACACCTTGATCTTTTTAAATATTCAGGACTCCGCGCCCCAAACATTTCCTTATATATTCAAGACTCCACGTCTTTATATTTCATGGATTTAGGACTCCACGTCCTAATCCTTTTATCATATATCCAAGACTCCACGTCTTTATATTTCATGGATTTAGGACTCCACGCCCTAATTTCCATGGCTTCTCATCTATTTTGCTTTGAAACTCTGCGTTTCACCTTAAGGGACTGATTGTGAGCTCATACCCATATGATGGTTCGTTGGTAATGTCTTCTTCCAAGACCTGCACACATCACAATCTCATTGATCAAATAAATCAAATGAATTTCATAATTAACTTATTCAAATTTTACCAAATATTGTGCATGACTTCCACAGTCATTTTGGTTTTGGAGAAATGACTTCCGCAGTCATTTATAACTTGAGCATCCCTGTTGGCAATGACCAAGTCCCCTACCACATCATGCTTAATACGAGACTACACACATTCATACAAATCATCTATAATTCATAATATTTAACCATATGTTCCACATAACCATGATCGTCCATGGATCTGTGTCTCAATTCTAAATCACCATTCACGTCATACACCTATGTCCAAAATATGATACCAAAAGAGAAAACATCGCTAATATTCTCTTAACCAAAATCAATTCTTGTGCACGCAACCATAGATATTATCATAAGCGCACAACAACCAAGTGACCAGGTCATAGCATATAAGCATGTACATAAGTCTTACATACATAATATTATATCAAAATCACCATCTCTAAGTATCATCAAAGCTATCTCACTATAAGGGAAACTACAGGGTAGAATCCATGAGATGAGGATCAGTTTCCACCAAATGTTGAATAAGAATCTAAAGACTAGGAAGACCCAACAACTTGTCTCTAAAAGAGAGGAAACTGATTCATTTCACCTCTAGAGGACTCATGCTAATGAATCTACCTATGTTAAACTAATCCCCATCATAATTATATTCATATTTATCAATTACATCATTTAGAACCCCAAATAGTGAGGTAAAACTAAAAAATTACGTGAAAATTATAGAAAACTCCAAAACAGGCAGAATTTGTCCTATGCGCAGCGCCAAGGAGGAAAAACATAGCCCTTCTTGCAGGTCACTTTTGAAGGACTTCCCAGTGTCAAAATTGAGCTCATGATAGCTTATTTGAAATATTTTCATGTCTTCCTTCTAGATATTATTGTAGTTTCTGATTTAGAGCTGTTTTGACACATAAAAAGTTCAATCTCCCAAGACTGCCTATATGCGCAGCGCCAACCTGAAAAAGAGGCAGAAACTTGATTTTTTGGGTTTTTTGGCCCTTTTTCCTGACCATTTTTTCTCTAAATGCTTAGAAAAATTATGGGGGGTATGTCCTAATCATCATGAACCCACTTATGTCTTTCATTTGTCCATTGGATGCCCCAAAAGAATGCGGAGCTAGTTTTTCTGTGTTTTTTAAAATTTGCCCAAAAACTCAAAAATTTCCAAAATTTTTCAAAATTTCTCAAAATTTGTGGGATAGGCCCACAATCACATGTCAAGTTGAGCTAAGGAGGCATTAGAAATAATGGAATTTGAGATGGAAAAAGTTGCACCTGCAAGAGTTACCCTATTATCATGGAGGTTTAGCATGAAAAGCCTAGTCAACTCAAGGTGATGCTGAACTATTTTCACCTTCTCACAAAACTCATAGCACCCAACATATCTAAAACAGGACACAGCTAAATGTGAAGCCTCTAGCTCTCTAATGTTTACCAGCTCTTCTCTGATAATCCTGCCTCCCTTGTGTGGCCTCCTCTGTTGTGCAATCTCATCTTCCTCAAATTCATCATCACTGTGTTCCTCCTCTCTGTAATATTTGTCTTCTCTCTTCATGATTGTTTATTTGGCACTTTAGAAACCCTAGGGGAGAGGAAAGAAAGGGAGAGCGAGTGAGGGAGTGAAGAGAATGGGAGCAGTGAAGGAAATGATGAAATGAGGGCTTTAGGGGATAGGGATAGGGTCACAAAAATTAAGGGAGATGGGGAAAAGGGTTAAGAAACCTTGTGAGGTGATGGGATGTGAAAATATGAAGGGAGATGAAAATGATAATTTAATTACAGGTCAAAGATAGGGGGGAAATCTAGGAAAAAATAGTGAAATTCTTAGAAATTAGGGTTTTAATGGAAAAGAGTAAAGGGACTTAGGGATGAGGATCTAGGGGTAGTTTTAGTGTTTTTAAAAGTATGAGGTGATGTGTTAGGGTTTAGGGACAATGAATTTTGGAAAATGGGGTTTTGGGAAATTTGTGAGGGGGATGGAGATTTTGGGAGTGACAAAGGAAAACTAGGGTTTCTTTGTAATTGTTTCCAACATAAAACTCACACAGAAGCATAAAATGGATAAAGAGGGTGTTACAAGGGCTCACTTACTTGTTTTGGAGGTGAAGAGGCAACCTTGAGGTGTCTGGAGAAGATTGGGAAATTTATGGCCCTGTGCGCAGTGCCACACCCAGGTGCACAACGCCCTCTCTCTATGCGCAGCGCTGTGTAAATTTGCACTGGAAAAAACGCTCTATGCACAACACCAAGGAGGAAAACAATAGACCTTATTGCAGGTCACTTTTGAAGGAATTCCCGAAGTAACAATTGGGTGCATGATGGCTCGTTGGAAATATATTTCTCTTGGATACACAATGGACCTATAAAGAACTAAAAATGATCAAGTATAGCCCCTCAAAAATCAACTCTCCTAAGACTGGTCAAAAAGTGTAGAATGGGGGTGAAAAAATGAAGTTTTCTCTTGCAGGAAACCCTTGGAGGCCTTCCTCATCTCCAAATGGTTCTCATGATAGATCATTGGAAATTTATTCTAGTATAGTTTTCATTTGACTTATCAATAAAGTCATTTGGACACTCCAGCTAGGAGAAAAATGTTTTTCCCAAGGTCACTCCAAGAGTGAAGCAACTCTCTTATGGCACCTGTGTTTTTGACATTTATCCCAAACCATGAAACTTTTGTAAAAACAGAAGGTAATTATTCTTCTTGGACCTATGATGGAAAAAAACATCTCTCACCTTTGTCAAATTCATCTTTGTTTGGTCAGAAACATAGTTTGAAGTAAAACTGGCCCTATGAGTGGAAAATGGCTTGCCTCTTGGAACGATTTCCTGGAAAATGATGGAGACATGATTTTTATGAGTTTGGAATGACCTCATACTTACTGATATGACCTACCTTATGCCTCCTTTTCTCATATGTCTCTGATTCCATAGCAAACCCTAGCTCAGTGGGAGATGAAATTAGGGTTTAGTGCTTGTGGAAAATGATGACTTAGGCACCCTTGGAAAAAACCAACTCCCTTTGACATTTGATCAATTGCTGAAGTAGACACTTTTTGTATTTGACACTTGATGTGTTTTCATGTGGAAATTTCAGTTGGTAGCCTTGGGAGACTGATTATTTATTACATTTGAACTAACATAAAATCACATGAATAAAAATAAAATTACATCTTGGAATGAAACTCACACTTGAAATCAAATTACAACTTTGGAAATCATCTTGGATATCATCTTTACATGGTAAAGATACATTATTGGGATCACTTTCACACCTTTTGCTGACCTTATGAGATGGAATGGTGCATTTTTGGGCTTTGAACAATGAAAAATAATGACCTAATGGGACCTTGAATGACTTGACTCCATGGTTGACTTTGACTAACATAATAAATAGTGAAATAAGCTTTTCAAAAGTGTTTTTTATGTTCAGCAAGACATGAAGGTGGGCTAGAAAATGATAATTTGTGAGGGAGAGTGAGAATTTATTTCTAGGGCTACCATCAGTGAATCAATTTTTTACATGACCTATGGAATGATAAAAAAAAAATTAGAGTGGGACACCTAAGATGAAAATGCAAAGAGTGAGATTTGATCCCTGATGGAAGTGTGCAAATACTGACACTAACACGGTTCTTGGTGCTCATGGCTCCATTACTACCCTAGTCGAATGGACTATACGGTTGATATACAATTTTGAGGCGGAAAATACAAAGCCAAAAACCATAGGTCGTTGGTGGCTGGCTATATTAGGCCCGGGTTGGTCGGGTTTCCAACCCCAATGCGCTTTGTATTTTTTCTGGCAGTTATGAACTTGACTGCCATGTTTGGAAACGATTTTTTTTTAATGGTGGTTCTAACTGTAACATTGTTCCATGATTTTTAAATGGGCTTATGCTTTTTAATAAAGCATATACATATGGTTTATAACAAACCACAACCCATTATTTTTTTAATATTACTTTATTTTTTTATAAAAAACCACAAACCCATTCTATTTTTAATATTCATTGATTTGTTTATAACAAATCACAAACCCGAGGTTACAGGTCACCATGGCGGGGTCGGCGCCCTGCAAGAGGTTGGCACTCAGCTTCGGGGACCCCTGAATCGACCTTGCAGAAGCGACCTTTGTTTTGTGACGACGAGACTGGTTTTGCCCCAAGTTACCGGGTTGCTCCTGTCGCCATTTTTATCTGGTAATGTGTATCTGTTTAGTTTATGTTTTGATCAGCGCGCCTGTCTGACCGGTTTCGGGGCTGTTGGCCGAGCTCCATTGAACTTATATTGGCTGCTATTGATTGGGGTGGTTTGTTTCTTGGACCGGGGATCGTTTCCTTGTCTATTTGTTGGATTTGCGGATTGTTTTATTTGCCTTGGCATATGCTGCTTTCTTTTGGCCGACCTACTGTATTGCGTGGGGCCTTTCGGGTCTGTGGACCCTGACCTAGAGGCGCCTTGGCTGTTTCATCGGGCCCTCACCACCATCAGCGTCTGCACCAGAACTGACACTCTCTGTCTCGTGCCTGTGGATTTTTCCGGACCTTCCACCATTTACCGCGAGGTTTGGCCCTATTCTGAAGGTGGTTCACGGATTTGACCGGGGTCTCACTGCCCATTATGGATCACTATGTTGATGCGGTGGATTATTCGGAGGACCCCCTGGCGGGGGTTGACATCTGGGGACTTGAAGCACAAGATGCGGAGGACTACATGTCTGACCTGGACCCGCCTCCTGAGGTGGAGGCACCTGCTCCATCCGAGCTGGCTAATGTGGGAGGCTACAACTCGCCTCTGGTTGACCTGGCACTATTGTCTTTCGACTCGCCCTTGGGTGCAGACTTGGGATCGTTGGATTTTCCCCAGGCTGGACAAGATATAATTACGAGTGCCGCTATTGGATGCTCAGCGCAGTTCTCGGATGCGGTTTACCAGGATATCGGGGTCGCTACCGGCTCACTGGCTCATCTGAGCATTGGTGGACCTAACTCTCATGGACCTACTGAACCGGGGGACGAGACGCTTATAGACCTGGCTCCCACTGCACCAGCAGTGGCCTCGGGGGTGTTTACAAATATTCCGAAGGATTTCAACTTGCCGGGTGGGATTGGCACATCCTCTGCGGCTGATAACACTGTGCAGCCGGGGCTGGGCTGCTCAAAGGCTAAGAATCTGCACAAGGTCACAAAAAATAAACTCATCTATACCACAAACTTTGGCAGCGAGAGCGGTATGGTGGACTAGGGCTATATTGCGACCAAGACTCTTGTGGGGAAGGTTCGCGGCCGAAAATACTCCGTTACTCGGCTTCGGAGGTGGATTCGTGAAATCTGGAGTGATACTCTCCCTGTTCTCCCGGAGGTCCAGGTCCTCACCAAAGGCTGGTTTTCACTCTCATTTGATCGCCCTGAACAATCGGACTGGGCTCTCAAGCAATACTGGCATCTTGAGATGCACCCGGTCTACCTCAAAAGATGGGTTCCCCTGTTCGACCCTAAAAAGGAGAATGTCGGTGCATGCCCCATCTGGATGAGACTACCAGGACTGCCACTGCAATTTTGGAGTGAATCCGCGCTGAAGAACATCGGAGGACATTTTGGCCTTTATCTGGATCATGACCGATCCTATTTGACATCGGGCAGTCGCGCAGTGGCTCGGATCTTGATATTCTTAGACACACGGGATGGCCTCTATGAAAGTTTCAACATGGTTTTTGATGGGATGACCTGGCAGCAACCACTGGACTACGAGGGCATGCCATTTCGATGCCGGAAGTGTCATGTTGTTGGTCACTTGTATAAGGATTTCCCTATGATGGGTATTGGCAAGCAGGCTCCGCATAAATCCCGTTCGACGGGTACTCAGACTGGGCCGGTGAAATGCAATGTGTTGGGAGGTGCTGATGCGAGTCTGCCGATCCCGGACGCCCCGAGAGAGGCTGAGCTGATGCCTACTGTTCTTCCATCATGGACCACCTCGCAGCCCAGAACTCGCTCGCTGGCTTTGATGGAGACTACTCTGCGGATCCCTCCCTTTCCGGGTAACTCTCTATCCTGTGCCTCTTCGATTTCTGATGGTAATCTTGTCCTACCAGTTTGCACTTCTTTTCAAATCACATTTGGTATTGGCGATATCATTCGGTCCTCTCCTTTTCATACCACTGGAATTCCTTCGTCTTTGTCTGGCCACTCTTTGAAACTCCCCACGGTTTGCTGTACTATGGCTCTGACGCACCCATCATCCACTCCTATCATTCACCACTCCTCTGCTGAACTCCAATGCCACTCATCCTCATCTTCTGAGACTCCCTCATCGCGTCACAACTATTTCCTTAGATCACTCTCTCTACCACAGTCGGGTGAGACTTTTGGGATTGGGCCTAGTCTGGACTGTATTCCCATCAGATCTCGGGGTCGACCATCTGCATTGGCGAAGGCAATCAAAAGAGAAAATCTTGAAGTTGAAGCCGGCACTCAATCCTCTCTTATGCGGGTCCTTATAGCTAGAAGACCCTCGTTGACGGTTACACCATGATCTGCCTCTCATTCAATTGCAGGGGTCTGGCCAACCCCGATAAGAAATTGGCCCTCAAGGATTTGTTAACTCAACGACCTATTGACATTCTATTTCTTCAGGAAACGCTTGGTGCTGGCCCTGACGTGCAGGCTCTCTTGACCTCTCTCCTACCTCGTTGGACTTTCATCACCCTTGATGCATCTGGGCGATCTGGGGGCTGTGCATTGGGCATTAATGACAGGACTACCCGGATGACTAACTGTTGGGGTCGATCTGGAGTTCTGGCTATGAATGTCCTCTTTGGCAACTCGGAGGTGGAATTTACTTTGATCAACATTTATGGGCCCTGCACAAACAGAGAGAATTTCTGGACTTCTTTGATGACTTGTTCTTTACTCAAAACACCTCATCTTATTCTGGGTGGAGATCTTAATTTCTCATTAGGGATCTCTGAATCTTGGGGCCCCAATGCTTCCCTGGATCCATTAGCTGAGTTCTTCAATTCCTTGCTGGATGCCTCAAATCTGATTGATATTCAATCTACCAAGATTCAACCCACCTGGAGGAACAGAAGGACTGGCATTGCTGCACTGGCGCGCAGGTTAGACAGATTTCTTATTAAGCAGACTCTCCTACCCATTATGACTCGTGCTCGTCAATGGGTGGGGATGGGTGGTAAATCTGACCACTCTCCTATATATCTAGAATTCAAGTGTGGTCCTAATAGGGCTCGTGCCCCATTCAAATTCAATGCTCGGTGGCTGAGAGACCCTGATTACACCCTGATGGTCACTCGGGCCTGGCAGCACTACGGCCCTTTGAATGACCGTGATCCGGGCAGGATTATTAATGACAATCTTAACCGAATCAAAAAACTTACCATTCGATGGGTTCAGAACAAGAAGCGATCGGAGAGGGAGGCTCTGATCAATATTGAAAATAAGATTTCCAGTCTCAACAATGTTGATTTACTGGGCTATCGCTCTGATGATACCAGGGCTCAACTTATTGCTCTTGAATCGGAAAGAGCTAAATTTCTGAGACAAAAGGAGGAAGACTGGAGACTAAAAAGCCGGGCTATATGGTTACAAGCGGGTGATGAAAATACTAAATTCTTTCAGCAGCATGCTAATGGCCGAAGGGCTGCAAATGGCATTTGGGAACTGTCTGACAATAATGGATTTACAGCGAGAACGCAATCTCAATTATTTGTCCTGGGCACCAGACACTTCACAAACCTTTACAGGGCGTCTAACAGCATTGACCTTCCGGACATCATGCGCATTACCCAGCATTTCAAAAGATTTGTTGAACAGGATCAGATGGATGACCTCAATGCACCAGTCACCTTAGGTGAGCTGGAAGGTGTATTGAAATGGTTCAAGCGGGACAAAAGCCCTGGGCCTGATGGCTGGCCCATTGAGTTTTTCATTCATTTTTTTGATCTCATTTCTTCTGACCTGTTGACTATGATTGAAGACAGCAGAGTGCGAGGTCGAATTTATGATGGATTCAACACCACTTTCATTGCTCTCATACCAAAATCAGACAAACCAACTAGCTTCAATGAATATAGACCTATATCTCTGTGTAACTGCATATACAAGATCATATCCAAACTTATTGCTAACCGCATCAAGCCTTTCCTGTCTACTCATATTGAAAAAGAACAATTTGCATTTCTGAATCATATGCAGATTCATGAAGCTATTGGTACAACCCAGGAAGTTCTCCATACCATTAAGACCCAGCGCCAGAAATCCACCATTCTTAAAATCGATCTCACAAAGGCATTTGATCGGGTCAACTGGAGTTACCTCCATCTCATCTTGATCCACTCTGGTTTCCCTCATCTGTTTATAAACTAGATCATGGGATGTATTTGTCACGCCACTTTCAGCATTCTGATCAATGGCACCGCATCTGATTTCTTTCATGCGGGGAGAGGACTGCGACAGGGATGTCCTCTCTCACCATTATTATTTGTCTTGGTTATGGAGGGACTCTCGGGGCTTATTAAAAATGCTAAAGACAGAGGAGAACTTCATGGGCTCCGAATCAACGACACTCTTCATCTCACTCATCTCTTATTTGTAGATGATGTTCTCATTTTCCTCAATGGTACTAGACAAGACTCTGTTCATTTTGATCTGCTTCTGCACTGCTTTTGCAGGGCCACAGGCATGGAACCTAATGGTACCAAATCCACCATTATTATGACTAGCTGCTCGGGAATGGAACAAGGCATTTCACTGCACCTATTTGACTATGTTCGCATTGACATCAATGACGAACTCAAATACTTGGGATTCCATATTAAACCAAATGACTACAAGATTAAAGACTGGAACTGGATGATTGCCAAGATTGAACGCAGAATTAATATCTGGTATAACAGATGGTTATCCAGGGCTGGACGACTGATCCTCATCAAATGTGTGCTGGAAGCTATCCCGGTCTATTGGATGACCCTGGCTTGGATTCCAATTGGCATCACCAACAGAATCAAAAATATTTGCAGACAATTTCTTTGGCGCAATCAGGGTCAAGCCTCCACCTTTGCTTGGATTGCCTGGGATCGCATTAACATCCCTACACAATGGGGAGGCTGGGGACTAAAAGATTTGCATCTCTTCTCGAAGGCCCTGGCTGCTAAGATGTGCTGGCATTTAATCACGGGTCAGAGTCTCTGGAAAGATGTTATTGTGGCTAAATATATTTCGCCTCGGAACCCCCTCGATTGGATCCGAGACAGGATTGGTCGGACTACTGGCTCATCTATTATTTGGAAGGCGATCAATAAGGCGGCATAAATCATTCAGCTTGGACTATCTTGGCAGATTGGCACGGGGGCTATGGTCCACATAGGCACTGATTCGTGGTCTGGCAGTGGAGATCACTACAAACTTCCTGTATTTATCACTGAACACCTTGCAAACAGAAATATTTTTTACCTTGCACAGATTGCGGACCTGGCTCATACCTCGTGGCGGGGCCAGGCTTGGCTTAGCGCTACGGATCTTGACATCCCACAGGAGGGTGCTCGGATTTGGCAGAGGTATATTTGGGCCCTTAAAGCCACTAACATTCGAATTACTTAGCAGGCTGATAGGTTAATTTGGGCTGTATCTCCACATGGTCAATACGCTCCTAAACTTGGATACCATGCCTTAATTCGGGCCAAGGAACCCCCTAACAAAGAATGGTGGTGGCGCTGTCTTTGGAAATTAACAGCCCCTCACAAACATAGAACGTTGTTCTGGTGCATACTCAATAAATGTATTCCCACCATGGATTACCTCCACAAAAGAGCGTACCAAGGGGCTTCACAATGCAGTTACTGCCGGGCTAGCTGTGAGGACGCGATCCACTTATTCCTTCTGTGCAATCGTGTCAAAGATATCTGGGCTCGGATCTGCACGGACCTGGGCTGTAATATTATTTGGCAGGGGGACAACATACTGGCTGCCTGGACTATTTGGTGGAGGCACTATGATAATGATCCGCGCATGAGGAATCTCCCTTTAATTGTGGCATGGGAGATCTGGATAGGACGGAACAAACAGATTTTCAGAGATATTCCTATCGATTGTGATCGTATTGGTGCGGCCTCCATCGCTACATTCAGTCTTTTGCCGGTTGACAGTCATCACAGCAAGCCTCCTCTTGACACCCCTGAATTAATAGATCACAGTCGTGCTTGGGCATACTTTGATGGTGCGTCCAATACTGCGGGCTGTGGAGGGGGTGCAATCCTATACTTAAATGACCATCACTTCTATCATATCAGAATGGGATTGGGACCCGGTACAAATAATTATGCAGAACTGAACTGCGTTAGACTACTGCTGACTTTTGCACAGGACATCCATTGCAACGCCATCCAGATTTTTGGTGATTCACAGCTTGTTATCAATTGGTTCAATAATCTTGCACTATGTCACTCGCACACACTGTCTGCACTGCTGCGGGAGGTTTATCATCTCAAAGCCCTTTTTGATTTTATCTCAGTTACACATATTTACAGGTCTCGGAACAATATGGCCGACAAATTATCCAAAGAAGCATCGGAGCTATATTGGGGCACCTGGCATTTCACTGAACACACGGGTGATCAGGTTTACAGATATTTTCATCGGCCATTCATAGAGGAGGCACATCTATAGGTGACTTACTTGCTGTACAGGTTTTTTGGGGGAGCATTTTGTGTCTAGCTCCCGGGACATCTACTACCGACATGTATATTTATTGTATATGGTTTATATTTTAGCTGTTTTTGATAGTAAGTTAAGCACCGAGCTTACTACGTAACATTTGAAATATTCCTGAAAATATGTTTATTTCTGGGACTGGTTTCATACTTGCTAGATGGCATGTTTTTTGACTGTTTTAGTTTTTGGACTGATCAGTTGCACTACACAGCTATATGTAACATGTAATCTCTCTATAATGAAAGTTTACGAATTTTTTTTCTCTTTGAAAAAAAACAAATCACAAACCCATTCTATTTGTATTCTTTGATTTTAATTTCATTATATAGTTATTAAGATAACTTTTTTTAACATTTTAAATGATTTTGTTTTTTTAATGATATTTTAATAATATATATTTTTTGCTTTCTTTTTGTAGGAGAAAAGAGGCCAATGAAAGGATGACATGTTTCAATGGCAAATGGGTTGCTATGTGGGTCCCACTTGTTTTCTAGGATTCCATGTGGCACATGGTGGCCCCTATTGTTTCCCTGTCGTGAAAAACTTTGAAGAGCTCTACACATAAGGGCAGAACTATTTAGCCCTAGGGGACTCATCAACAACCATCTTAAGATAGAAAAGGATCTTGCACTTGCAGAAAAATACCTCCACACACAAGCTCAATCCATGGCTCACTTTGATGATGTTTCTAGGTTGTTGGGAGATGAGTGAATAATGGCTAGCCAAAGGAGATGGAACAACCTCCCTCATAGCCTTAGAAACATGGAGTACCACACACCAGAAAGATTGAGAGGTGCCTTGGAAAGAGCATCACTATACAAGAGGGCCATGCATGCCAGAAATATTCAGTGGCTTGGTTTGAACTCAGTCCACCCTTGTTGTTGGGGTTGGGTGATGGAAAGGACCAAGATAAGAAGAATAGAGAATGGGAGGAAGAAGAAAAGAATGATGTCTTTTACCATCTTGAAGGGACTCCCACACTTCTTCCTTGGGAAGTCAGAGGGTCCATCAAAGCTTTGAAAGAAATGCAGAAGAAGGACCAAGTTGCTTAGAGGATGAGAAACCATTTGGTAGGGGGGCGATGATGAGCTCCATCATTAGGTACATTTTGAGGGGTTAACTGTCAGATTTTTTCCTTATTAAGTCTCTTTTTCTCACATTTGAATTATATTATGGTCTTATGTTTCTAGTGTATATGGTGATTAATTCTTGTCATACTTCGAATCCTAACATGAGTTAAATACAGGAAAATAACGAAGATATTTCATTTTTTATGAAGATTCTTCCATTAAATCTTGGAGTAGACAACAAGGAGAGATTCTAGGTCGATTTTCCACCTCCTTAACTCCCAAAGGTAGCCAAGGGATCCTCGATATTCCCTCCAATATCTCAAAATCAAGGGCAGCCAAGCAAACTAAGATCAAGTGCACCAAAGATACACTTCACTTGCAGTCAAATTGGACACATCACCTACTTTTTAGGGAGTTTTTGGTAGCTACCCTCTAGGTTAAATAGAGCTGAGAAAGAGCTCATTAGGATTCAAACTTTGAAGGATGCTAATAGACTCTTAGCTCTTGTAATAGGGTTTTGAGAATTTCATGTTGATGTAATAAGACTATCTTCTACAATAAAATGAGTATTTAGATTGTGCTTCATTGATCTAGTTTCAGAGGGCTAGGCTTGTGGGTTAGGGACCAATCCATTGGCCTTAGTCTCTCTTGTGTATTCATTATCTACTTTTATTTCAATGTAGATAGTTTTTCTTATGATTTTTTAGCTAGTTTGCTTACTTTTCAATTCACTGTTTTTAGTTTGCTTCCATTTGTATTTGTTGTAGATTAAGCTTGCTTACATGTTGGTATAATATTTTATAAACTCATAAAGTTGTGTGTAAAGTGTAGAAATTTGAATAATATCTGAATTACTCACCGAGATTATCCTGATTACACACTATTTAAGCTTCATGCATAATACATAACCTCTTCTACAATTGATCATCAATTTGCGGAAATAGAAGCAGTCACATGCGCACATTAAAACATAATCAAGCACACATATAACACAGTATGTAATGCGGAAAGCATATAGCTGAAAACCCCCAACTATATGTATATTATAATGATAGAGAACATGTAACAATACATAGCACAAAGCTCCTCATAGCTCTCAACACTATCTCACATGCTACACACAAACTAGCACGGAAGATGAACAAGTCACAGGTTCAAATATCCTCCACAAGTCTGCCTGCCTCTATTGCGCAATCCAAGATGAATAATGATGAGATCCAAGTTTGAATCCACCTGTCTTGTACTACGCAATCCTCATTGGAAATCTCAATCAATGTGTGTGCAAATCTCATGCACAGCTATAGTCACATCTGATAGTAGACTCACCCTTTCACCCACCTCTAACACTGGTCTCCACTGAATTGTCCATGCATTGCAGTTAACTGATGTATTCTTTAGTTGATTTATGAGTTAATAATTAGTGAATTAATTAATAATTAATTCACACCACTCATCACTAGTGTATTTATCAGTTAGACTAAATACAACTAGTTCAACTAAGTTAAACCGAACACAACTCCACCAACTGCCTCATCAACTCCACCAAACTCTGCCACATGAGTTCTAACTGAAGTCAACCATGCAATAGCTCAACTAACCCCTAGGAATAGCGTAATTCCTTCTGTCAACTGCATGTGCCACATCCAAGCATCAAACTGAAGTGCTCCAAGAGGATAAGATAATGTTTATAGTCTAAATATTATTAAGGGTTAATAATATTTGACTGTTCTATTTTTAGCTCGGCAGTCTAAAAATAGAAACCGCCCAATGTATAAAAATAGAGGTCCATCTATTTTTACCAAATCGACCAATCATCCATAAATAGCATCCTGCAACTCATAGACCATGATCCATATGTCTAAAAATAGACATATTCTAAAAATAGACTTTGCGCCAAAAATAGCCTGCGGGTCCACTTAGTGAAGGCGATTTCTTTTCACTAAGCTCCATCATCTTGTTGCATTTTCAACACTCCCTCTCAAAAATATATGGATTATCTGCAACCCCTATCCTGCCTCTGTGGTATTCGAATTTTCTCCTGGTGAGCGCCTTCGTCAAGATATCAGCATCCTGATCCTCCGTGGGAATGTATGAAAGTAACATGATTCTCCGCTGCACACAATTTTTGATATGATGGTACCCGATGTCGATGTGTTTGGATCTATCATGAAATACTGGATTATCCGAGAGTTTAATGCAATTCTGTTTATCACAATTAATCACAGTAGGCTCCAAGTGTGACCCGAACAACCCGACCAGGATCTTTCTCATCCATATGGCCTCGCATGCAGCCAAGCTTGCTGCCATATACTCAGCCTCTGCTGAACTGAGTGCCATGGATCTCTACTTCCTACTGTACCAAGAAACTGTTGTCGACCTGATACTGACGATCCCTCCAGATGTGCTCTTTCTGTCCGTTGGGCTCCCTGCCCAATCTGAATCCGTGAAGCCACATAGCTTCACCTCATCCTGTTGTCTGTACCACAAGCCATATCTCGATGTGCCTCTAAGATAACGCAATACATGCTTGCCTGCCTTCCAGAAGAGCTTGGTAGGCTTAACCATAGCTTGCGAAAGCTGGTTAACAGCATAGCATATATCGGATCGTGTACTGACCAGATACATAAGTGACCCCACCAACTGTCGATAAACAGTGGCATCCACTACCTCTGCTGAAGTAGCATCCTCCTTCCTCCAACCTCCAGAAGGGGAGTATCAATAGGCTTGCAGCCATGCATGTTGAACTTCTCCAGTATCTCCCGGGCATACTTACCCTGAGAAACAAACAGTCCATCACTGCGCTACCAAATTTCCAATCCCAGGAAATAATGAAGGAGGCCCAAGTCCTTCATCTCAAACTCTCTAGCAAGAGCCTCCTTGCATGAAAGTATCAATAGCTCATCTCCCGTCAAAATCAAATCATCTACATAAAGTACAATGATCAGCAACTTACCCTCCACCACAATCTGGTACAGGTTAGGATCCGCCTCACTCTTGGAAAATCCAAGTCTGGTGAAATAACTGTCTATCCGTGTGTACCAAGCACGAGGTGCTTGTGTACCAAGATCTTGAAACATTCGGGCTGCTCTATGTACACCTCCTCCTCAATGACTCCGTTGAGGAACACAGTCTTCACATCCATCTGATGAATGTGCCACCCCATCTGCGCTGAGAGAGCAAGAATCCTTCGTATGGAAGAATACCTTGCGACAGGTGCAAAGGTCTCCTCATAATCAAACCCCTCAATCTGTGAAAAGCCTCGGGCAAAAAATATTGCCTTGTACTTCTCCACACTCCCGTCAACTCGCTCGCTTCACTTTGTAGATCCATTCGAACCCACCACTAATTTCCCTTCCGGCCTTGGGACAATCTCCCATGCACTGTTTCTGATAATCGAATCATACTCTTCCACCATGGCATCTACCCATGCGGGATCCTCCACAGCTTCCTCGAAAGAGGATGGCTCTGTCACGATACACTTGCTCATAAGAGCCATGTATCCAAAGGTGTACCGGGGCCTGCAGTGGATCGTCTCTGCTCTGTATGCGCTTCGTAGGTGGTCCTACAACCTTCTCTCGGATCTGAGCCGCCGCTCACCTTCGTAGTGCACTTCCGCCCTAATGGTTGGCGTTGCATGAGTGGTCTCTTCCACTCCATGAAATTCCTCTTGTGGCTGATCCACATCCTAAAGCTCATCCTTAGGAACTAATAGCTCCTCATCTTCATGTAAGTGTGGCTCCCTCTCAAGTGAACACTTCATGGCTTTCTCCTCATGAAATTTGATATCCCATCACACAACAGTCTTGCGACTTTTTGGCAAATACACACGATAGTTGTGGGGTGTATCAGTGTACCCCACAAATATCCCTACCTCTGCAGTCGGCTCTAGCTTCTTCCTGGCATCCTTCGTCACATGAATGTAAACAGGTGAACCAAAAATCCTCAAATGGGAAATATCATGCCTCTTACCAGAAAATGCCTCCTCGAGTGTACTCATGCCAAGTATCTTGTGAGGACAACGGTTCTACACATATACTACAGTATTTCATGCCTCTGCCCACAAGTGAATGGGTAGGCCCCGATCATGCAACATTGCCCGTGCAAGACCCACGATCTTTCTATTCATCCGCCGCAACCCCGTTCATTGCGGGGTTATGGGGTGCTACAGTGGAGTCTTCGAATTCCTTCTGCACTGCAAAAGTCCTTGAATTCACCAGAGATGAATTCACCACCATTTTTGCTCCTAAGAGCCTTCACCTCCTTCACATGCTTCCACTGATTCCTTCTCACCCAGCGCCCTGAACTCACGAGAACTTTGAGTATGTCTGCATCTTCTTACGCAGAAGATCCGGCCTCGAGAATAATCATCAAAAAATATCACATAGTACACCGTTGTCTGTTGTCGAAGCTGCGGGAAAGGTTCACACATGTACGTGAATTCTCTCAAGGATCGTCGTGGCATGACTATCCTTCTCGTGAAAGGTGGCTTTCACAAATTTTCCCAAGGTACACCCTTTGCACTGATCTGACTGTGCAAGAGTGCCCTTAGGAAGCCCAGTAGAAATCTGCTGCAGTATCTTCAAAGCTCCATGGTAAAGGTGGCCCAATCTCTGGTGCCACAGCTCGCCATCATCTCGGCTCACCACTCCTTCCACCTTGCATGCCATTGTTGCGCAACCATCTACTTGCAACTGATAAAGGTTCTTGATTCGAACCCCTATCTTCCGGGTTTCTCCAGTTGTCTTACTGCGCAGGAAATCCTTTCCCTCGCTGAAGACAACATCATACCCCTTGTCTTCTAACATTGCCACAGAGATAAGATTCTTCTTCAATCCTGGAACATGCATCACTTCCTTCAATACGAAGGGTTTACCAAACTCCCTCTCAAATGAAATGGTACTGATATCGGTCACACTGTATCTACCATCATCTCCCATCTCGATGTGCACTCCAAGATATTTCTCATCCAGATCAGTAAACAAATCTCGATCTCCTGTCATGTGAAAAGGCCACCAGCATCCCGAGGCAAGCAAGACATCACACTTGATACCAATCATGCGATCAGCGAAAAATCTGGCACAAAGCTGAGGCTAAGGCCTCTCCGGCTACGGATCCAATGGCTGTATTTTTCTTCTATTGCGGACAATTTGTGGCATAATGTCTTGTCTTTGGTGGCCAGTAACACTTCACAGCAGACATGTCACATGCTTGCCTTTCACACCGGATTGAGAAGCTTTCTTGCTCTTCCCCTTCTTTTCTTTGGTAGCCAAAGTGCAATTTTCTTCATCAAAGTTCTTTGATGAAGATCTGTCCCTGGTACTTTGCCTTATCTCCTCTTGCACAAAATCCGACCAAAGTCGCTCCCATCCTGGCAATTTCTCCCGACCATTGACAGAGTCCTGATAGGAATGCCAACTCTTCAGAAGCCCAAGGAGAGCCAAGCTCACCAAGTCCTCATCATCAACAGTAACCCCCACTTCCCATCTCATCCACGCATTGGATGAACTTGGCGTGGTACTTCGGCCATACGCCGCCTTTCTCCATCTTTATATGTACGAGTTTATCTTTGAGCGCCAACTACTCTGGTCGCTCTTCAGAATAAATGCATCGCGCTTTCCACATCCAAGTATGGAGAATATTTTTTGCATGCATGTTGGATACAATGTGATCCTTCACACCTTCAGCCAGAATCCTTCGACATTTTGCCATCTTATTTTCCAAGCCTCAACTTGAGCAGCATCAGTAGGCTTTGGGACCTCAGCATCTATGAACTCCTTCAGCCCATTATCATCTAATACCACCTCCATTATGTCCTTCCATGTAACATAATTTGAACTGCCCTCAAGGGCATACTCCAGTCACAATCCATTGAAAGACATATTGACTTCGACACCAAGAAAACTGCTGCAAATTCGAATTCCAAATTATGCTGCAAATTCGAATTTCACCAGCTCAAAACTCAACTACTTCCGATATGTGAGAAAAAAGTATTTCTGGCACAGAGATTGACTGTAGGGGCATTTACTAGATATATCACCTTTCAAAGAAAGGATGGATCCAGAGGCTACCTGGCCCGCTTACAGACTCTGTCTACCGAAATAAATTGTAATCACTGTAATAGATCCGATGATCAATTTTGCTCTGATACCATGTAGAAATTTGAATAATAGATGAATTATTCATCGAGATTATCCTGATTACACACTATTTGAGCTTCATGCATAATACATAACCTCTTCTACAATTGATCATCAATTTGCGGAAATAGAAGCAGTCGCATGCGCACATTAAAACATAATCAAGCACACATATAACACAGTATGTAATGGGGAAAGCATACAGCTGAAAACCCCCAACTATTTGTATATTATAATGATAGAGAACATGTAACAATACATAGCACAAAGCTCCTCACAGCTCTCAACACTATCTCACATGCTACACACAAACTAGCACGGAAGATGAACAAGTCACGGGTTCAAATCTCCTCCACAAGTCTGTCTGCCTCTACTGCGCAATCCAAGATGAATAATGATGAGATCCAAGTTCGAATCCACCTGTCTTTTACTGCGCAATCCTCATTGGCAATCTCAATCAATGTGTGTGAAAATCTCATGCACAGCTATAGTCACAACTGATAGTAGACTCACCCTTTCACCCACCTCTAACACTGGTCTCCACTGAACTATCCATGCATTGCAGTTAACTGATGTATTCTTTAGTTGATTTATGAGTTAATAATTAGTGAATTAATTAATAATTAATTCACACCACTCATCACTAGTGTTTTTGTCAGTTAGACTATATACAACTAGTTCAACTAAGTTAAACCAAACACAACTCCACCAACTGTCTCATCAACTCCACCAAACTCTGCCACATGAGTTCTAACTGAAGTCAACCATGCAATAGCTCAACTAACCCCTAGGAAAAGCGTATTTCCTTCTGCCAGCTGCATGTGCCACATCCAAGCATCAAACTAAAGTGCTACAAGAGGGTAAGATAATGTTTATAGTCCAAATATTATTAAGGGCTAATAATATTTGACTGTTCTATTTTTAGCCCGGCAGTCTAAAAATAGATTCCGCCCAATGTCTAAAAATAGAGGTCCATATATTTTTACCAACTTGACCAATCATCCATAAATAGAATCCTGCAATTCATAGACCATGATCCATATGTCTTAAAATAGACATAGTCTAAAAATAGACTTTGCGCCAAAAATAGCCTGCGGGCCCACTTAGTGAAGGTGACTTCTTTTCACTAAGCTCCATCATCTTATTGCATTTTCAACATAAAGCCTCCCTATCTCATCTCTTTCATTGGAGCTTGAGGAGGGTAGACCTTCTCCACAGGACAAAATTTATTTTTAGTTTATGATTTCTTTGAATGAATAGTAGGTTGATGTAGTTCCAAGAGCATATTTAGAATGCTGATTGAGTTTTATGTTTGTAGGCTAAGTAGATTTTATTTCCAAATTCAACTCATATTTTCCATTTCCTTCATCATGAATTTGTCAATATTTATTGCATGAACATGTATTTTTCTTGCAGGTTCATGTATCACAGCAAAGGAGGACTTTACCAGCACCTTTAGCTTCATTTCTCATCCTTCATCAGCCTAATTTTCCTCAAAATCACCATCAACCTTGTTTTCGTATTTTTCATCTTCATACTGTGAGCAAACCCTAAAGGTGAAAGATAGGCTTCTCAAGAGGTTCTGAGATTTTCCAAGGGGTTGGCCATCTTCCACTCATCCAAACACACCTTCACTCCACCTTCCCTACACTTTTCTCACCCATTTTTGGCCTCGTATTTCCCTCGGATTGTTTCCTGTAGAAATTCAGGGTCTTCTTGTAGCACTTGCAACATCACCAATGGGCCCCTCCTTAAGCCAAAAAACCACCATCCACCTCATCCGGACCTGCCAAAACCACCCAGACACCTTCATCCTTGCACCCATGAGTCCAAGCCCTTCATAAGCCACCTTAGCGCTTTATTCTCATAGCTGCAAAATAATGAATTTACAAGCATAGTTAGGTCATGATTAGTTGCATGATTAAAAACATGATAGATAGAACATAGATTAGACAAAGTGTGTTTAGCCATTTGGCCCAGAAAAGTGTGGTTAGGTTAGTTTCCTTTATGCAATTTTAATTCAGCAATTTACTTCATGTAAGATGCCTAGTTTGCTTCCATTTATTATTATAGCTTAATGTGTAGATTTATTTCATTGCAGAGTGGTTAGATGTAATTTATTGTTGTAGAATATTTATTTTCTTGATGATAGAGTAATGGCTTTGAATAATTTGTAGCCCTAGGTATAAATTTAGAAATGTGACAGAATTCATCTAGAAACCCTAGAAATAGCACCCTTTCATAGAGCTCGGAAGAGGATGGCACGAATAGAATGAATCTGTTGTGTATATAGCATTTTAACCTCCAATTTTGTATTAACCCCGGGTTGATAAAGTAAAATAGGGAAGCATTTGGGAGTTGCAGCATTCTTGGTGCAATACTAGGGCTCACCAGTTATGGTTATTGTTATGCATGCATTATAGTGGCTATGATTAGTATGTATCTAGTTAGTGTTACAGTTTGTACATCATGCATGGTAATTGGATGATGATTGAGATGATGTCGGTATATTGATATGATTATGTATATACATATATCATGCTAATCTAGACTGATTTTTTAGACGATATATCCTCCCCTGAGCTTCACTGAGGTATGTTGATTATGGTTATATTTGGTTTATCTGACATGGTATTCTTGCAAGAAGAATAGGATCAAATATGACTAGAAAAATTGTGGATTATAGTTCATGAGACTCTCCTTATGGATCAGATGATCAACACAGAGATGGGTATTCTCCTAACATAGTAGACACTTTGATAATTTTAAAGGCAGAGATCAGAAGTTGCAAAGCATATAATGATAGAATTATTTAGTCACATGAAAGAATTTTGAAGGCATGGGATAAACAAGAAAAGTTCAATGTAGTTATCCTTTATAGTTTTTAAGAATTGCAGATACCTAGGCAGCCACAAATCAGTTATGGACAAGAGGAAAGGACTAATGGGGCATATGGTAGTAGGTATCATGGTGGGAACGGGTTGGATAAGGATAACTTAGTCAGAGATGGAATATTCTTGGATACACCCAATATGATAGGTAGTGGACATGAGTTATACTCTAGTTCCTATTTAGACAAGTATCATGGTCATCTTCGCCATCATCCTTATATTAGGAGTGACAGGGGATATTTTTCGGATGAGTTCAAGAAAGATAAACCACCTACATTCGATGTAGAGTTGAAGAAACCGGAAGATGCAGAGGCTTGGTTACTTGGGATGAAGAAGTTATTTGAGCCGCATGAATGTAACACCCTCTTCCTACATATACCCAAGTAACCGGCCAACCAGGGTAAACATATGACGAGTGGCTATTAATATGAGATTCAACCTCCTAGATGACTTTGAGGAAGTGGAACCAATAGAAACATGACAAAAATACCTTACACTGCATCATTGACATTCTTAGGAGGTAACCCAACCTTCCAAGGCCCTTTTCCATGAGGGGAAACTGATTTTTAACCATTTGAAGCTTAAGGGCGAGGGAGCGGTTATAGAGCCTTAGCTAAGGGCTTGCCTTGTCAAAGTCGCAGTTATGGCCCCAAAAGTTCAATATTGTGCCTGCAACTTCGGGATTTGTGCCATTTTTTATCCCCTTAACCCAGTTCACTTCCCATAACTTCTTGTAACTTTAGGAGAGGGTAAATAACATTAAAAAAAAATACAAGGAAGCAATCACACCATTAGGAACTCATCAAGACCCCGCTCAACCATGATAAGCATTTTTTTAAACATGTTACAAAAATTTCATCCACAAGTGTAAACAATAGATTTAAACATGGCGGTCTATTACATATCTTAGAATAGCTAAGAATCATTTCTCCCCTACATAATAAGCTACAATACATTATATTTTACCATAGATACATTGTGCACTCATTTACCGATAAAAAAAGAGATATATCCATACACCATCACTGATCAAATACATGCTTATAACCCACATAATAAGAACATAAATACAATGGATATAATAGAAAATAAATCCATACATAAAATAATACATTTGCATACTGAATACCATAAGAACGAGCTCTTCATTAATGAATGTAAAACCCAACTGAAGATGGGACTTCCACATTCCACCTGACCATAGATTGGTTGAGCCAAGTCTCACTTCATCCAATCACCCCCGAGCCATATTCCAAGAATGAATGTGGGATTCATAACCAACCGAAAAATAATGAAACAAGCATGGATGCTACCAGAGTTATATTCCTACACCATGATGAATCTGAGTGCCTCCTAGTCTCTCAGGCTTTACCGTAACCCAAAACGTGATCCAGGGGCCACTAAGCCCTACATCGATACCATATCCCCAGGTTATATTGTACATCCCATCCCAGGACTACTAGTACCAATAGAGATAAATCCACCTCTTGGCTTACCATATATCATACCATTCACCGGCAAGGATTACTAGGCCCATAGAGGCACACAATATGGCTTTACCAAAACCCACAGTTTTTCTCAAGGATTACTAGGCCAGTGGTTTTACCATGATCCATAGTCCAGTTCAAGGGCCACTAGGCCATGTTTTTTTCATTTCGGAGATCCACCCCACTCAGCTTCGAATCCATTCGGCAATCCAGCTCAACTGAAGTATGATAAAACCATCTCATCAAAGCTATAAAAAAATGGAAATGCTAGGCTAAAAACCATTTTCACGCCTGGAAATATCAATTCTAAGAAGAAAATAAACCACGTTCAGTACTATGCATTCTAGATCTAGCAAGGAAATCACATATGAAAATCGATACCTGAAAAGAATGACATTGTAGCTTCTTGATCCTGCTCTTCCTTGCTTCCTTTTCCTTTCTTTCTCCAAATCCTAAGTGCTCCAATAAAATTCTAAGTGTCCATGATTGATAGAGAGAGATATATATATAATAATGAGAGAGCTCCAAAAATGTGAGAAAAATCTTGCCAACTGATCCTCATAAGCCTTTTTATCAATGAGGCCTCTATTTTCTTCATTTTCCATTATTTTCCTTCATTTTCCTCCTCAAATGCAACCCGTGACCTTTCATTTCCCTTTTCTCCTAGTTACCATTATTTTCATAAATAAATGTTCCAAAAATACTTTTTTCCTCTTTAAAGCCTTTGCCAATTTCCTTAGCCATCATAAACTGAATTAACGCTTTCTAGGATGTTTTTCCCACCATTCATCTTGGAATATATGTCCCATCGACCGTGGTAATTATTTTTAACTTTTATTACATGGGACTTTCACCATGGCTATTATAGAACCCTCCCCTTGAGGGAACACCATCCTCGGTGTTCAATGACACCTACAACCAGAAAAACTGCTAAAAAAAGGAACATACTTCCTATGGAGCTTTATAACACATCTTGTTGTAGTATATACAATGAATAACCTACTCAAAATGAAAAAAAATAATGACAATCATACCGTGTACTAGAGCTTTATAACACAAATCATTACGGTATTTACAATAGTACACATATACACATTTGCTCAACCAACAAATAAAAGGATACGATGCCCATATCATCAAAAAGGGAATCCAAAGGCCCTCTACCCTCAAAGTAGTACCAGGATTCAATTACTTCCTAGGAAGTCTAGAATCCACTGTCAAAGCCAAAGTTGCATCTAATGTCCACGACTACAATCCTGTGCCACAATACCCTCAGTGAAAATTTATCAGCTCATAGTTATAGGGCACACTCCCAATGTGCAACTAATTCCATCTGGAAATGATAATGACCAAAAAAAATCCATCCAAGACCTTCCTTTCTCTGCTACACATTCCCTCGGGAAATACGGCCATCCCCTTCCCTACAGTCACTCACCTTCCAAGTTCCCCAGCATCCCCTATCTCGGGTGATCCATTGCTTGGAAAGGCTTCCTCGCATCGGAAGATACAAAAACCAAGTCATATACCTGCCTCAAAACCATAATATTGGTCATAAATGTCTCATGGAAATCAATGGAAACTATTGGGTACCAATGTCCCATAATGGCCCTACTCCTGAAGCAGTTTATCAGTATACTGCTGCATGTTCCAAGTCCTTTCGTTGTCGCTGCTAGTTCTTGCAGTCGGTTTCAACCTCCCAACCAGGGATTTCCATGCTTTCTGTACCAAGCAAATAACTACTATTAGATTCAAAATAAATTGAAATAACTCAAATCATACCTCATTGGTAGCTCATCAACAAGGTACACTTGCAATTATGTTCACTTCCTGACACAAAAATTCAAACCAATTGTTTGATCAAGTCATCATGAATAAACATATCACATCTAGTTAGCTCAGAACACGACCATCATAAACCATAATCATAAATCACATGTGACCATCATAAGTCAGAATTTTAGATCACATGCAAAAAAAAATGAAATAAATAATGATACTTATCCTTCATCGGTCCTTATAACTTATGCCTTTGTTCGGTTTTACACACACCGGATCAGTTGCCATGCCAGAAAAACACCTAGTGCTTTTGCTCCCCTTCAATAATGTACACATACAGATAGTGTACATCACAATATGTATACCCACATATGACATAAAACACCATACAATACCACATGTATACTAGTACCATATGCACAACATGTAGAGAGTACCACTTGTACCAAATTCTACCTGCATAACATGTGAAAAACATCACATGTATAGGACACCACCTGCACAACGTGGTAACAACGCCAAATGTACACCACACCACCTATACAATGTGTACACAATACCACATGTACACAACACCACATGCACGACATGTACATGACACCATATGTACACAACATAACATGCATACAACACCATATGTACAATCATGCACACAATAGAAAATGTACATAGCACCATATGTACATCACACACACAACACCATATTTACATAGCACTACATATTCAACATGCACATAGCACCATACGTACATAGCACCGCATATCCAACATGCGCACAACACCATGTGGACACATCACCGCACATCCAACATGCACACAGTACAATATGTAAACAACATCGCATATCTCACATGTACATAGCACCATCTATACCTGGCACTGCATATGCAATATACACACAACACCATATATACAAGAGGCATACAACATCATATGTACACAATATCACATATGCAAAATTACACATCACCATAGGTATAATCACTAAATATACAACACACACAACATATACACAACAATAGCATTGTACATCCATAGACCACACATTGACCCCAAAATCAACCTTGATTCTAGTGTCTTTCCACTATCCATGCTTATCCTAACATGCCGCAAATCACATTACTTTCACTTTGTTGATGTATCCCTCAGCAATACCTATCTATAACATAAACATAGGCACAGTACAAGCATATAATATCAATTCATGTCCACATGATACTGGCCTCATATATTTTTCATGGTTACTCTTTCCACCTTTTTCTTTATAAGACCAAGAACCTCTTCATGGCATTCACCTGGATAAGAAATCATTCTTCCATAACAATGATCCTTGAAAATCCTGTCATACAGCGACATAGATACATACATAGATGCATATATATAATCATTAGCATAGAAAAATCATGATCCTGCCATACAATGACTTACATATAAACATCCAAACATTTAGCATCAAACAACCATGATCCATGATCACCCTTTCAGACATGAAATACATACATACATGCATAAATAAATACATACATACATACATACATACATACATACATACATACATACATAAACACATACATACATACATACATACATATATATATATATATATATATAAACATCAACATAGTCATGGTCACAACACAATTGCTAGATATCATAAGGTCTAGGTTAAGAGAACTTCCTTTATTCATGCATAACATGCACAACTTTGAGAACAATAGTGCCCAACATGGCTCTAACACTCCAATCCATTCACATTACCTTTTATGCTTCCTTTTTCATGTCTATACTACCACCATCCATTTACCACAATGGACGCAACCATTCCAACCGATTATAATATTCTTACCTTCCGTTGTGCTTACTCATGCACCAAGCCTCATCTATGTCTTACATTACCCGTTGGGTACCACAAAGCTCTCCTTGAGCTCCATTAACTTTTGTCTTTCCAAACTAATGCCCAAGACTCACAAAACATAAAAGGCAATCACAAGAAACAAAAGAAGAAAACCATGGAAACCAATAGCAATACAACACCATGAAAAAAGTGGCATGATCATGAACTAGACACAATAAAGACTACAAATCAAGTGAAAACAAATGAAAGGTTTGAAAGCACAAGACTAGCAACAAGCACCATTACTCAATCCCAATGGGTTCTTCGAGATTTCATGGAAAACTCTTTTTCATGCAATCCTTGCATCATACTTCCATAAACACATAATTGTCTGTGCATAACTAAATATAACAATATAACAGTTATCGTACCTTGTCGTGCTATGCACACTAACCTGTAATTGAACACACATGTCAGCCATATGTACCAAATATCAAGACAACATATTTATCAAGTTGAAATCAACTTTTACCAAGACTAAAAACCATGACATAATCAAAAATCAACTCACATTCATTAGGCATAATACATACTGCTACAACTATCACCTACTTCTAGTCAAATACATATCAGTTGTCTCAACACATGTGTTAGCACAACCATCTTAAAACAAGATCATTCCTTCATGCAATCTTACAGACACATATATTCATATCAAGAAACTAATAAAACATTTGAACAACATATAGATGACATAATAGACACCAAACACTCAAACTCCAAATAGACGACATAATCAAACAGTTAAGCATCAAGTAGACGACATAAGCAAACTCATACCTTAATGTATATTAGGGGAGGCTATCTTGTCTACACAATCAATCTAGATTAGCATGATATAACTTCACGACATTTCAACCCAATCATAAATAATATCATGATATCTGTAAAAATATCTAGCTAACATGTTCACATCATAAACTCATAATCAAATGTCATTCATGCATACAATCACGCATGCACAGTTAGTCTAGACATAATACAACACACTATCATAATTAGGTCGACTCATGCCTGAATGTCATAACCATAACCACTTGCATGGGCCAATCCAAATTAGAATAATGCATATAACATCAAGATCTTAATGCAATAACCCTAACCATCCAATCACTAGCATGTAACAACAAGTTATGTATCATGCTCATCAACAACATGTAACCTAATTATCAAGCTAACTATCATACAAGAGAAACAAGTTAACCCATAACATGCTCATCAACAACATATAATTTATCTAACATAAAACAACAATAGCAATGCATACCACCACAGGTTGCTATCACTCATGACTATCCAACACATGTACATATAACCGCACTAATCAACTAGCATCTATAATGTATGTAACCCTAACATCAATAGAATGAAAGGAATACTCATAACCATAATGCATATAACTAAACTTATCAACTATTATCTATCACATATGTAACCATAATAATGGAATGACAAACGTATAAGTAACCCTAATTCTTACAACGACCATGAATCACATACCTGCACGCAAAGCATGCAAACTTGTATGACGATATGCTCTTGCCTCAAGGTCCAATGCTGCAACTTCACTTTGATGTTCTGCATCTCTTGCTCTATCTTAGCTAATGCATTAGCATCATAACATACCACTATCACCATGATGACCTTATGCACAACAACCTTCATAAAACCAATGAAACTTGACCATATGCACCTAATTGACATGTATAACCAATCATGAACAACCAATGCATGTTCAACATATAGCATCACACAAGAAAGCATACACAGACACTAAAAAAGCATGACCAATATGTAACCTGGCATAAGCAAGAAATGCATGTATAACATGTAGCATCATGTAAGCAAGTGTGCATGAATGATACACATGCATGAGTAACACAACCAATCATACACTCATAACAGCATGTTGACAAAAACACCATCAACACTTCCATGGAAACACCACTGCCACCATGGCCAACATGACAAGAATGAAACAATCACATATATACCACAAGCATACTACACACGCATGCAACCAAAATTAACACATGATCAACACACCATGTATCCAGTCTGAGGGTTGAACCATGCTCTGATACCACTCTGTAACACCCTCTTCTCACATCTACCCAAGTAACTGGCCAACCAGATTAAACATGTGAAGAGAGGCTACTAATATGAGATATAACATCCTAGATGACTTTGAGGAAGTGGAACTGATGGAAACATGACAAACAAACCTTACACTGCATCATTGACATCCCTAGGAGGTAACCCAACCTGCCAAGGCCTTGATCCATGAGGGGACACTTATTTTTAACCCATTTTAGGCTTAATCGTGGACATGTAAGGACAAGGGAGAGGTTATATACCCTTAGCCATGGGCTTTCCTTGTCAAGGCTACGATTATGGCCCCAAAATTTCAATACTGTGCCTGCAACTCTGGGATTTGTGCCACATTTTTAGCCCCTGAGCCCAAGTCACTGCCCAAAACTTCATGTAACTTCAGGAGAGGGTAAATAACATTTAAAAAGATACAAGGAAGTAATCACACCATTAGGAACTCATCCGGAACTCACCCAACCATGACAGGCATTTCGTTAAAGATATCACAAGAATTGCATCTACAGGTGTATATGGCATATTTGAACATGGGGGTATATTACATATCTGAGAATAGCTAAGAATCATTACTCCCCTACATAATAATATAAAATACATTCTATTTGACCATATATTCATAGTGCATTGATTTACCGGTAAAAACATAGATAGAGCTATATATCATCATTGATCACATACACGCTTATAACCAACATAATAACAGTAGAAATACAATGGATATAATAGCAAACAAATCCATACATAAACCAATACATCTGCATACCAAATACCATAGGAATGAACTCTTCATTACTAAATGTAAAACCCAACTGGAGATGGCACTTCCATGTTCCACCTGACCATAGATTGGTTGAGCCAAGTCTCACTCCAGCCAATCACCCTTGTGCCATATTCCAAGCATGAATGTAGGACTCATAAATAACCAAAAAAGAACCAAACAAGCATGGATGCTACCAGATTTCTTCGCCTACACTGTCAGGAATTTGAGTGCCTCCTAGTCTCTCAAGATTTACCGTAACCCACAATCTGATCTAGGGGTCACTAGGCCCTACACTGATATCATATCTCCAGAGATTATCATACATCCCATCTCGAGACTACTAGGCCCAACAAAGAGAAATATTCCTCTTTGCTTTACCATATATCCTTCCATTCACCGACAATAATTCTTTGGCCCACCGAGGCACAAAATATTTATTTATCGCAACCCACAATATAGCTCAAGGTTTACTAGGAAAATGGTTTTATCGTGATCCACAGTCTGATTCAAGGACCACTAGGCCATGTTTTTTTCATTCCAGACATCCACCCCACTCAACTTCGAATCCATCTGGAAATCTAGCTCAATCAAAGTATGAGAATCCCATCTCATCAAAGATATACGAAAACGGAAAGGCTAGGCTGAAAACCACTGTCACACCTAGAAAACCCCATGCCAAGACAACAAGAAACCACATGCAATACCATGCATTCTAGATCTACCAAGGAAATCCCATATGAAAATCGATACCTACAAAGAATCATGTTGTAGCTGCTTGATATTTCTCTTCCTTGCTTGCTTTTCCTTTCTTGCTGCAATGCCCAAGTGCTCCAAGAAAATTATAAGTGTCCAAGACTGAGAGAGAGAGAGAGAGAATAATGAGAGAGCTCCAAAATTGTGAGAAAAAGCTTGTCAACTGGTCCTTAGAAGCCTTTTTATCAATGAGGCCTCTATTTTCTTCGTTTTCCATTATTTTCCTTTGTTTTCTTCCTCACATGTAACCTATGACCTTTCATCTCCCTTTTCTCCTAATTTATATTATTTTCATAAATAAATGTCCAAAAATACATTTTTCCTCTATATTTCCTTTTCCAATTTCCTTAGCCATAATAAACCAAATTAACACCCCCTCTAGGATTTTTTCCCACCATTCAGCTTGGAATATTGGTCCCATCGACCGTGTTCATTATTCTTATCTTTTATTACATGGGATTTTCACCAGGGTTGTTACAATGACTACAGAGTGAACATGAAGGTCGAGATAGTTATTTTCAGTCTTAAAGGGAAAGCATACATCTGTTGGGAATATTTGAAGAATGTAAGAGACATCAAGATACATGAGTTGAGTTGGCATGGATTCAAGAGACTCTTCAAGAGGAAATACTTGTTAGAGAGGTATTGTGACAGTAAATCCAAGGATTTCTACAACTTGAAGATGGGATTGATGAAAGATGAGGAATACATGACTAAGTTCCTGGAGTTCTTGAGGTATATGTTGTATCTTAATGATGAGAAGACCAAATTTCATATATTTATCACTGGATTTCCATTATCATTTAAGGATCGTATTGAGTATGATGAGCCTCAGTCGTTGGAAGAAGTCATTGTAAATTTGAAACATTTTTATGAGCAATGAAAGTGTAAGACTGAGTCTAAGTAGGGTTGGAAATGGAATGACAAGTCTAAATGTAAATTTCCATCAACGCGAACAAAACCTCAAGATGCAAGTGAGAAAGAGAATTTTTTTCCTTACGAGAAGTTTAATGCAGTTGAGAAGGGACATGTTTTGCGACATGGAAAGCAACAGAATAGAGGTGTTGGTAGGAGAAAGTTGCGTTGTTGGATATGTGTCAAGGAGCATCTCAAGGGATTGTCTATCTTATCAGGGTGGTAAGCCTCATATTTACGGTGCCCAGGAAGCACAGATAGTTGGGTATGTTGTATAGATCATTCCCTCGATATATGCAACATTGGATAACAAGAAGGCAAATCACCATGCATCTATTATTGAAATGGAAGGTAAGCTTTGTGATGAGTATTTTCTATTTGTATTGATCCCAGATCTAATTATAGTTATGTTAATACTAACTTTGTGGATAATTGTGGTTTGAGAAAAGAAATGCATGTAGAGTCTTGTTTGGTGCAGTTGGCTACAAGTACTAATAAAAAAATTCATAATTGGGAAAGAGCTTGTGAATTTGAGTTGAACAGTATGCCTACAATAGTGCATATGAATGTGATTATGTTGGGGTCATACAATATTATTCTAGGTATGGATTGGTTGTATCTTCATGGGACTAAGGTGGATTGTTATTAGAAGGATATTGATTATTTGGATGACAATGGAGAACAAAGTATATTGCAAGGTAAGAAGAAGGTGACATCAAATAGAATAGTTACAGCTATGCAAGAAACATGATAAGGGTAATTATGTTGAGGATGTTGAATTCATGAAGAGGTATCCTATTTTACAGTAGTTTCAAGATGTATTGCCTGCATATATTTCAAATTTACTGTCTCACAGGGAATTGGGATTTTTTATTCAGTTGGTACCAGGGGTAGCACCAACGTCGAAGGCACCTTACAGGATGAGCACTACAAAACTAGTGGAATTGAAGTTGCAGCTGAAGGAAATTATTGACAAGTGATACATTAGGCCAAATGTGCCACCTTGGGATGAACCTGTGTTATTTTTGAAGAAGAAGGATGGTACTCTCAATTTATGCATTGATTACAGGAAGTTGTAAAAGGTGACGATTAAGAACCGGTACCCTTTTCCAAGGATAGATGACTTGTTTGACCAGTTGAAGGGAGCAACATTTTTCTCGAAGATTGATTTTAGATCAAGATATCATCGGGTATGCATCAAATAATAGAGCATATAAAACTACTTTTTGGACTAGGTATTGGCATTATGTGTTTTTTGTAGTTCCTTTTAGTTTGACTAATGCTCCAGCTACATTCATGTGTTTGATGAATAGTGCATTGTGTACTTATCTAGACAATTTTGTGATTGTATTCATTAATTATATATTTATATATTCTAATAATGAGGAAGAGCATGCAGAACACTTAACAACGGTGTTGAGACTACTAATAGGGCATTAGTTGTATGCCAAGCTTGGAAATGTAGTTTCTTTTAGACAGAGCTATCATCTAATGGGAAACTCCTAGTAATGTGGATGAGGTCATATCATCCTTGGGGTTATAATTTTATTATAGGAGGTTCATGGGGAACTTCTCATGTATCCTGTCCTATCACATCATTGTAGAGGAAAATAAAGAAATTCGAATGGATAGAGGAATGTGCAGCTAGTTTTGAGCAGTTGAAGCAGTTGCTTACAAATTATATAGTTCCAAAGATTGAATATCCAAATAAAGGGTTAGTGATATGTACAGATGTTTGAAATAGAGGAATTTGTGGATTCCTAATGCAAGAGGGACATGTGGTATGTTACAAGTCAAGGAAACTGAATGAACACGAGCATAACTATGTGATACATGATCTTGATTTGGTAGCGATCATCCATGATTTTAAGATGTGGAGACACTATATTCTTGGCAAGAGCTTTGTGTTGATGAGTGATCATAGTGGGATGAGATAATTATTTTACCAACCTAATATGAATTCCAGGAAATATATATGGTTTTCCACACTCGGTGAGTTTTACTTCAAGATCAGCTACATTAAGGGTAAAGAGAACATGGTTGTAAATTCTCTTAGCAGAAGAGTGTAGGTGAATCACATAGCAGCTATGAGCTCATATAGAACAAATTTACAAGATGGGATCTTAAAGGAAGGATAGTAGGATGATACGTACAGGGATCTTAGGCACAAATTAGAGCAACAGGGTACAACTGAACAGGATGTAAATTATCATCACACGACAGATGGTTTGGTGAGATTTAGGGACATGATGTTATGAATATAATTCATAACAGATATAATTAATATATTTATTAATAGTTAAATAGGGATTATGTAAGTAGTCATTAAGTTAGTGAAAGGGCATGTCTACAAGACATGCCCATTTATGAAAGGCCACCTGCGTGGGTATATAATCAAGGCCTCATTGTAACATTTATCATCATCTCTTATACATTTATATATATATATATATATATATATATTATTATTACAATACCTCTTGTGTATTTTATAACTTAAGTCAACAAGCCTACAGCTTTGTTGCTCCATTTGGTATCAGAGCGGTTGCTCTTCACGATCTGTGTGATCACTACTGCTACGACCTACTTCTGGTTTCATTACCCTATCACGACCAGAACACTGTTATCAACCCCCGCACACCCTCACCTTCATCGGAGCAGTGATCTTCTCACCTGGAAGGCAGCACATACACCATTTTTGGATACCTTTAGCTGTTACATGTTGTGCCTCGAAATTGTTACCGCTCGATGTCTTCATCAGTCATGATGACCGATTTCAACAAAAAGTTGATCGAACTTGAGAGTAAGATTAATAACAATTCTGATAAATTCTTGAAACGATTAGTCAATCTTGAGGATAAGGTTACAGGAAATCCTGATGACATCAAACAACTTCAAGACATGACAAATCGGATAGAAAGACAAATGTTAAAAATCCATAGCAAGTCCAGATAGAATCATAAAGAGGAAATGCAAAATATGAACGCCATTTTGGACAAGATAATTCTAATGCAAAAACCAATATTCCAGAATATTAAACATAGTCAACAGAACAATTTAGTCAATTCAAAGAATTCAAAATATAATCATGAAGAATCAATACATTCTGAAGAAGATCAAGTTATGAAAATTTTAGATTCAGATAAAGATAATTATGGAGATAACATGCTTGAGAAAGAGAAAATGGATTACGATTTAGTTAAGAACATACCCAATATATTGGATTTTAAGCAGATAGAGACAGTGATGGAAGCTGTCACCATTGGCTCATCTGCTGACCAGAATATCGAAGTTACTGAGAAGGTTATAAAGGATGAGGTTGAAGTACCGAAGATGGACGTTGAAGTGTCTAGGCTAGTAGCCAGTCGACCATCTTGGCTAAGAAAGATAGTTGAGCATTTCATTGATACTAGTGTTAAAAAGAAGGAGCCCACTAAGAAGTTCACTGTTGAAAAGGGAAGAGGGACACCTCTCAAGGATATCCCAATTTTCGTATACAAAGTACGCAAAAGGAGTACGTTGGACGAACTTATAAAATTTGTTTACACACTTCTTTATGGGAACAGAGGTAAATTTATTCATATGAAACATAATATCTTGGAGTTCTCAAGCTTTGTATGGGGTGAAAATGAGGAAAAACTGAAGGCAAAGTTGAATGAGAAACTTCATAAATATAACAAGGAAACCTTATTTAATATATCTGATTTGTTGGATATTCACATTTCCAAATCAACTACAAAGAAGGAAGAGCTTATAGAGAAACTAATTAAATTTCTCGAGTGTCCCTCCGTGGCCATGACAACCCAGAAATCAACAGCTAAAAAGGTGAACAAAAAGAATAATGAAACTCCGAATAAAATACCAAATGAAGGTCTTCCTCATGATAGGCAGAAAAATAGTGATGTCAGCCAAGGAGGAGGATATACCGTGAAAGATATTGTAGAGGAAGATGCAACGAAGAAAAATATTTCACAAGAAGCCAAAGTGGAAAAGGTAAAAGGAATCAACAAGGACAACTCAACGAAGAAAACAGTTGGAAAGAAGATACCTAAAGGCAGCAACAAAGAAAAGAAAGAGGTGGACGGTAAAATTGTTAATGATGGTAATAAGAAAAGAAGAAAGCAGACTAATGTTGGCCATGTTAGCCATCAATAAATTATGTCATAACTGATGATGGCTAAAACAGGTCTTTTTAGTCTTCAAGAAACAATTTTATAAGAAAAATTGTGAGTCATTGAAGCCTTGCTGTGTACCTTGGCCAAAGATATTTTCCTCTGATAAATCTTCATTCAAAAATCAACTAAAGTAGCCCTGCTGTCATAAAAAAGACTATTTTCGGACCCATTTTCCATCATTTTTTCCTTTGGAAAATCCCCCTAAAAACCCCTTCATCTCACCCATTTTTCCCATTTTTACCCCTTATTCTCCTAAAAAATCCCCTTTTAAACCTTATAAATCCCCTTTATTTGGTTTAAAATCACCTTTTCTAACCTATTAGAACACAAAAAGGCATTAAAAAACCTTTGTTTTTTATCCTTTTCGCCCCTTTTTATACATAAGGCCTTAAGCCCTTTTTCGCTTAAACCTGAGCCCCTTTTTCCGCCATGTGATTCAGCTCTGTGACCGAGCGCTAAGCCCATCGGCCATCGCATATCGGCAATCCAAGTTCCTTGTTCCCAGACCCTTTACTCCGCTAATATGCCAATCCTCCGATGGGATTTGGACTATCCATTCCCAAGATCTGACGGCTCTCACATTTCCTTTCTCTGCTTTCCATCGCATCGGACTTCACTACGCCTCGTTTCCATCTGTGTTATTTATAATTCATCGCCGATGGTTTTCCCCGCCGATAAAATCCCAACCGTTGATCTCCCTCAGATTGGATGGTCTACGCTCCATCACATTGGCACATCACATCAACGCATCACACTTTCCCTTCCGCCTGTCCATCCTCCGCCAATGAGATCTCCACCGTTGATCTAGCTCCCCTAGATCCAATGATCCACGCTATCTCCCATTATCTCTTTCCTCTGCCCCATTCATTCATTTCGGCCATTCCCAGATATGATCTCAGCTGTCGATCCTCTTGATCAGACGGTTAGCGCTTCATCGCCTCATTGCCTTTTTCCCCTCCCCTCGCTCCATTTATTTCATAATGTGATATTGCGCTACATCCTAGACTGTTGATCATATTGATCCAATGGCCAGTGCTCCTCTACTATTACCCCACTCATTTATTCTCTGCAGTTATCTCCACCGTCGATCTCCACCTGATCGGACGATCCGCGCTCAATCAACCATCGCATTTTCCTCCAGCAATCGCACTTGCTCTCCCATCGGCATCGACACATCGCAATTCAAAAAAACTCCTTCTTGGATCCTCTTCTCCACCAATCATTGATCTGTCGAAGTTAATCCTGACCTTCCATCTCCCATATCTGACGGCTTGTAGTGATTCCCCTTCTTTTCACCCACGGGCACTATCAACACATAGAATAACTATATGAGTGCCCTCGCAATTGACTCCTTTGACTATGGGAGATCTTCATCCAACGGCTGAGCTTTACTGCGGAGGCACCTAGCCCACAAATCTTTCCATACCCTCCATCCCCCCACAGTTGATCTCCACTGTCGATCAAACCCAGATCCAACGGCCATCACTCAATCTCCTATATCATCCTGTCGGTCCCACCCAACCGCGTAAAGGATTTTTATCATGCTTCCATTCAAATCTCCACTGTTCATCCTCACGATCCAACAGCCCGCATTCATTTTCACTCTCGTATCCACCAAACCTCCCATTGAGCATTTTCAACGTGAAATGGGCATTTTTAGGGGGACATGCATCAGCCACCAGACCGTATCGCATTTGATCGTTCCCAAACCGCTTACCGGCTTCACCTCATGTGAAAACTGTTGCCGGTTTTCCTATACCACCTTCCCAAATATTCGTGCCATAATTAAATTTGAACCTTGGTTCATCTCCGCCATGATTAAACCCTTCCCCGCTGCATTCACCTTGCCTCCTCACTACTCCACCACCCTCGCCGAGCCCTCCGAAGTAGTTTAACCATATAAATGCAGGTTTTTATAACAGTTTGTGTTTGGTTGCAGGTTTAATGGCAGTTTCGTAGCATAAAATCCATCCCACGGTCACTAAAGGTGACAGAGGCTGAGGGTGACGATCCTCAGAGGCATAATCAAATGCAGAAAAAGGACAAAGAAACCCTCCAGCGCACAAAGAAATCACCTGTTAGAGAACAATAAAAGTTAATGAAGATCAGTAAAGAGAATCAGAAATTAAAGATAAAGGGCACAGCGTAAAGACAAGCAATCAAAGTTAAATCAATCGGAAAGGACATATCAACAAGGCATGAAGGCCTCGTGCACGTCAGAGCAAAGCAGTTAATTAACCAAAATATCGGAAGCCACTTGTAGCCCGTGTTTCACCTACAAAGACACTTTGACATTTATCACACTGACAGAACATCTTTTGACTATCAGAGCAGTTATTTTAAGACATGGGAAAGCCTTAAAACCCATTCTTTTCACCTACTTTATCCTCAGGAAGTAAATACGAAGTTATTAAACAGAGAAGTAGTGCAACTCATTTCTACCTTAGGCCTTGCATGGTTTTCAAGGTCAGGAATGCATTTACTCTATAATTAATGACACTTGAACCCTAAAAAGAGTTCCACCTCTTCATTCTTCTATAAATACTCTATAAGGAGCTCTTTTTTAGGGGTTGGTTGCTGGAATTCGAACTCTTTGAAGTTGTACATAGTCTGGCTGAAGATTAAGAAGAAATTAAAGTTTTGGAAGATTGATGATGTTTTGACATGTTTTGTTAAGGAGAAGGCTCTATCATTGGATCCCTGAGTATGGCTGTTGGTGATGTATTCTAATCTGCTAATTGTTATTTCCTGTTTTCCATTGTGTTCCATCATTCTATACTTACAATAGAGTAAAAAGTTTAGGCTAAGAAATGTCTCCTAGAAGCACCTTAGGCCTGTTTACTCTTCACTGTCTTTATGTTTTCATCTGCTAAAGGTTTTATTGAGTATTTTGACTGCTTTTCAACCCTTAATCTTGTTTATTTCATAAATAGTTCAAATAGTTGGTCTCAAAAATGATTTATGGTTTTCACTGCTTACTTGCTGCCACTTGAAAACTATGTCTGAAGTCTCCCTTTAAAGTACCATTGTTTACAGTCTGCCAGAGAGGTTTATTTTGATCATACCCTTTGTTCTTACTGAGATAATTGTTTTGAAGGTCTTTATAGCTATAATATAAGATGTCTAGGATTTCCCTCTTCTATGAATGCAGTTATTTGTGAATATTTAATGTTTTATTATCCTTTAAGGTGAAATATTTGGATCAAATAGAGTGTTCCTCGACTCGTAGATTTCATTTGAAAATTTTGTCTTGAAATTGTTATTTGCTGAAGTGTGGTTTCTAGAATTTATGGTTAGCCCTGTATATGGAATGCCTCTTCATGTTCAGATAATGCTTTAAGTCCCTTTGTTGAGGAGTACATATAATTCAGGATTCTTGATTGCCCTTAGTTCTACTTCTCCTTCTAAATCCTTAATGTCCATTTCACTTCATCTACCAAACCCAAGATCCACTGGCCAAGTTAGATTTTCCCTTTGATATCCCATATCCATTGATTGAGCTTGTTATAACTTCTTCTTGACTCCATTTCCCAATGGCTCTGATATTTCCCCTTTCTATCTATGCTTCCTAGATCATTCATGTCCAACCAGCCAAACCCAAACAAATAAAATTGTACTTCATAACTAGCCTAAAATCAACCTCTTATAAGCATCAAGCTATATCCTTACAAACATATTGAGAGATCCCTCTCTGAGACTAGGAGGGCTAGATCCTAGAGCTCTAAAGCATGGTTTATATGTTGCCTTGTCATTTGGTTTTCCAATCAACCAAATCATAGGACCCCAACATAATGGCTATCACGGTGGGACCTCTGAGTACATAATAGTCCAGCAAGCTCTTATAGACTCATTAGTCCTTCAACAACCATAGAAACTCAGAAAACCCAAAAAAAAATTCAAATTGGTTTCATAATAAACATTGGTGGTGGACCATAGATTATTTTACCTCCAAAATATCTAAAAATTTCCACCTGGCGACTCCATTGGCCTCAAGTAGGACTATTACTTTACCAGTCCTTGTAAACTCCCCTAGGAATGCATTGAGCAAACCCAATCATACTGTTGGTGGACGGCAAAGTTCAAATCTTCCACCTGGCGACTCCACAACCTCCAAAAGACTTAATGACTCCACTAGAAGAAGACTCTTAACTAGTTGAAAAGATGCAGTGACCTCTTTATAATTAACAAACATGGAATCAGGTGTAGACAGAGAAGCAAAACTAGATACATTATTGGACATAATGGAAAAAATGATGTACATACTTGAAAAAATATTGGATAGGCATGAGGCTGATACATATATTGATTATCCAGAACAACCCATGCTTTCTCCTAATCAAACACAAACTCAACCACTACATGACATATACAACAAGCAAAATATGTATGATGAGAAAGATTACAGAGAAAAAAATGAAGAAGGTTGTCAAGAAAATCCTTATAGCCTACCTTTATCTTGTATTATGCTATTAAGGGAACTTTACGGCCAAAATGCAAAGGCAGAAAGTGAGCAGTGCTTTGAGGAAATAATAAGCCTCCTAGGGAACATAGAACTTGAAATAGAAGAAAAATCAACACCTATAGGGACTCTCCCTCTGTGTTGTAACTCATTTCATATTTTAAAAAGAGAGTGGCATCCTGACAATATAACAGAAACAATTCATGAACCTCAAACTGACCATCACAGAGATCAAGAAGAGTTGTTTGAGAGTGAAAAAGATCGAGAAATAGAAGAGAATCCCCAAAATTTCCCTGCAAGCACAATTAAAGATCCCCTAAGAGAGGCTCAAGAAGACGTCCAGCCTCAAAATCAGTCAACACAAGAGAAAGAGGATTGTTGTACTTTTTTCCAAAGCAAAATAAAAATTCCTCCTCTTTTGATAGAAGAAGAGATTGATCAAATATAAAACGAACAACCAACCCTCAAAACTTCATTTGAACAAAACACTTCTGCTCATCTACCTACTGAACCTTGTTGTCTTGAACCAAAAAATAAACTTTCAGATCAGCTTAAAGAAAGAAAAATTGATAACCCAATATGCTTTATTGGTGAGATTGTTTATACTAATGATTTTCCAATTTTTGATTAGTCTGATGATGATGATGAGCTTCAAGAAGAAACTAATCATGCAGGGCAACCAGCATTTGATTGGTGTCATGAACTTCACTATCATTAGCTTTAAAGAAGCAATAAACAAATCCAATTCATCAATATAAATAGCTTTCACATAATTGGGATTCAGCAATCTATCAGTTGTGATGATGAGGTTGAGAAGAAAGAGGAATTTCTTGAGCAAGCTCAAGATAAGAAGCCTTCCCCTGAAAAGGTGGAGGTAATTAAAAATACCCTTGCTCAAGAACATGATGATCTCTTCACAGAGTACAATCCACTAAATCAGAGCATATCAGGACTACAAGAGGATAATACTGCAATATATGATAAGTCCTCCAGTTCAGATGATAATGAAGATGAGGAAGAAGTTCTTTCTCAAAAGAATCTTAAGCTTGATCCAGTGGAGGAAAAAGTAAGCTTGGTTGAAACCTATCTTCCAAATATTCATAACCAAGAATTTTTTCAAGATCCCTATGCTCATTTCTTGAAGATATTTGAAGAAGGGATAAAGGTTGTTAGGAGCATTGTATTACCAAAAGCAAGAAGATTTTTTAGCACTGCTACTAAAGAACAAGTGAGATGGGAGTGGCCCTGTTTGTCCAGCATGCTCAAAGAGATGAGAAAATACCAGTCATGGAACCATCTGATTGACTAGATGTATTGGAAAACAGAGTTTGTCAGCTAAACATGTAAATATTTCAAAGTTAGATTTGGTTAGATAAGAAATCAAATAAGCTCAGCCTGTGAGCATTTAGTTAGTTTTTGTTTTTTCTTTGAAAGGAAAAGGAAAATTACAAAAACAATAGAAAAGAGAAAAGAGGGAAGATTAGAAAAATAATAAAGGTACAGCCCCATACCCAAAAAATAAAGAGATTCTGAAAGTGTGCAAGCCTAAATTCCACTACCTAAAAGAAAAACACTACTATTTAGTCATACAACCTAATCATGAATAAATAGATTTAAATTTACTGTTGATAGGTTAGTGAAGAAGATTTGCCAAACTGTTTAATCTTGGCTTATCAATAGAATAGATTAGGATAGAGAAAGAATGGTTCAAACATGCTCAAAATCTGAACCAAAGGAAAGGAAGAAAAGATGGCTCTAAATAGATCAAAACTTGAGCCAAGAAGAAAGAAGGATGTCTTTAATTTTAAAATCTTAAGCCTTCATAATTTTGTTTTAATTTTCTGCAAATAAATTCTATAAGCAGCTTGTACATATAGCCATAGACACTGTATCAAATCAGACTATGTAATCCTGGTTTGTCTGTGTTTAAATTTCTATTTTAGAGTGTAGAGAATGTAGATATGTCAAACAGCTTAATCTTGACAGATAGTAGATTAGGTAGAGAAGTTTTTGAGTCCAACTATTTAATCTGGACTCTTGGGAGAAATAAGGGTAGCCTTAGATAGTTTGATCTTTCTGTTTTCAAAAATAAATTATAAAAGAGATGCTAGTCCAAGTGCACTCAAGAGAAGAAAAAATGATAGGACCAGTAGGATTGGTAAGGCAGTGATGTTGCTTTGAAGAATGTCATATGCTGCAGATTGTTGGAATATTATCAAGCCCAAGAAAGAAAAGGATTGTTGCCCAATGTCTAAGGAACTGGTCTGCTGAAAGCAAAAGACTGATAAACTGAGGTTCTAGACACCTAAAAATACAGTTGTCCTCCCCAAGTGGAGCCACTGTTAGCCATCAATAAATTTTGTCATAACTGATGATGGCTAAAACAGGTCTTTTTAGTCTTCAAGAAAAAAGTTTTAAGAAAAATTGTGAGTTATTGAAGCCTTGCTGTGTACCTTGGCCAAATATCTTTTCCTATGATAAATATTCATTCAAAAATCCACTAAAGTATCCCTACTGTCATAAAAAATAATGTTTTCAAACCCATTTTCCATCATTTTTTTCCTTTGGAAAATCCCCCTAAAACCCCCTTCATCTCACCCATTTTTCCCATTTTTACCCCTTATTATCCTCAAAAAACCCCTTTTAAACCTTATAAATCCCCTTTATTTGGTTTAAAATCACCTTTTCTAACTTATCGGAACACAAAAATGCCTTAAAAAAGCTTAATTTTTTAATCCTTTCTGCCCCTTTTTATACATAAGGCCTTAAGCCCTTTTTCGCTTAAACCTGAGCCCCTTTTCCGCCATGTGACCTGGCTCTGCGATCGAGCGCTAAGCCCATCAGCCATCACATATCGGCGATCCCAGTTCCTTTTTCCCATACCCTTTACTCTGCCAATATGGCAATCCTTCAATGGAATTTGGACCTCTGTTCCCAAGATCTCACGGCTCTCGCATTTCCTTTCTCTGCTTTCCTTCGCATCGGCGCATCGCATTGGACTTCACTACACCCCATTTCCATCTTCCTTCTTTATAATTCACCACCAATGGTTTTCCCTGCTGATAAAATCCCGACCGTTGATCTCCCTCAGATCAGACAGTCTACGCTCCATCGCATCAGCACATCACACTTTCCCTTCCGCCTGTCCATCCTCCGCCGATGAGATCTCCACCATTGATACAGCTCCCGCAAATCCAACGATTTGCGCTATCTCACGTTATCTCTTTCCTCCCACCCGTTCATTCATTTCGGCCATTCCTCGATATGATCTCAGCCGTCGAACCTCCTGATCAGATGGTCGGCGCTTCATCGCCTTTTTCCCCTCCCCTCGCACCATTCATTTCATAATGCGATATTGCACTGCATCCTGGATTGTTGATCATATTGACCCAATGGCCAGTGCTCCTCTACTATTACCCCACTCATTTCTTCTCCGCAGTTATCTCCACCGTCGATATCCACACGATCGGATAGTCCGCGCTCAATCGACCATTGCATTTTCCTCCAGCCATCGCACTTGCTCTCCCATCGGCATCGGCACATCACAATTCCAAAAAACTCCTTCTTGGATCCTCTTCTCTATCGATCATCGATCCACTGAAGCTAATCCTGACCATCCATCTCCCATATCTGACGGCTCATATTGATTCCCCTTCTTTTCACCCGCGGGCACTATCAATACACAGAATAACTATATGAGTGCCCCAGCAATTGACTCCTTTGACTATGGGAGATCTTCATCCAATGGCTGAGATTTACTGCGGAGGCACCCGGCCCGCAAATCTCTCTGTACCCTCTATCCCCCCTCAGGTGATCTCCACCATCGATCTAACCCAGATCCGATGGCCATCTCTCATTCTCCTATATCATCCTGTTGGTCCCACTCAAGCACACAAAGAATTTTTATCGTGCTTCCGTTCAAATCTCCACTGTTGATCCTCACAATCCAACGGCCCACATTCATTTTCGCGCCTGTATCCACCAAACCTCCCGTCGAGAATTTTCAATGCGAAATGGGCATTTTAGGGGGACATGCATCAGCCACCAGACCATATCGCGTTCGATCAGTCCCAAACCGCTTACCACCTTCACCTCATGCGAAAATCGTTGTCAATTTTCCAATACCACCTTCCCAAATCTTCATGCCATAATTAAATTTGAACCCTAGTTCATCTCCGCCATGATTAAACTTTTCCCCGCTGCATTCACCTTGCCTCCTCACTGCTCCACCACCCTCGCTGACCCCTCCGAAGTACTTTAACCATATAAATACAGGTTTTTATAGCAGTTTGTGTTTGGTTGCAGGTTTAATGACGGTTTCATAGCATAAAATTCGTCCCACAATCACTAAAGGTGACAGAGGCCGAGGGTGACGATCCTCAGAGGCCTAATCAAATGCAGAAAAGAGACAAAGAAACCCTCCAGCACACAAATAAAGCACATGTCAGCGAACAATAAATGTTAATGAAGATCAGTAAAGAGAATCAGAAATTAAATATAAAAGGCATAGCGTAAAGACAAGTAATCAAATTTAAATCAGTCGGCAAGGATAGATCAACATGGCAGAAGGCCTCGTGCACGTCAGAGCAAAGTAGTTAATTCATCAAAATATTTGAAGCCACTTGTAGCCTGTGTTTCACCTACAAAGACACTTGGATAGTTATCACAGTGACAAAACATCTTTTGACTGTCAGAGAAGCTATTTTAAGACATGGGAAAGCCTTAAAACCCATTCTTTTCATCAACTTTATCCTCAGGAAGTAAAGATAGAGTTATTAAACAAAGAAGTAGTGCAACTCATTCCTACCTTAGGCCTTGCATGGTTTTCAAGGTCAGGAATGAATTTACTCTATAATTAATGACACTTGAACCCTAAAAGGAGTTCCACCTCCTCATTCTTCTATAAATACTCTATGAGGAGCTCTTTGTTAGGGGTTGGTTGCTGGCATTTGAACTCTTTGAAGTTGTACATAGTCTAGCTGAAGATTAAGAAGAAATTGAAGCTTTGGAAGATTGATGATGTTTTGACATGTTTTGTTAATGAGAAGGCTCTATCGTTGGATCCCTGAGCATGGTTGTTGGTGATGTATTCTAAACTGTTAATTGTTATTTCCTGTTTTCCATTTTGTTCCATCATTCTATACTTACAGTAGAGTAAAACGTTTAGGATAAGAAATGTCTCCTAGAAGCACCTTAGGCCTGTTTACTCTTCACTGCCTTTATGTTTTCATCTTCTGAAGGTTTTATTGAGTAGTTTGACTGCTTTTCAACCCTTAAGCTTGTTTATTTCAGAAATAGTTCAAAAAGTTGGTCTCAAGAATGATTTATGGTTTTCCCTACTTACTTGCTGCCACTTGAAAACTGTTTTTGAAGTCTCCCTTTAAATTACCATTGTTTAAAGTCTGCCAGAGAGGTCTGTTTTGATCATACCCTCTGTTCTTACTGAGATAATTGTTTTGAAGGTCTTTATAGCTGTAATCTAAGATGTCTAGGAGTTCCCTCTTCTATGAATGTAGTTATTTTTGAATCTTTAATGTTTTATTATCCTTGAAGGTGAAATCTTTGGATGAAATAGAGTGTTCCTCGACTCGTAGATTTCATTTGAAAATTTTGTCTTGAAATTTTTATTTGCTAAAGTGTGGTTTCTAGAATTTATAGTTAGCCATGTCTATGGAATGCCTCTTCATGTTCAGATAATGCTTTGAGTCCCTTTGTTGAGGAGTACATATAATTAAGGATTCTTAATTTCCCTTAGTTATATTTCTCCTTCTAAATCCTTAATGTCCATTTCATTTCATCTACCAAACCTAAGATCCACTGGCCAAGTTATATTTTCCCTTTGATATCCCATATCCAGTGATTGAGCCTGTTATAACTTCTTCTTGACTCCATTTCCCAATGGCTCTGATATTTCCCCTTTCTATCTATGCTTCCTAGATCATTCATGTCCAACTAGCCAAACCCAAAAAAAAAAAATTGTACTTCATAACTAGCCTAAAATCAACCTCTTATAAGCATCAAGCTATATCCTTACAAACATATTGAGAGATCCCTCTCTAAGACTAGGATGGCTAGATCCTAGAGCTCTAAAGCATTCTTTATATGTTGCCTTGTAATTTGGTTTTCCAATCAGCCAAATCACAGGACCCCAATAGGCCACTCAGTGAAATCCAAGTCAAAGGGGAATGAAGTGGTATTAGAAGCAGAAACCAATGGAGAAGCAAAGAAATCAGTGGATTCTCTGTCAGATGACTATCTACGTCTAGCAATTTCTGAAATCATTGGAGTGGTATCTGATTTCTAAAATACAACGTACCGTGACATAGTAAAACAATTGGAGCAACAATTTGGTAATGATTTGTATGAGAGGAAGTTACAACTAAGAAGAATATGGTCACATAATTTACAACTCATCAATTACCCAACAAAGGATTTTTTTTTTCTGGAGCCTCACTGTAAGAAACAATGGAACAGAGACGCAATTTCAATGGCAATGTGAACTGGAGGTGAATCCTCAACTTATTGATAATATGATTGGGTTTGATTTAAACGAGGAGCCACCATAATACCTTGAGATTACCCTACCCAACGATCCTAGAAATACTCAGAAGTGTCTTTACGAGATGTGTGAGAATGGTGATTATTCTACATATTGTTATCCACCTATAAAATTTGTTATAGCAAAAGGTGGCTAAAACTTTTGGAGCCTTAAAGAAAAAAAATTTATTGCTAAAAAGTGTTGGCTCTTGAAGACTCTTGAAGGCCTCATACCTCTATCCCAATCTTCACTACTGTGCCTATTCTACATTCAGAAATCTTACAGATTTCCAAGATAGATTACTGCTGCAAACACCATTTTTCCCCCTTCCCCTGTTCCAAAATTAACCTCATCTTTGCCTTTCCTTCTCCCATGAAATCCTTCATTTTCATATATTTCCCCTTCCCCCTTCATCAAAAACCCCTTTGATAAGGATTAAAGACTCCTTCTTTTCCTTATCGAAACCCTCAAAACCTTTGAAAATCCATGAAAATCATTTTTTTTCATGTATTGTAGACTTAAGCCCCCTTGGGCTAAGTCTTTAACTCTTTCCCTCCATACACCCTGGTGCTGGAACCGAGCGCCATCCTCCCAAGCGCTTATCGCATCCCTCAATCGCGATTAGCCCTTCCTCCATAAAACCCCCGGTCACATGGTTTTCATATAACCCTTGGCCCCGCAGTCGGGTGCCACGCCGCATTGAAATTTATATTTTAAACCTTTGTTTATATTAATTTATCAGTTTTTTATAATTTCTTGAAATTTTTGCCAGTGCAAAATTTCAGTTGCTCCGCACCGTCGATCTGATCTGAAGATCGGATGGTGCGCGACCTATCAACCCGGTGGTCCCCGCCAGCCAATCACCGTAGCAAAAACCGGGCGGAATCCATCGCACCGCTTTCAAGAGGAAGGTGGTTTTTTCCAGATAGACAGCGATTCCATACACTGGTCGACGCATGTCTTGAGCATTGTTCATAAAATTGACGTTCATCGCGTGTTAAAGTTCGGACGTGCACCCGGCGCAATATTGATGTGTGTCGTCCGATCTGATGCCGCTCATCGGACGGTGGTCGCTCTTCGAAGATTCCCGACAGTTAACCAGGCTACGACGCAGCATTTAAAAGATCTCCACCGTCGATCTGATCTGCAGATCGACGGCCCACATTCCATCGCCCGTTTCCCCCCATCCACAGAAATGTCGTTGGTCTCAGCACCACGTCAACATCCATGCGGCAGATTTCTATTGGGGTGGGTCTCCGTGGTTTCTTGTCCAGTCAGCAAAACTGGGCCCGTGAATTTTATTTAACATGGTTTAATTGGAGTTTTGATGTCCGGTCACATTTTCTAAGGTTTTTAATGCTTGTCCTCTGCCGTTGATCGCCTGGGGCCGATCTCATCCGACGGCCCACTATCATCTCGAACCCCACACACCATTTTTAACCTATTTTCTCCATTTTTTCAAATAAAGTGACCCTGTCACGTTATTTATTCACCTCCACTCCCAACCGTTGATCTCTGCACGATCGACGGCTCTGATTTAAACTATTCTTCCGCCTTCTCTATGACTTCTCCCGATCAATCTCGACCGTTGGATGATGCCATCCAACGGCCATGCTTCCTCCACATGCCTTCTGAAAGCAGTAAACCTATACATGCATGGATTTTATAATATTTGTTTGTATTTTGTAGGGTTAATGGTATTTTCCGCCATGACTGAAGAAATTCAGAAGCAGAGGGTGATGATCCTCCCGCCTCTGATCCATCAAAGAGAATTCTTCGCAGGGTTTCAAATTCACGTTTCATCAATGATCCATGAGGAATTGATGCCATATCACCCCTGCACAGCCCTGCATACTAGTAAAACATAGTGAATCAAGCACAGTCAGAGAAGTATCAGTGCTGAAGATAAAATATATCAGGACAGAAAATTGAAGATAGATCTATGGGGATTACGGCTAAAAAGGGATTATCAGAAACCTAAACCACAGTTTAAAAGAAAATCATGACTGTTTTATCAGAAAAGGGACCTCCACTGTCACCTCAAGGGCTAATTAAAACTTCCAGCTACCTGAGAGCCACCTATAGCCTCAAATAAATCAAAGAAGGTCGAAGTTATCTCCAGACCAGGAGATATTTTGCATCTATACAGCTGAACAGTTATTTCAACCAAAGGAACTTATTGTAGTTGTCAGCAGAAGTTATTACAAGGATGATGAGGAGCCTTGAAGTCAATAAATTCTTTCCAGCAAACCTAATAGTTAATGTAAATGATTTTATATAGAGGACGCCTATGTAAGTTGCTTCATTGAGCCCCCAGAGGCCAAGAAGCCATTTAAGTCTGTATTAATTAGTTTTTGAGATATTTTTTCAGATCTCACCTCCTCATTCTTCTATATATGCTTCCAAAGAAGATGAGTGAGGGGTTGGTTGGTTGTTGGTTGATCACTAGTTGTAATACTGAAACTCTCTGAAATAATATATAGTCTGTTGAAGTTGAAGAAGAATTTGAAGTCTTGAAGCCCTGATGATGTTGTTGCATGCTTATTACTGTGAAGGCTCTATCATTGGATCCATGAGCTTGGCTGTTGGTGAAGTATTCTAAATTGTTTGATGTTTTCCCCTGTTTTCATTATGTCCCACAATTTCTTACTACAGTAGGTTGAAATGTTTAGGCTAAGAAATGACTCTTGGAAGCACCTTAGACCTGTTCATCCTTCACTGTTTCATGTTTTCTTCTGTTGAAGTATTTTCGAGTCTTTAACCTCTCTCTTTAGTCTTCATGCTTGTTTATTTCCTTAATAGTTCGAATAGTTGGTTTCAGCATGATTTATGGTTCTCCCTGCTTGTCTGTTGCCACTTTAAAATTGTTATTGAAGTCTCCCTTTGAATTTTTCTGTTTACAGTGAGTCAAGGAGGTTTGTTCTGATCTTGCCCTTTGTCCTTACTTAAACAGTTGTCTCAAAGGTCTTTATAGTTGTAATCATAGATGTGTTAGGTGTTCCCTCTTCTATGACTGCAGTTATCAGTGAATATTTTATGTTTTCTAAGTCATTTGAAATAAAATATTTGAGGAAATAGGGTGTTCCCCGAATCTTAGATTTAATTTTAAAATTTGTTTTGAAATCATTGTTTTCTTAAAGGTGTGATTTGTAGAATTCATGGTTAGCCCTATCTATAAAATATCTCTTTATTGTTCAAATTATGCTTTCAAATTCCCTTTGTTTGAGAATTAAACTTCTCTTTCCAAATCATTGATGTCCATCTCATTCCAAAACAGAAGGATCCTGTGGCCAAGTTAGATTTTCCCTCTGATATTCCATATCCATTGATGAGTATGTTATGACCTCTTCTTGACTCCATTGCCCAATGAACCAGATGTTTCTCCATTCTGTGTATCTTTCCTAGACCTTTCATGTTATGTTGTATCAATTCAACCAAACAAACAAATAAACAAACACCTGCACTTAATAACTAGTCTAAAACCAATACTCAAAGAGCACAAGATAAACCTTTGCAAACAAAAATTTGAGAGATCCCTCTCTGAGAATAGGAGGACTAGATCCTGTAACTCTAAAGATTGGTTCTGATGTTGCCTTGTCTTTTGATTTTCCAAACTATCAAAACACGGGACACCAACATAATGGCGATCATGGTGGGACCACAAAGTTCATAGTTGCCTAGCAAACTCTTAAAAACTCATTAGTCTTTCAAACAACCATAGAAGCTCAGAAAAAACCCAAAATATTTCAGTTTGGCTTCACAATAAACATGGTGGTGGAACCATCCAATATATTACCTTCATAAAAACTAAAAAGTTTCCACCTGGCGACTCCACTAGCCCCGGTAGGCCTATTACTCATCTAGGTTCCCAGATCTCTTCAGGACTATGTTAACCAGCCTTGCAGAAGTTTAGAAGCCTAGTCCCTTACTAGATAAGACATCGTGAGAGGTAAAATTCCCAAAAACAGTCCCTAAAACCTTAACCTCTCTCATTTTGGAAAAAACACTCTAGCTTCACATAGGATTAACACTAGATCCCATCCAGACCCGAATCCTCCTTTAATCGTTGAAAATCCTGAGAGAATTCTGTGACAGATTTATAACTCTGGAAAATCAGCTGCTAATAGGAGCCCCTTAAGAACAAATTCCGTCCCCGAAAACCTTGTTGTCTTAGAGGATTCACGTTTTGATTTACATCATACACAGAAAATCTTCAGAACTAGATCTCAAGGTGATTTAAACAAGACTGACCTTAACTTTGCAGATTTGCAACAAAGCTTTAGTAGAGAGGCCTCACCTTCCACTCCTCCTGATTCCTAGCTTCTTCATCACTTTAGCCTTTTCCATAACAAATTAGCTCAAAATCAGTTTGTTGGCCCAAGTGTTTCTTCCACTCCAATTCATACTACCACTTTTCAAAACACTCCATTTCAGCCATTTTTTGTAAACCCACCTCTTGTAAATCCACCCTTATTCCCAGCCATGGCAAAATGGTATGCCCCATTAGTGTTAGCACAACCTCTACTTCCCTTACCAAATGATTACCAATCCAAAATCCCTCACTTCACTAGAAAAGAGTCGACAACAGCCCAACATCATGTAGATAGGATGGAAGATGCATTTGATTACATGGAGATAGAAGAAGAAACTGTGAAGATGAGGATTTTCACCCAAAGTTTAGGAGGAGATGTAAAGAAATGGTTTAAAAACTTACCTCCTAATAGCATAAATGATCTCCCTGCCTTGCATCAAACATTTATCAACAGATGGGAACTCAAAAGGAACCCTCTCCAAATACTTGCAGAGTATAGCAGCCTCAAGAGAAATAAATGGGAGAGTGTCCATGATTACTCCACTAGGTTCAATAGCATTTACAATGCTCTCCCACCTCACATGAAACCTCCCCAAGGCATGGCCTTGGTAAGGTATCCCAAAGGCCTTGATGCTGAAATGACTTATGAATTAAGAGGGAGAGATTACTTAACCTTGGAAGACATGCAGAAAGGAGCTTTGAATGTAGAAGCAAACATAATTGAGAAAAGAAATAGGTTGAGATTAGAGAAGAGGGTAACTTATAGTGATGACCTACCACCCTCAACCTCAGCTTCTGACACAAAAATTGACAACCTAGTGAAGGTGATGGAAAGGATGCTTGAAAAGATCAATTTAAATGAGAGACTGCCACCAAGAGAACCTCAAAACAATCAAAACAGAAATAGAAATCAGAATTATAGGAGATAAAACAATCAAGATAAGAAAAAGGAAAGCGACCAACAGATTAGACCTCCCTTCCAACAGAACTATGTAGATCAATATGAGGAAGATAGGGAGTTGGAAAGGTTGGAAGAATCTCATGTAAACTTGATTGGATCAGATAGTGGAGATGATGTTTTCCTCACTGAGGAAGAACAAGGTTTCTTCTCTTATGATCAAAATACAAACACCTATGAAGAATCTGATAACTATAGATTGGGTTTTGAAAATGCAATCATGGAGGTACACAAACAGTATGATCTTAGGAGCAAGGGAAGCATAGATAATTCAAAGGATAAGAACACTAGCACTGCTGTCAATAAAAACACAAAAAACCAGCCTAAAAAGACAGCAGAGAAAACCAACATTTTGGCCAAGAAACCAGACTTAAACAAAGACAAAAGTGTCCAGCCAAATTTTGAACAGAGCGCCCCTAATAAAAACTGTCCCAATTACCAGTCCAAACAAGTTTCAGCAAATCAAAGTTGCTGAAAATAATTCAATTGAAAAGACAGATGTAAATATCAACAAGTCAATTATTCCTTTCAGCCTTGAGGGAGAGATTGCCAAGATAAAAATTTCCATTCCCCTAGCTGAACTTGTAACCCAAGAGCTGTACAAAAACCAAGTTTTGAAAGCTTTGAACCTAGGAAGTGATGCTGACACCTTGAAATTGACAAATGACAAACCTGAGTTTTTGTTTGGTCCAGAAGTTGAAGGAAAATACCAAGAAGGGGTTGTCCCTCCCTTCTATGTTAGCTTGAACATACACGAGAAAATTTTACATAATGCCATGTTAGATTCAGGAGCTTCACACAATCTAATGCCCAAGGTGGTAATGGAAAGCTTAGGCTTAGATATTACTAAACCATACAAATATTTGTATTCTTTTGACTCCAGCAGAGTCAAATGTTTGGGTTTAATCAAAGATTTATGTGTTAATCTAGCTCAGATCCCTGCTAAGAGTCTAGTAATGGATATATTTGTAGCTGACATTCCCCCTAAGTATGGCATGCTCTTATCAAGATCTTGGGGAGCCAAACTTCAGGGAAGCCTTCAAATGGACATGTCTTATGCCACCATCCCTATTTTCAACCAAAACAGAAGACTATACAGGTAATCTCACATGAAGTACATGGTGAGAAACCTAGACAAACCAAACAACTCTCCAATCTATTATATTCAATCAATTTTAGATTCCTTTATCTTATGTAACGAAGATGAAATTACTCAACAAGATAAGGAAAACATGGACCCAATCAGTTCACCAGAACAATCCAATCTTCCCCTCAATCAAATGCAAAACATTGAAAATCAACAGCAACGAGAGAATGAAAACAAGGATGACATACTTTGGAAAATAAACTTTGATGGATCTTGTAATAAAACAAGCGCAGGAGAAGGTGTGTGGATTCAAAATACAAAACAGAGTTTTTCATACAAATTGGATTTCCCATGCACTAACAATATTGCTGAGTATGAAGCACTTCTCCTAGGCTTACAACTGCTTAAACAGTTAGAAGCCCAGAGGATATCAATCTTAGGAGATTCTGAACTTATCATAAGACAAATCAAAGGAGAATACTCAGCTAAAAATCCAAGGCTTAGGGAATATCAAAACGCTGCCCTTGATCTATTGAAAACCTTTCAAAAGTATGAACTTATTTTCATCCCAAGAGAACTGAATCATCTAGCAAATGAACTCACTTTCAATGCCAGAAAATGCCAGATACCTAAGATAAATGAACAACTCAGTGTGAAGGTAAATCATAGGCCTGCTATGCTTGATAATGAAGATCACTGGCAAGTGTTTGATTCTGACAAACACATAGATGATTTCTTGAAATCAGAAAATGATTTCAGCATACAAATGTCAGAAATCAGCCATAAAGAAAATTTCTTGTATATTGAACAAATCCCAGAGGTTGAAATGACATATACTGCTGATATAAATCAATATGAAAATCCTTTTGAAGCATAGATAACTGACAACACAGACCAAGAAGACTTGGAAGTTTTACAATGCAAAAATGATAAAATTCCAAGAGGTCTAGCACCTTTAGAACACCTTTTTTATTTTAACGATGTAGCCAAAAAACTGAGAATAGAGCTTGTGGAAACAAATACAGAAGAGCATAACATAGGCAGTCTAGCAGAACCCAAGATGATCAAGCTGTCCAGCACTCTCCCAGCTCACATAAAACTGCAGTACATAGAGTTGTTCAAAGAGTTTAAAGATGTTTTTGCTTGGGGATACAAATACCTAAAATCATACGATACCAGCATCATCCAGCATAAAATCCCTTTGAAGGAAAATCAAAAGCCTTTTAAAAAAAAACTAAGGAGAATAAACCCTCTTTTACTCCCTTTAGTTAAGGCAGAAATTGAAAAGATGCATGCTCCTGGGATCATTGTACCAATTAGATATTCAGAGTGGGTATCAAACTTAGTCTTTGTTAGAAAGAAAACAGGGGAAATCAGGCTCTGTATTGACTTCAGAAATTTAAATAGAGCCTCTTTAAAAGAAAACTACCCCTTACCCAAGATGGACCATATACTTTAAAGGGTAGTTGGATCAAGAAGTATTTCCCTCTTAGATGGGTTCTCGGGTTACAACCAGGTGTTAGTGCTCCCAAGTGATCAAATCAAAACTGCTTTTACCACACCTTGGGGCACCTTTATGTATGTCAAAATGCCTTTCGGATTAATGAATGCAGGGGCCACCTTCCAAAGGGCCATGGACATAGCCTTTTTTGAAGACATTGGCTATTTCATAATCATTTACCTTGATGACATAACCGTTTTCTCAAAAACTGATGAAGAACATTTGATTCACCTGAGAAATTTTTTTGAGAAGTGTAGGAAATTTGGCTTATCATTGAATCCCAAGAAGACACTCTTTGGTCTCCAAGAAGGTAAACTTCTTGGCCATATAATTTCAAAAGAGGGAATCAAAATAGACCCTACAAGGATAGATGGCATATTGCAGATCAGCCATCCGAGAAGCCTCAAAGAATTACAATCTTTCATTGGAAAGATTAATTTTCTAAGGAGGTTTATCCCTAATCTTGTTGAGCTTTTGAAAAAATTTACAAACATGCTTAAGAAATATGTCGGTGTAAAATGGACTTTACCAGCTAAACAATCATTCGAACTGGTCAAACAAGCTCTTACTCAAACACCAGTCCTGATTAGTCCAGATTTCACCAAATACTTTTATATCTTTTCTTTTGCATCTGAACATACAATAGCTGCAGTTTTACTTCAAAATAATGATTCAGGGCAAGAACAACCAATATCCTTTTTTAGTAGGGCCTTAAGAGATTCTCCTCTCAAATATAACATCATGGAGAAGCAAGCCTTAACATTAGTGAAATTATTAAAAGACTTTAGGGTCTATATTTTACACTCTCACATAATTGCTTTTGTTCCACGTACTATTGTCAAGGACATTCTAAGTCAAGACCCTGATGGTAAAAGGGGAAAATGGATTGCAAATATTCTTGAATATGACTTAGAAATCAGGCCCGCCAAACTAGTTAAAGGACAAGGATTGGCAAAACTTATGGTTGAGTCTAACTTCCAAGCACTAGACATAAATATGGTATATGTGTTCGAAGAAATAGAAGAATCTACTGCTCCTTTTATTGAAGAAACCTTTCTGAATTCTCCTTGGTATGCTGACATTATTTATGTGCTTTTGTATTTACATGCCCCCCCCTTCTTTGTCTAAAAATAAAGCTAGATTTTTTAAACAAAGGGCTTTGAGTTTTTGCATCCTAGATGGGGTGTTATATTGGAAAAATGTTGTTGGAATTTTACTTAAATGTTTACTTGAAGATGATGCAGGGAAAATCATGCATGAGTTGCATGACGGAGAATGTGGAGGACACCTCTACTGGAAGGCCACAACAAACAAAATTCTTAGATCAGGTTACTATCGGCCTACCCTTTTCCCAGACACTCATAAGTTTGTCATGTCTTGCCATAAGTGTCAAATCTTTGATGGCAAGAGAAAACTCCTTCCCTTACTGTTACATCCTATCAGAGTTGAGGCACCTTTTCAACAATGGGGGCTGGACTTCATTGGGGAAATCCACCCCTCCTCCTCATCTCAACATAAGTGGATCCTCACGGCCACTAACTTCTTTACCAAGTGGATAGAAGCTATACCCTCCAGAAATGCCAATGACTCTGTCATTATCAAGTTTCTTGAAACTAATATCCTATCCAGAATTGGTTGTCGCTGAAAAATCATAACAGACAATGCTGCTACTTTTAAATATAAAAATATGGTTGACTTCTATTACAAATACCACATAACCTTGGGCCATTCCACTGCTTACTATCCCCAAGGAAATGGATTAGCTGAATCTTCCAACAAGAGCCTCATCAATATCATTAAAAAACTGTTGGAGAAAAATTAGAAATCGTGGCACAGTAAACTAGTTCATGCCTTATGGGCTGATAGGTTAACTACAAAGAAATCAATAAATATGTCCCCCTATCAGCTAGTCTATGGTATGGATGCAGTTTTTCCCACCTCATTAGGAGTTCCAGTCATGAAACTCCTTCAAGAAGTGCAGATTGAAGAGAATGATATGCAGAGGAGAATCAATCAAACCATCCATTTGCAGCAGACCAGAGAAGAAGTTTATGAAAGAACACAGTTAGTCCAAGAAAATATGAAGAAGCTATTTGATAAGAGGACTAAGGAAAACAATTTCCAAATTGGAAATGTTGTTCTTAAGTGGGATGCAAGAAGAGAAGAGAAGGGAAAACATGGCAAGTTTGAAAACTTGTGGAAAGGGCCCTATATTATTCATGCGGAGAGGGGTCACAATGCATTTTTCTTGAAAGAATTGAATGGAGAAGATCTGTATGGAGGTCCTATAAATGGTAGGATGCTCAAGCATTACTTATGCCAAGAATCTTGAGTTTCAAAGCATGTTATTTTTCATTGTAAATATCATAGTCTAACCATTGCATTCAAAGTTAGAAAAATCAAAAATACAAAAACAATGAAAGAAAGAAAAGAGGGCAGATTGTAAAACAAGAAAGGTATAGCCCCATACCACAAAAGATAAACAAATCTGAAAGTGTGCAAGCTTAAATGCCACTCCTGAAAAAACACACTTCTAATTAGTCATACATCCTAATCTTGACTAATTAGCTTTAAATTTTCTGCTAATAGGATAGTGAATTCGATTTGCCAAACTATTTAATCTTGGCTTATCAGTAGATAGTTTAGGATAGAAATTAAAGGTTCAAACATGCTCAAAACCTAAACCTAAGTTTCCAAAAGAGAATGACTCAAATCTGTTGCAAAAATCGAGTCAAAGGATGTAAAAAATCTGGTTCTAATCAACTCAAAATATGAACCAGTTAGCAAAGGAAAGACAGCTCAAACAAAAGTTAAAACAGAGCTGTAAGAAGAGGGAGGAAATGCTTTGAAATATCAGATCTCAAATCTTCCATTTTTGTTTTAAATTTTCTGAAAAATAAATGTCTATGTGTAGCTTGTTTTTATGCCATAGACCAGCATCAAGTTAGATTGTTCAATCCTGACTTGAATGCTTTTTTTTTTTTTTTTGTAGAATTTAGAGAATAAAATATGTTGGACAGTTTAATCCCAACAGATAATAGATTAGGTAGAGAATCATATGGGATCAACCGTTTAATCTAAGTCCATGGAGAAATAAGGAGTAGAATTAGTTTAGATTTCCTGCTTTCAAAAGAAAAAAAATTTGTAAAAGAGTTTTCCAATCCAAGTGCACTCTAAAGAAGAAAAAATGTTAGATCAGTAGGATTGGGTAGGTAGACAGGTTGTATTGATGAAGTTTCATTGTTAATCCATGAATGCTAATATGTTTCAGAGCAAAAGAAGATCATCCACAGAAAGGAAGGCAACCCAATGGATGAGGCAACTGATCAGCCTCCCAGAGAATGCAAGTCTGAAGTTCTTGATGCCTTCAAGAAGGCACCATTTCCAAGTGGAGCCAATGTTAGCCACCTATAAAATTTGTTATAGCAAAAGGTGGCTAAAACTTTTGGAGCCTTCAAGGAACAAATTTTATTGCTAAAAAGTGTTGGCTCTTGAAGACTCTTGAAGGCCTCATACCTATGTCCCAATCTTCACTACTGTGCCTATTCTACATTCAGAAATCCTGCAAATTTCCAAGACAGATTACTGCTGCAAACACCATTTTTCCCCCTTCCCCTCTTCCAAAATTAACCTCATCTTTGCTTTTCCTTCTCCCATGAAATCCTTCATTTTCATATCTTTCCCCTTCCCCCTTCATCAAAAACCCCTTTGATAAGGATTAAAGACTCCTTCTTTTATATTAATTTATCGGTTTTTTATTATTTCTTGAAATTTTCGCCAGTGCAAAATTTCAGTCGCTCTGCACCGTCGATCTGATCTGAAGATCAGACGGCGTGCGACCTATCAACCCGGTGGTCCCCACCAGCCAATCACCATAGCAAAAACCGGGCGGAATCCATCGCACTGCTTTCAAGAGGAAGGTGGTTTTTTCCCGATCAGCAGCGATTCCATACACCAGCCGACGCGTGTTTTGAGCACTGTTAACAAAACCGCCATTCATCACGCGTTAAAGTTCGGACGTGGACCCGGCGCGATATTGATGCACATCGTCTGATCTAAGGCCACTCATTGGACGGTGGTCGCTCTTCGAAGATGCTCGAAAATTAACCAGGCTACGGCGCGACGTTTAAAAGATCTTCATCATCGATCTGATGCGCAGATCGACGGCCCACATCCCATCGCCCATTTCCCCCCATCCACAACAGTGCCGGTGGTCCCAGCGCCACATCAACATCCACGCGGTAGATTTTTATTGGGGCGGGTCTCCGTGGTTTCTCGTCCAGTCAGCAAAACCGGGCCCAGGAATTTTATTTAACATGGTTTAATTGGATTTTTGATGTCCGGTCACATTTTCTAATGTTTTTAATGCCTGTCCTCCACTGTTGATTTCCTGGGGCCGATCTCATCCGACGGCCCACGATCATCTCGAACCCCACACACCATTTTTAACCTATTTTCTCTGTTTTTTCGAATAAAGTGACCCTGTCACGTTATTTCTTCGCCTCCGCTCCCGACCGTCGATCTCTGCGCGATCGACGGCTCTGATTTAAACTATTCTTTTGCCTTCTCTATGACTTCTCCCGATCAATCTCGACCGTTGGATGATGCCATCCAACGACCATGCTTCTTCCACATGCCTTCTGAAAGCAGTAAACCTATACATGCATGGATTTTATAATATTTGTTCGTATTTTGCTGGGTTAATGGTTTTTTCTTCCATGACTGAAGAAATTAAGAAGCAGAGGGTGACGATCCTCCCGCCTCTGATCCATCAAAGAGAATCCTTCGCAGGGTTTCAAATTCATGTTTCATCAATGATCCATGAGGAATTGATGCCATATCACCCCTGCATAGCCCTGCATACCAGAAAAACACAGTGAATCAAGCACAGTCAGAGAAGTATCAGTGCCGAAGATAAAATATATCAGGACAGAAAATTGAAGACAGATCTATGGGGATTATGGCTAAAAATGGATTATCAGAAGCCTAAACCACATTTTAAAAGAAAATCATGACTGTTTTATCAAAAAAGGGACCTCCACTGTCACCTTAGGGGCTAATTAAAACTTCCAGCCGCCTCAGAGCCACCTACAGCCTCAAAGAAATCAACGAAGGTCGAATTTATCTCCAGACCAGGAGATATTTTGCATCTATACAGCTGAACAATTATTTCAACCAAAGGAAATTATTGTAGCTATTAGCAGAAGTTATTACAAGGATGACGAGGAGCCCTGAAGTCAACAAATTCTTTCCAGCAAACCTAATAGTTAATGTAAATGATTTTATACAGAGGGCGCCTATGTAAGTTGCTTCATTGAGCCCCCAGAGGCCAAGAAGCCATTTAAGTCTGTATTAATTAGTTTTTGAGATCTTTTTTCAGATCTCACCTCCTCATTCTTCTATATATGCTTCCAAAGAAGATGAGTGAGGGGTTGGTTGGTTGTTGTTTGATCACTAGTTGTAATACTGAAACTCTCTGAAATAATATATAGTTTGTTGAAGTTGAAGAAGAATTTGAAGTCTTGAAGCCCTGATGATGTTGTTGCATGCTTATTATTTTGAAGGCTCTATCATTGGATCCATGAGCTTGGCTATTGGTGAAGTATTCTGAATTGTTTGATGTTTTCCCCTGTTTTCATTATGTCCCACAATTTCTTACTACAATAAGTTGAAAGTTTTTGGCTAAGAAATGACTCTTGGAAGCACCTTAGACCTGTTCATCCTTCATTGTTTCATGTTTTCTTCTGCTGAAGTATTTTAGAGTCTTTAACCTCTCTCTTTAGTCTTCATGCTTGTTTATTTCCTTAATAGTTCGAATAGTTGGTTTCAGCATGATTTATGGTTCTCCCTGCTTGTCTGCTGCCACTTTAAAACTGTTATTGAAGTCTCGCTTTGAAGTTTTCTGTTTACAGTGAGTCAAGGAGGTCTGTTCTGATCTTGCCCTTTGTCCTTACTTAAATAGTTGTCTCAAAGGTCTTTATAGTTGTAATCATAGATGTGTTAGGTGTTCCCTCTTCTATGACTGCAGTTATCAATGAATCTTTTATGTTTTATAAGTCATTTGAAATAAAATCTGAGGAAATAGCGTGTTCCCCGAATGTTAGATTTAATTTTAAAAGTTGTTTTGAAATCATTGTTTGCTTAAAGGTGTGATTTGTAGAATTCATGGTTAGCCCTGTCTATCAAATAGCTCTTTATTGTTCAAATTGTGCTTTCAAATTCCCTTTGTTTGATAATTAAACTTCTTTTTCCAAATCATTGATGTCCATCTCATTCCAAAACCAAAGGATCCTGTGGCCAAGTTAGATTTTCCCTCTGATATCCCATATCCATTGATGAGTATGTTATGACCTCTTCTTGACTCCATTGCCCAATGAACTAGATTTTTCTCCATTCTGTGTATATTTCCTAGACCTTGATTGTTCTGTTGTATCAATTCAACCAAACAAACAAATAAAAAAATGCCTGCACTTAATAACTAGTCTAAAACCAATACTCAAAGAGCACAAGATAAACCTTTGCAAACAAACATTTGAGAGATCCCTCTCTGAGAATAGGAGGACTAGATCCTGTAACTCTAAAGATTGGTTCTGATGTTGCCTTGTCTTTTGATTTTCCAAACTATCAAAACACGGGACACCAACACATATTATATCGATTGCTTTGTTGTAATCCATGTCCATTCAGGGTTGAATCCTTTCCACCATTGTCGGTGTCCATCGATTGAACCGTGCCTATAAAGCGTTGAAAGGGATGTGAAGAACAAAGGACACATTCTTTGTAATTTTTTCATGTCCTTTCAAAACCTCCATTAAATTAACCCACAATAAATAAATAAAAACGTATATAAATATCATATCGAAAGATTCAATATAGCCATTAATTAAATATAGTCATAATTCAAAGTTAGATAACATAAAAATAAAAATAAAAATAAAATAAAATAAATAAAAATAAAAAATAAGAAGAAGAAGGGTTCAAGGCATCATTTAAAAAAAATTATTAATTTAATTAATTAATTAAAAAACAAAAACAAAAAACAAAAAAAAAACCTAGTTTCAAAGACAATATTACAAGAGAATTCTACAAAATAAGGTACTCTACATGATCAGGTACCAATGCTCAATGACATGCCAAGCAGATAATCCTAAGTGACGAAAATTGTCGAAAAATTAAGCTTTGAGGACAAAGCTTTTCGAGAGGAAGGAAATGTTATGAATATAATTCATAACAGATATAATTAATATAGTTATTAATATTTAAATAGGGATTATGTAAGTATTCATTAAGTTAGTGAAAGGGCATGTCTAAAAGACATGCCCATTTATGAAAGGCCACCTGCGTGGGTATATAAGCAGGGCCTCATTATAAATTTTATCATCATCTCTTATACATTTTTATATATATATTATTATTACAATATCTCTTGTGTATTTTATAACTTAAGTCAACAAGCCTACAACTTTGTTTCTCCACATGATCTATGTGCCGGAAAGTACTGAGCTCAAGAAGCTTATCTGGAGGTAATTTCATGTTAACTTGTATTCAGGTCACCTAGGATATCAAAAGACTCTAAAAATTGTTAATAAGTTCTACTATTTTTAGAATATTAAGAAATAGATAATTTGTTTTGTCGCAAGGTGTTTAGATTGTCAACATGTAAAAGTAGAGTGAAATCATCCATGTGGTTTACTACATCGAATTCCAATGACAGAATGGAAATGGGGCATTATTTCCATGGATTTTGTAATAGGTTTTTCGAGAACATATAGAAAGCATGATTCCATCATGTTTTTGGTTGATAGGTTGACTAAGGTAGCTCACTTCATAGTGGTTAAGTCTACTTATTCAACTAGTGATGTAGCATAGGTGTCCATCAAGGAGATAGTGAGATTACATGGAATTCCTAGGAATATTGAAACTGAAAGAGACTCTAAGTTCACTTTCAGGTTTTTGAAGGAGTTATTTGTAGGCTTGGGTATAGAGTCGACCTTCTATACAACTTATAATCTGGAGAAATATGGATAGATAGAGAGGGTCAACGGGATTCTGGAGGACAATTGAGAATGTATGTTATGCACCAACAGAGGAGGTGGGAGGAGTATCTTCCACTGGTTCTGTTTTCTTAGAACAAAGGGTATAAGGAATATTTAAAGATGATTCTGTTTGAGGCACTTTATGGGAATATTTGTAATACTTCTATCAATTGGAGTAATCTAGTGAATAGGGTACTTATAGGACCAATCTTGTTGGAATAAATGGAACATGAAATGCAAGTGTAATAGCCCTAAGTTAAAATTTCACATAATAAATTTAGTAAAGGTAAAATAAGACTAAAGTCATGGGACACATATTCCAAGCTTGTTGGGGAAATTATCCTAGTGTGCATCACTTGTTGCTTATTATGGTTAAGGGGAAATTGGAAAATGCTTTGAAAAAGACAAATGGAATTATCAGTATTTATGAAAATAATGGAAAATAGGAGAAAATGAAGGTGAAAGGTCGCAAGTTCCATGCGAGGACTAAATTGAAGGAAAATAGAGGGAAAACGAATAAATTAGCAGCATCAATAATAAAAAGAAATCAGAGCATTAGTTTGGGGTATTTTGTTAGTTGAGTTTCAGAATTATTCTTAGAGAGGAGAATAGTACCAAGAGGATAAGGAAAGAAACCAAGAAAAGTGAGTATAAGTAAATCAAAGGAAATAAATAATTAAGGAACAATTGGATAAAGCAGCTTCACTAGGAATACTTGCAGGTAACATGTTGCATGTATAATTTCCTAGCTAGTTTTTGCATGCGTGGTATATGCATGTGTGTATTTTTTTCATTTGTTATCATTGGCATGGGTTTTGTCAGGTTTCGACTATGTTTTTATCCTTGCCTTGCCATTTCTGAATAGTGATAGTGCAATGGGATTCATTGTTGGTTGATATTTGGATTGTCGAAAGTTTTTGGATCCGGGCGAGGTGCTCTTGGGAAAATTCCAAGGGTTGGGGGTGGAGATGGTTTTCTCTAGGAACTTCCTCAATGGGTGGGTGGAAACAGGAAAATTCCTGAAGGGATGGTGAAGGAATTATGGGGAATCCAAGCTTGATTGGTTTTGTGATCTGGGGGCCGATTTAGGTGAGATTACTATAGTGTGAGGGTGTAGGTGCTTTAACCTCTTGATTCCCTTAGTTTTTTTTGGATTGGTTCATCTCATGAGATTCCACATTTATGCTTGGAATCACATGGGGATGATTGGCTAAAATAAGTATTTGGTTCAGCCTAATCTATGGTCGAGTGGTACGTGGAATTCATTGACTTGGTTTGCTTTTAAATATGGTTAATAAGAGCTAAGGTCCTCTTGTCTTTATGAGTAAATGTAATTGTTATTATGTAGTTTCAATGTTTGTTCTATAATTTTTTATTATTTGGTTATATGTTGGTTATAAGCATGGTTTTATGAAAGATTTAAGTATGCCTCTTATCACCTTTGAATTAATGAATGCATGACCTAATTGGTATCATGGAACCTATTGTGAGAGGGAATTAGTCCTTCTTGGTAAACCTTAGATAAATTTCAAATATATATGTTCATATATGCATTCATGACCTGTAGGTTGTATTTTCTCAATGTGTTTGATAGAATGACTATCATGTCTAGGTCAGGCTAGGTAAAGTCCTTGAGTATTTTTTGCATTAAAGTATTTTTCTTTGTTTTATTTATCATTTCTAAAAGTTTCATTTATTTATGGGCATAGGTCTGCATCCAAGCCCTTATAAGTGGCTTAAATCTCATGGTCAATGGCACGGGACTACCTGAAAAATACTACAGTCACTGGGAAGCAGGCCTGTGGGAGTGACTAGAGGCTTATAGTCACTTGGAGACCTTGTCATGGGAATGATTGGGGGTATAGCTCATTGAAAATAAATTTATCTCAGGGATTTACCACCTAGAATGGTTGGTTAGTTATTGGGGATCTTGTAGCACCTGAGGGAAGTCAGTAAGGTCTTGTTATGTCGACTCTATTTCCCTAAGGTCATCTAGAAAGTTGATTCATTTCATAGTATCCCCTCAACTCACGTACCCCGGGAAAGACAATGAAAGTGGGTAGATATGAGAGGAGGTGTGTTAGAGAGTGGTATAATAGTAGTTTTCACTCTCTTTGGGTGTTATGGTTATAGTTATCCCATTCTGTCTATGCGGCTAGATGCATGTGGTTATGCATGCATTATCATGGTTATGGTTGTCATGCTTGAGGTAACAATATGCAGCTGGTATTGTCATACATGATGTTGGCATATTTATGTGATTATGATGACACATGTATCATGCTAATGTGGAGTGATTTTTCAGATGAGAAAAGCCTCCCCTAAACATCACTAAGATATCATTTTGGTTATGGTATATATTTGGTTTATCTGACATGGTAAACTTGTAGGAAGAAGAGAATCAAATATGATAAGAAAAATGGTAGACTATATATCATGTGACTCCCCCTACAAATCAGTTGGGCAGCAAGGAGATGAGTATTCTCTTGATATAGCAGACACATTGAGGAGTTTGAGGGCAGAGATCAAAATTTTCAAAGAAGACAATGAAAGGTTGGTTGAGGCCTAGGAAATACTTGCAAGGGATTAGGATAAGTAGGAGAAGTTTAATGCAACCATCCTTCATAGCTTGTTAGAATTGTAGAGATAGGGACATTTTAGGATTAGTCAAGACAAAGAAGAGTATACTAATGGATCATGTGGTAGCATGTGTCGGTCAAGATACATGTTGGATAGAGGGGACACAGTCAAAGGTGGAAGATCATTGGATACATCTGATAGGAGGATTGGTATTTATGGGTATCACTCTAGTTCCTCATCCAGGATACATCATCATAATCGTAACTACCATCATCCTTATAGGAGGAGTGAGTACTTTCCTTAGGATTTCAAGAAATTCAATCCACCTGCATTTGATGGAGAGATGAAGAAGTCAGAAGATGTAGAGGAATGGTTTCATGGAATGAATAAATTCTTTAGATTGCACAACTGCTTAGATAACATGAAATCCAAAATATTTTCCTTCAATATTAAAGGGAAAGTGAATATCTAGTGGGAATATGTGAATAATTTCAAGGGAATTCGAGAAGAAGAGTTGATTTGGGACAATTGTTGGGCCTGAATTGAGGTATGTTTTCACCCTATAATTACTTCAAATTATGTCACAACTTTGGGAATTCATCCTCATCTTAACAACCAAGCAAGAAAATATTTAAGAAAACTAGGACAATTGGGTTAATGAAAAAAGGAATGTTTTTATAGCAGAAAATTGACTTATTGTATATCCATATGCAGGAAGGCAGAGTAGCTAAACCGATGGTAAATAGAAGACAACCGACAGAAAAGAACGTATGGTATCTCAGTAATCCCTAGAAGCCAATAGAAGGCAGACAGATGGATTCAAGCTCGAAAACTCAAATGGCATCCACGCGCAATGGGCTGTTGTTTGGAAAATACTATCTTGTTGCCTGGAAATGCCTCCAAAAGGACCAGGGATGGACTAGATAGGGAGGGGAAGGATAAATAGGGAGTTCCTTCTATAATCAACGCATCAAAATTAAGCTACCTAATTGTATCCCTGTAGTATCCCTTGATAAGGAGTTTTTGATGTTTTGAAAAATTAGCTTGTGAGGTTTTCACTACGTTAGAGCTTCTGGTAATCTGGGCCCAACCTCTGGAAGTTCCTCGCCAATTTCCATACTGTTTGTTAGCTACAGAATCAATGTCCAAGTATCTGATGTGGTTGTAAAGTACTTTTCCACTCAATAAAGTTACAGTTTCTCTTTCTGTAGAGCTATTTCACATTTGTGTTCCTTGCTTTAGAATAATCACATTTGTATTATAATAATTCTTCATCACCAGTAGATGGTTCCAATTTTCTTCCAATGCCTTTGCAATCTAGTTACAAATCATATATAGTTATTTTTCGATGTTACCAGCCTCTGCGAAGTAAATTGTTCTCTCAAACACAATAAGGCATTCAATTAGTGATTAATGTCAATGAGTTAGTTTACAAAGAGAATTCCATTGCAAAATTATATAAGTGATTTTTGTACACTTCATTTAAATTGTTGTTCACTTCATTTAAATTATTGTTCATTTCATTTAGATTGTTGTTCACTTCATTTAGATCATTGTTCAATTCATTTAGATTTTTGTTCAAACCTTCATTCTGTTGTTCAATCATAAGTTTCTCTTTTCTAAGCTAGACAGTATAATTAGCCATAATCTACCAAACCATTCCTCTTTAAGTTAATTGAATTCAGAAAACTAGATAATCATTTCTCATAAACAGCATAGAGTAACTATCAGTCGATCTCACTTGCATATATTGCACTGACAATCTTGAAATAAGAAACTTACCTCAGGTTGATCATTAAATGAGAAGCGCTAAGGTTTCCTATAAAAATCCACCTCTGTGACACAAAATTTTGGCGTCGTTGCGGGGGAGAGCATTAAGAGTGATATCCTTTATTCATCTTGCTCCATTGTTGTGAAGAATTGGTTATTGAAAGAGAGAGGTAATAAACTGTGTACCGGCAAGCAACATGCTTGCCGTCTAGCCCACTTCCTAGAAAAATCATTAAAATACCAGTAGAATAGGTGCTCTTGTTTTATGACTGGAAAGAAAAATATAGAAACAATCCAAAATCATTCGCAAAAATATTCACAATCCAAAGGACCACTGATCCTTGGAAGAACAACATATATAGAAAAAATCATTAAGAAAGCTGAATCTCAGGCATCTATAGGACCCAGAACCATTTCTATTCAAACTCCTATCACACTCCCTCAGGCGGCAGCCTCACCATCTATAGCCTATGCCGAGATTCACTATGAGACAGAAGGGTCTGGGTGAATCCTTCAGACTGCCGATCATATAGGCACTGACCCTTCAAGAGAGGGAGGTTCTTGCAACTTACAAGAAGGGGAAGGAGAAACCAATGGTGGAATTCAAATAGAAACATCAGAGCATAAATCCCCTGAAAGAGTGGTCGAGACAGAGGTACTCAGAATCCCAGATCAGGGAAGCGCTGTAAAACCTCCACTGCATTTGCCTCCCAAGCCCGCTAGGATTACTCCTCCAGATCGATAAATCCCCGAATATTTTTGGCACCTCTTTGATCAAATGGAATATAATCAAAACTAGAATCAGAGGCAGACATCAACATTAGAATACCCCATTGTTGATCATGCTGCAAACGCCCCTATGAAAGCCATTAACTTACACAACATTCCTGCCTTTCATGGATTGACCACAAAAGATCCTGATGCATTCCTACTCAAATTTGATGTCTTATGTAGGGGATATGACTACACCACTAATCCTCAGACACTAAAACTATTTCCCTCTACCTTGAAGGGAACAGTGCTACACTGGTTCATGGGACTAGGTGGGGGAACTATCAATAACTGGGACCAAATGAAGAACATTTTCCTTACCAAGTACCAAGACTATTGCCGGACCCAAGACCTAAAATATGAAATCTTTAATATGTCTGCAAAATAAAATGAAACATTAGAAGAGTATGTAGAAATATTTCAATACAATTTAAAAAGGTCTCTATATACCACGCTATCCAAAGACATCTTAAAAGCCACGATGATTAAAGTAATGAAGGAATAATGGGTTGAAAGCTTAACATAATGGGAAAATGAGACATTTTCCAGGAAGAATGTGATGATATTATTTCCCTGTCTATTATATGCTCTCAGGGTAGTGCGTGTAATCGACCAATTGGGCATGATTCTATGAAAAAAGATCTTAAGCAGTCTAATGCCAATGTAGCTAGAGCAGAATTTGGAAATATTTTGGAAGATTTCAAAACTGACATCTTGGGTACTTTGACAATGCAGCTTGATGTTTTACAAGCCAAGAAGAAACAAGCCATAGCAGAAAAAAACTTGGACGTATTTTTCCCAAGATGTCGGAAGAAGCACATCCAGAGAGAATTCCCTTTGGACAGGGTTCAGACTTGTGCCATCTGCACTAAGGATCATGACACAGACCAATCTGCTTCCCTTCTCGGGCTAAAATCAGTTTACAAGGAAGCATAGGAAGAGACAGAACCAGTCTACCTAATGAATCAGCGTCGACAATGGCTAGCACGACCAAGTATGCCACAAGACCTGCCTCAGTTCTTTCCTTCTCTGCAGTTTAATCAGCAAAACCCTGCAGCAGCTTGGTAGAATCAAAATCCTTTTTCTACTTGGCCAAATCATTCATTTCTTATGCCACCCTAGCCTACATAAACCTCATCAGGGAATAATTGGCAAAATTTTCCTTGTTCTCCCCCTTATTGGAAAAAATTTCCATATCAAACACAGTGGCAAAACCCCCCTCCTCAAAACACTAATTGGAATTGGCAGCGACCCATGGGAATGACCAACCTACCAATGGGAGCAAGGACCCAAAATCAACCTACGCTACTAGCACCGTATCCAGTCCAGCACAACCCACATCCTGTCATACACCCTCAATTGCCAGCTCAACCCAATCCTAATCCCAACAACAGACTGGTTCAACTAATCTAGATCATAGAAAATCCAAATTCCGGCACTGAACAGAAACAATGCAACGAACTAAGGCTGAGATAAGGGTGTACTATCTTACCTGTAGAAGCCACAACTCCACCTCAGTCCTGAATTGAGATTTTAATAGAGCCTGGTAAATAAAATATAACGGGGATGGAGGTAGGCAAGGATAAATAAATGCTGGACCAACGAGGGTCTGAAGAACTTAGGATGTCTCCTCCTCCATTCCCTAAAATATTAACTCTGCCCAGACTGATAATCTCTCCAGATTTTGATATCCTAGGGGAATTGAGGAACCTTTGTATCAAAATTCCTCTTCTCCAAGCCATCCAAGACATTCCCATCTATGCAAAGACAATTAAAGAGCTATGTGGAAATAAGCAAGCAAAGAAAACAAAGGCTGCACCCACCGTTCATGTGGTAGGGACGCTATCCGATTTATTACTGGGTAAGGAACCACCTGTGAAATATGAAGACCCGGGAAATCCCATTGTGACTGTACAATTCTCTGGCCACTCATTTCCAAACACTTTGGTCAACCTAGGGGCAGTCATTAACATCCTAACTACAGGGGCCTATGAAAAACTAGGCATATCAGCTTTAGAACCTACGGCTACACTGCTGGAACTCGCTGACAGGTCTGTTATCAGACCAGAAGGAATAGTGCAGAACATCCTGGTCTTTGTGGACTCATGGGAATATCTAGCTGATTTTTTAGTTATTAATCCAAAAAACGGGATGTACGGTCACCCATTGATTCTCTGGCGACCTTGGTTGGCCACATCCGATGCTTACATAGGCTGTCGAACAGGTAGCATGACCATCACTAGAGGGGATTCTATAAAAAATATCATTATTTATCCACCTGCCAGACCAAGCTTACCCAAGATAAAAATTCACAAGCCTCCATGTACATATTGGGAGAAAAACATTCGTCCACCGCTGAAACTAGTAGAAGCTCTCGAATTTAAGGATCAAACTGAAGATGATGTAATCAATAATTTTATGAATCAGCCACCCACATCTGAAAATTTAAAATGCTAAATGTTGAGAACAATCCTTGAAAATGAAGCTCAAGAGGATCCTGTGACAAACCTTGAGGATCAACATATTCCCATAACTGTTGTATGTAACAGCATACCCATTGAGATTGAGCCAGGAAAGGTTTTGAATATTAATGGCAATTTGGATGATGACCAAAAACAAAATCTCATAAAAGTCCTTCGGAAGTATCAAGAGGCATTTACTTTGGATTACCCAAACATGAAGGGTTTAGACCCACAGCTATGCACCCACCACATCTATATCGATAAGGAAGCACGTCCCATTAGACAGCCTCAGTGAAGGCTAAACCTGCACTTAAAATAAATTGTAAAAGAGAAGCTGCAAAAACTATTAGATGTAAATTTCATTTATCCTATTTCAGATAGTAAATGGATCTCCCCTCTAGTAGTCGTCCCTAAAAAGAATGGGAAATGGAGAATCTGCGTAGATTACAAAGAATTGAATAAAGAAACGCAGAAATACCACTTCCCCCTCCCCTTGATTGACCAAGTCCTTGACACATTGGCAGGGAAGCGGTTCTTTTCCTTCCTTGACGGGTTCAGCGGTTACAATCAAATCCAAATAGCTCCCGAAGATCAGGATAAGACAACCTTTACCTGCCCATGGGGTACATTTTCTTACAGGGTTTTACCATTTGGATTATGTAATGCCCCAACAACATTTTCGAGAGCCATAATCGGTATTTTTTTCTGATTTAATAAATGAAGGGCTTGAAATCTATATGGATGACTTCACACCATATGGGGAGGACTTCGATCAATCATTAAAAACACTAGAAAAGGTGTTGGAATGATGTATTTCTACTAGGTTATGTCTAAGAAATGAAAAATGTCACATAATGATGACTGAGGGGGTGATCCTAGGTCACTACATTTCTGCAGCTAGAATACAGGTAGATACGGCTAAGATAGAGGTAATCCTTCTATTAGCCACACCTTGTACACAGACAGAGGTGCGTAGTTTTTTGGGATATGAAAGATATTATTGCAGATTTATAAATAATTTCTCACAAATAGCTGCACCTTTGTATGCATTAACTGGAAATGTTGAATTCCATTGGACTGATAAATGTGACATCGCTTTTGCATATTTGAAGAAAGTAATCTCAACAGCACCAATTCTATGAGGGCCCAACTGGAAACTGCCCTTTCACATCTCTTCAGATGCATCTGACATAGCAATAGGAGAAGTCCTTGGCCAAGAAGAAGACAAAAAAAACTTATGCCAGTTACTATATCAACAAAAACCTCACTCTCGCCGAATTAAATTATACAGTGACTGAAAAGGAGTTCCTGGCCGTCATTTATTCTATTAATAAATTTAGGCACTATATAACTGCCTATCAAGTACTCCAGTATATTGATCACTCTGCCATTAGATATTTAGCCAATAAACCAATCACAAATGGAAGAATAACTCGTCGGTTGTTGTTATTATAGGAATTTGATATAACAATCAAATATCGCCCAGGAAAGGAAAATGTAGTCGCAGACTTCCTGTCCAAGGTTCCAAAGTCAAACGACACAGTAGTAGTCGATGATCAGTTCCATGATGAACATTTGTTTGTTGTAGCAGTAAAAACACCATGGTATGCAGACGTGGCAAATTACCTGGCATTAGGGAAGTTTCCCAGACATTTAACATCAAGAGAATGGAAACTGATAGTACAACGCAGCGAAATATTCTCCTGGATCAGTGGATACCTCTTCCACACAGGGGTCGACATGCACATACGCAGATGTATAAGAGAAGACGAAATCTATGACATCTTACAAGCTTACCATGATGAACCTTGGGTGGCCATTTCGCAGAATGCGGAATGGGGCATAAAGTGTTACAGTTAGGCTATTATAGAACTAAGATTTTCAAAGACACAAAGAAGTATGTCCAAGCCTGTGATATCTGCCAAAGAATGGGTTGCCCAAGCCAAGCCAATGAAATGTCACTACAACCAAAATTGGTGGTAGAACCATTCAAACGATGGGCGCTGGACTTCATTGGGCCATTCAACCCACCATCAAACCAGAAAGTCTACATGTTGGTTGCCACAAATTATATAACCAAATGGGTAGAAGAAGTAGCCTTTTCAAGAGCCATGGAAGAATATGTGATTAATTTTCTCTTTGAGTTGTTCGTGCAGTACGGTTTTCCACGAGATGTGATAATCGATTGGGGGGCACAATTCGTAGGTAATAAAATTACAACCACCCTAAGGAACCACCATATCAACCATAGAGTTACATCTCCTTACCACCCGCAGGCAAATGGGAAAGTCAAAAGCACCAACAAAGTCCTGGAGTCAATCCTTACCAAAATGGTATCAACACATCGACGGGACTGGGCCACTAGATTACCAGAAGCCTTGTGGGCTTATCGTACAACCTGGCGAAACACCACTAGATATTCACCATATCAGCTAGTATTTGGGAGAGAGAATATCTTCCCTATTGAATTTGAAATCAAAACTCTAATAATAGCCCAGGAGGTAGGATTCGACTTACAGAATCCCAAGCTAGAAGACGCCAAAAAATAAATGAATTAGACAAGATACGACTACTAGCCCTACAACGCACAACGATCATCCAACAACAGCGAGCTAAGTGGCATGATAACCTTATCAAGAAGAAGGTATTTCAAAAAGGAGATTGGGCACTCCTCTATGACTCTAGATTCCAAGATTTCCCCGGAAAACTACAAACAAGGTGGCTTGGTCCATATGAGATTCAGGAAGTACACAACAATGGCATGCTCACCTTGACCACCATAGATGGGTCTGGTTCAACGTTTCGAGTTAACGAATAGAGAGTATGCCTCTATCACAAAACTCTCATGAAAGAATCTTTTTGTCAATAGGTACGAAACAATCCCACCATCCAAGTTGTGGCACAAGAGGTGAAAACCCCACAAACTCAAATACATGAGAGTTTTGCTACCAAAATTTGTAAATAATGTATATAAATGTCTTATTTTGTTGTACATTCTTCATACTCGCAAATTTTTTTCTCATCCTCTTGTGAGTTGCGTTTTTATTTTCTCGTTCTTCAATACCTGAACGATTGTTGTTCAATCATTGAATGGTTGTTGTTCAATTGGATTGAACAGCCGTGTTTTTTCATTTTTAATTTTTTCGTTGTTCAATTAGTGAATGGTTGTTGTTCAATCCTTGAACAGCTATTGTTTAAACAGATTGAATAGCCGTGTTTTTGCATTTTTATTTTTCCCACTGTTCAATTATTGAACGGTTGCTATTCAATCCTTGAACGGTTGTTGTTCAATCCTTGAATGGCTACTGTTCAAACGGATTCAACAGTCGTGTTTTTGCATTTTTATTTTTCTTGTTGTTCAATTAGTGAACGACTGTTGTTCAATCATTAAACGGTTGTTGTTCAATGGGATTGAACAACCATGTTTTTGCGTTTTTATATTTCCCGTTGTTCAATTAGTGAATGGATTTTGTTCAACCCTTTAACTGTTGTTGTTCAATTAGATTGAATAGCCGTGTTTTTGCGTTCTTATTTTTTCCCGTTGTTCAATTAGTGAATGGCTGTTGTTAAATCCTTGAACGACTGCTGTTCAAACAGATTAAACAGCCATGTTTTTTCGTTCTTGTTTTTCCCACTATTCAATTAGTGAATGACTGTTGTTCAATCGAATTGAACAGCCGTGTTTTTGAATTCTTATTTTTCCCATTGTTCAATTAGTGAACAGTTGTTGTTCAATCCTTGAACGACTGCTGTTCAGATAGATTGAACAGCCGAGTTTTCATTTTTATTTCTTCCCTACCTTTCAAACTTTCCAAACGGCTGCTGGTCAATCCTATTGAACAGTTTTTGTTAAAATTAAATAACCTTGTCTTTACATCCTATTATTCCCCTTATCCATCACCCCTTCCCTAATCCACACCAAGCTATAGAAGGCATCTATGAGTAGGGAATGGCAGTTAAAGAAGAGAGGGAAACAGTAAAATTTCCAATATGATGATTCCTTGGCACTATAATCCTTAAACAGGAAGCTGACATTGTACATACATGAAATGAAAGGCTAAGTCCTCCCCAGTTCAAATATGTTATAATTATGATGGTATATATTTCTGCACTATTCGAGTAGTATTTTTCCTCTATTATGAAGAAATGGGAATAAAGGGTATTAATTGTATTGGCACTTTTTTACTTCTCTCACCATCCCTAACTCTTAAGGAGTTAATGAGCCCACCTTCATGTATAAAGAGCAACTATTATGCATTCATGCAAAATTTTTAAAGAGGATAGGGGGTCTCATCACGAGCCAACCTACCATGATCATAAGGATTTAACAAGTGACATGCCCACAATGGCCACCACAACAGGGTACTGACCTTCTCATCTGTTTTAAGGATAGGAGGTCTCATCACAAGTCGGCCTGATCACTCTGTTACAATCCTAGTGAATGGCACTGTGACTACCTGGCTATCACACCAGCACATTGACCTCCTTATAAATCAAAATTTTATGATTCAAAAAGAACTATTGTTCTTAAATGAAAACTTTCAAGAGAGGATAGAGGGTCTCATCACGAGCTAGCCTACCATGTTCATAAGAGCTTAGCAAGTGACATGCCCATAATGGCTACCACACCAAGGTAATGACCTTCTCATCTGCTTAAAGGACAAGAGGTCTCATCACGAGCCAACCTGATCACTTTTCTACAACTCTGGTGAATGGCACTATGGTTATCTAGCTATCATACCAGCATGGTGATGTCTCCACGAAAATTGGTAGAATAACTATTTTCACATAAGGATCCTGGATCATTCTTTTGGGTTAAAAAAGTAACCATGTCGAGGCTATGAATGCCTACTGGCAGCAGTGGCTCTCCTTATGGTATGAAAGTATGCTTCATCAATAGCCAATTACCCTTATATACACCTTATCTTCCATTCTTCTCCCATAAGTTATTACTCGAATTAGTGATAATGATAATCTACCACATGAATAACTAACAGAGATATGCTTACATATTTGAACCCCGGGATGATAGCACCAATCATTACTTGACTCAGTATTGCTTCCATCATAAATTTTCATTGAAGAAGGACATCATATCATAATAATGGTTATACTATTCCCTCTCCCTTTCCGGTCACTTCTGCACAAGATGCAATTATGGAAAAACTTCCAAATCTGACCCTTACACTACGTATGCTCGTAATTATTCAACCCCTTGAAGCTTGAAAGCCACGATCTTCTCCTTCACGTACAGGTCATTATTACCAAATCCTGACATTCCCCTGTTCGCATTCATGATTGGCCAAATACCTCTTGTACTTGAGGACGTGGGTGCCCTTACTTCGAGGGAGGGGGTGTAATTAGTCTTAAATTGACAAACAAGCGAAATTTATTCCCAAATCCCGTTAGATACATCGATAAGACCAGAGGGATATTGCAATTAAGGCATGAAGTTACCTGCGTAGAACTACAATCTCTCTTTCTCTTGCATACAACATTCATACGAAACAATAGAGCCGAGAGAGAATACAATCATAGGAAGAGACCCAGGAAAAGAACAGAGCTATGGGAGGAAATTACCTTCAGAACGAGCCTACAAACTTTCCAATTTCAGATATAGATAGTGTCGTCATCCAGCGAGCTGGCCGGCTAACATATGTACACCGATTACAAGGATTTGATACAGAAATTGCAATTGAGTTTTTGAAAAATCTGCAAGAAGGTCAGACCAAAATCAAGGGTTGAATTATACCAGTCACAGAGGGAATTATTGTTGGAGTCTCTGAAATACTAGCAGAAGGAGAAAGATGGATAGAGAGACATCTCCTCCTACGAGAGGCAGTAGTAGCATATCAAGATCCGAAGGAGCCATTGGAGCAGAAAGGGAAAGGGATTAACCCTACCTCTCTACACCAACCATGGCAGGAACTGACAGTATTCATCCAAAGGTTCATTACATGTGACAGACGTCAAGACTTGGTAATACCTCATCAGCTTAAACTGTTAGTTGTACTTAAGAAAAATATTTCAGTTAATCTACCTGCTCTATTAAATTCTATATTGCATGACACTGTTGTTCGATTGAGAAGAGCCAAAAATCCTCAAGCAGTAGTCAGTCACCACGGGTTAATTAAATTAGTCATCATACATGAGTTGGATAAGCAGAAGATAGCCTGGGACAATTTTGTTAACCCTGTTGCACAAGAACCTGAAGTAAACCCTTGAAAAACCGAAATTGAGCTTCCCAGGGTAAACATACCTAGAAGAAAAAGGACCCAAACTGCAACCTCAGACCCAAGTAGGAAAAAACGGTCCAAAACACTTCAAGGAACCTTGGACCTCGTAGAGGAGGTAGGACCGTCCCATCCTCAAAATGAACCCTTGCAAGACTTCGAGGAATAAATGGCTCGAGTCCTAGAAAAAATGAGGGCAGACTATGAACCTAGAAACCTATCGAAAGCAGAAGAGAAAGAGGGACCCATAGATAAGTCTACCACCGCCAGTAGTTTTGATCACACTGAAGTCCTACCTGACCAAGAGGAACTACAAGATGATGGGGCTCTATCCCCTCTTGAGAATTGTGAGGTGTATAGTGAAGGGCAAGCAGAAGAACGAATGGAATCAGAAAATCATTCAGGTGACACTGTCCATGTGGAGCAAAACATAAGCATAGAAATAGACCCTTTGACACCAGGAGGTAGTACTGCACCACCCAGTCGGGACCCTCAGACAAAAGTAAACTCTGAAGAGAAAATAAGAAACACCATCACAGGTAACCCTGAGGATGGAAACACCATCCCTGAAAATGGGACTACCACTCCTCCACCACCTGTTGAAATCAAGATAGGTGAGTGTTTAGCTGAAAAGAAGACTAAGAAACTAGGCAAGGCCTACAGAAGATTAAAGAAAATGGTGAAATATCTGAGGAAACCACTGAAAGAGGTAAGAAGGGCTAGAAAGCCAAAGAAGGAAACCACCACCGCAGGAACTCAAATAGAATTAGTCACCAACTTGAGAAACAATGTTGAAGCCAAGATACAGACTGACTTAGCTAACATCGTTGAGACTGGGATGCAAACTGACTTGGTTGCTACTACAGAAGCCAAGGTGCAGACCAACTTAGCCGATACTGCTGAGACTGGGATACAGACTGACCAAGCAGATACTGCTGAGGTTGAAATTCAGACAGAACTAGCAAACACCATTGAAGAGCATAGAGTTACAGAAGAGAAGAGGACCCAAAAAGAGGAAGCCCCTGCCTATGCCCACCTGGTAGAGAAAGCTGTCAATCAGAAATTACGCAATGAATTGATGAAAACACAGCATGAACTAGCACAATGTAGGAAGGAGGTGGTTCTAGCACAAGAATATCAAATGCTACTAAATAAATTAACATACCTCTCCTCCACAAAAGACGAAACATTTTCCCAGCTCAGAGAGGAACAGGAAAAAGAAAAAAGAGTACAAGAGGAGGTGGAGCAAGCCAAGAAAAAAATCGTTACGATTTCTTCTCTATACAATGATGCAGTAGGGCACCGGCCACTAACTATGCCCTGTTCCTAACATAGCAATATCTACTACTGAAATTCAAGGCCGTCAGGGCAGGAAAGTCTACAACTTTCAAGACTATAGAAGATTTTTTCCACTACTGTAATGATCAAGATGAACAGGTCCAACGCCTTCCATGTGAACTCTACATGCACAATTTCTTTCTATAAGAAGACACGGAAAACAATCCTAGTCCCTTTATAGGGGATGTTCAGCTCCAAGCCTTCCTCCCATTTTCCAAGAACCAGATTAAGTGGGCTAAGGCCTTTAACATCTTCCAAAAGAGAGAGCATGGCCTAGACTTGTGGGTCGGAGGGGAACCTACAAAACCCCTGCAACTGTTTATCCAGCACAAGAACTTCATGAGAAGGCAAGGTGTAAGGACTAGGCTGGGGCCCATCCATAAGGAAATCATATAAAATGGACAGGAATACTTTTAGGACATTTGAGAAGCAGCCTTGGTAGTAGATAAACAAAGGTGGATGGCCTCCACGAACAACGTAAAGAATAGGGAGCCATTTGTCTACAGGAATTTCATGGCTGTTGCCTCCAAATTCCTCTTATACAGTAACCTGGTCTTTAGCATGGGGCCTGCATGGTTAGGATGTAGATACAAAATCCCTCTCCTATGGTATCCTCCAGAAGACTATAAGCATAATTATGAATTACGAGAAGGACACACAAGCGTTGTCTTTGCAATCATAAGACAAAAACAGGGTTTCGGAGCATACAAGGAAAAGGTCTACCCTGCCTACTCCCTAACGCAATTGCATCTCAACCATATGTTTGCATGAGGACATGAAATTAGGTAAGCAGGGGAGTATGTTGGGCCTGAATTGAGGTATGTTTCCACCCTATAATTACTTCAAATTATGTCACAACTTTGGGAATTCATCCCCATCTTAACAATAAAGAAATAAAATATTTAAGAAAACTAGAGCAATTGGGTTAACGACAAAAGGAATGTCTCTATAATAGAAAATTGAATTATTGTATCTCCATATGCAAGAAGGCAGAGCAGTTGAACCGATGGTAAATGGAAGACGACCGACAGATAAGAACGTATGGGATCTCAGTAACCCCCAGAAGCCGGAAAAAGGCAGACAGAAAAATTCAAGCTCGAAAACTCAAACGACAGCCATGCACAGCAGCCTATCGTTTGGAAAATACTATCTCGTTGCATGAAAATGCCTTTAAAAAGACTAGGGACAGACTATATAGGGAGGGGAAGGAGTAATAGGGAATTCCTTCTGTAATCAACGCATCAGAATCAAGTTGCCTAATTGTATCCCTGTAGTATCCCTTAATAAAGATTTTTTGATGTTTTGAACAATTAGCTTGTGAGGTTTTCACTACGTTAGAGCTTCTGGTGGTTTGGGCCCAACCTCTGGAAGTTCCTCGCCAATTTCCATACTGTGCATTAGCTACAGAATCAATGTCCAAGTATCTGATGTAGTTGTAAAGTAATTTTCCACTCAATAAAGTTACAGTTTCTCTTTCTACAGAGTTGTTTCGCATTTGTGTTCCTTGCTTTAGAATAATCACATTTGTATTCTCTGGTTTATAATAATGCTTCATCACCAGTAGATGGTTCCAATTTTCTTCCAATGCCTTTGCAATCTAGTTACAAATCGTAGAATAGTTATTGTTCGATGTTACCGGCCTCTCCAGAGTAAATTTTTCTCTCAAACGCAGTAAGGCATTCAATTAGTGACTAATGTCAATGAGTTAGTTTACAAAGAAAATTCCATTGCAAAATTATATAAGTGATTGCTATACACTTCATTTAAATTATTTTTCACTTCATTTAAATTGTTGTTCACTTCATTTAGATTGTTGTTCAAACTGTCATTTTTTTGTTCAATCATAAGTTTCTCTTTTCTAAGCTAGATAGGATAATTAGCCATAATCTACCAAACCATTCCTCTTTAAGTTAATTGAATTTAGAAGACTATATAATCCTTTCTCATAAACAACATAGAGTAACTATCAGTCGATCTCACTTGCATATATTGTGTTTACACTCTCAAAATAAGAAACTTACCTCGGGTTGATAATTAAATGAGAAGCACTAAGGTTGCCTATAAAAAGCCACCTCTGTGACACCAACAACGATTTCGAGAGACACTTGAAGAAGAAGTACCTGTATGAGAGGTATTATGATGAAAAAGCTAAGGAGTTTTATGAATTGCATATGGGTTCTATGATAGATGATGAGTTTACTAGTAGGTTCCTGGAGCTGTTGAGGTATATGCCTTACCTCAAGGATGAGAAATAAAATATTTAATGGTTCATCAACAGGTTTTCAGCAGCATAGATCCGGATTGAGTTTGATGAGCCTAGGTCGTTGAAGGAAGTGATCAAGAAACTTAAGCATTGTTATGAGAATTCAAAATGTAAAGTTGATCCTAAGGTGATTTGAATGGAAATGAGAAAGTCAAAGGGAAGTCACCACCGAATTGGGGAAGATCTCAGGATCTAGGTGAGAAATAAAATGTTTATCCTTACAAGAATTTCAATGTAGTTGAGAAGGGACATGGGTTGCAGCCTAGAGTGCAGTAGAATAGAGATGATGGTAGGGGACCGTTGCAGTGTTGGATATATGGCAAAGATCCTTGCAAGAAATATTTTCCATTGTAACAGGGTGGTAGGACTTAGATATACAGTGCTTAGAAGTCACAAATTTTTGGGGATGAGGGCCATAACATTCCTCAGATTCATGCAATTATGGAAAACAAGCAAAAAGATCACCAGGAATCCATTATTGAGATGGAAAGTAAGCTTTGTGGTCAGTTTGTTTATATTTTTATTAACCCTGGATCTAATTATATTTATGTTAATCCTGACATGGTGGATAAGTGTGGTGTAATAAATTAAGTGCATGCAGAGTCTTGGTTGGTGCAGTTGGTTATATTTACTAAGACGAGAGTTCATCACTAGGTAAGATCTTGTGCATTTGAGTTGAATGGTATGCCTACAACACCACATATAAATGTGCTTCCATTGGGTTCATATAGTATTATTTTATGTATGTATTGGTTGTACCTCCACGAGATTAAAGTAGATTGTTATTACAAGGCTATTAAGTGTCTGGATGATAATGGAGAAAAGATAATCTTGCAGGTAAATAATAATCCTACATCAATTAGGATGATTACATATATGTAATCGAAGCGTAGTCACAGAAAGGGGTGTGTACTATTTGCAATCCATATTTCCAGTGACAAGGGTAAGGATGTCGAGGATGAAAAAATATTCAAGAGGTACCCTATAATAAAGTAGGTTCAGGATGTGTTTCCAGCATAGATTTCAAAGTTTCCTCCTCACAGGGAAGTGGACTTCTCTATTTAGTTGGTACTAGGGGAAGCACTAGCATCGAAGGCACCTTACAGAAGGAGCACTCCAGAGCTAGTGGAATTGAAGTTGCAGTTTAAGGAAATGCTTTACAAGTTGTACATTAGGAAAAGTGTATCACCTTGGGGTGCACCAGTGTTGTTTGTGAATAATAAGGATGACAATCTGAGGTTATGTATTGAATACAAGCATCTGAACAAGGTAACCATCAATAACATGTATCCATTTCTAAGGATTGATGATTTTTTTGACTATTTGAATGGAGAAACAAAGTTTTCAAAGATTGATTTGAGATCAGGGTACCATCAAGTACGCATTAAAGGATGACATCTACAAGGCTAATTTACAGACCAGGTATGGGCATTATGAGTTTGTTTTAGTTCCTTTTTTTTTGACTAATTCTCCAGCTACTTTTATGTTCTTGGTGAATAATGTGTTGTTTCCTTATTTTGACAAGTTTATTATTGTATTCATTGATGATATATTTATATATTATAAGAATGAGGAATAGCGTGCAAAACACTTAGTAGCAATATTGAGATTACTAAGAGAGAATCAATTGTATGCCAAACTTAGGAAATGTATTTTCTTTCATACATAGGTGCATTACTTGGGACATGTGGTTTCCAAGGAAGGCATAGCAGTAGATCCAGAAATGATAAGATCTACTATGGAATGGGAAGCTCCTAGAAATGTGGATGAGGTCAAATAATTCATAGGGTTAGTAGGTTCTTATAGGAGGTTCATCAGGAACTTCTCATGGAACACATATCCTATTACATCCTTACATAGGAAAGGAAATAAATTTGAATGGACAGAGGAATGTGCAACAAGTTTTATGCAATTGAAGCAATTGTTGAAAAACGCTCTAGTGTTAAAGTTTGCAAATCCAAAAAAATAGTTTGTGATGTGCACAAATGATTGCAAGAGACTTAGTGGAGTCCCCATGTAGGAGGGACAACTAATATGCTATGAATCAAGTAAATTGAATGAGAATGAGTAGAACTTTGTGACACATGATATTGAGTTGGCAACGATAATTCATGCATTTAATATGTGGAGGCATTATCTTCTTGTTAGGAGGTTTGTATTGATGAGCAATCATAGTGGTATGAGGTACCTATTTGAACAACCAAATATGAATTCCAGGAAAGATAGATGGTTGGAAACTCTTAGTGAGATTGAATTTGAGATTAGATACATTAAAGGAAAGGAGAAAAGGGTTGTAGATGCTCTCAGTAGGAGAGTGTAGGTAAATCATGTTGCATTTATGAGTTCATATGGGAATAATCTACAAGATCGGATCTTGCAGATAGGATAGAAATAAGAAAGGTGTGGGCAGCTTAAGCATAGGTTACAATAGGGTATAGGTGATCAAGATGTGGACTATCATCTCAGAGCAGATGACTTGGTCAGATTCAGGGACAGAATCTATGTGTCGGATAGAAGTGAGCTCAAGATGCTTATATTGAGGGAGTTTCATGTCAAGCCATATTCAGGTCACCCAATATATCAGAATACATTGACAGTGTTGAATAAATTATACTATTGGCCAAATCTAAAGAAGGAAGTGGCAGAGTTTTTTTCTCAATGTTTGGATTGTTAGCAGGTGGAATCTGAGTGTAAGCACCCAACTAGTTTGTTATAGCCTATTTTTATTCCAAAATGGAAATGTGAGGTCATTTCCATGGATTTCATTACAGGTTTGCAAAGGACATCTAGAAAGAATGATTCCATCATGGTTATGGTTGACATGTTGACTAAGGTATCTCACTTCATAGCAATAATTTATACTTAGTCAGCTAGTGATGTAGCACGAGACTTCATCAGGGAGATAGTGAGATTGCATGGTGTTCCAAAGAAGATTGTTCGAGAAAGAGATGTTAAGTTCATTTCGAAGTTTTGGAAGGATTTATTTGCAGGTTTGGGTACACAATTTTCCTTCAGTACATCTTATCATCCACATACAAATGGACGGACAAAGAGGGTCAATATGATTCTGGATGATATTTTGAGGATGTATGTGATGCATCAGCAATGGAAGTGGGAGGAGTATCTTCCACTTGTTTACTTTTTATTACAAAAATGAGTATTAGAAGTCACTAAGTATGACTCTGTTTGAGGCACTATATGGGAGGAGTTGTAATAATCCCATCATTTGGAGTGATCCATTAAATAGGATGTGGACTGGACCGGACATGTTGGAAGAAATGGAATAGGAAATGTAGGTTATCGAGAAGAATCTAAAGGCAGCACAGTACATGAAGAAGAGTTATGAAAAATAGTACAGGGCATTTAAGGAGTTTCGAGTTGGGGAGCATATGTACTTGTGCATCAAGACCAAAAATATCTCCTTGAGGATTGGATCATGTGCCAAGTTGGAACCTCGGTATTGCGGGCCTTTCTAGATCCTTGATAGTATTGGACTAGTGGCCTACAAACTGCACTTCCTCTAACAGTGAAATTCCATGATGTTTTCCATTTTTCATTTCTTAGAATATATGTAAAGGATGTTGATCATGTTATTGATTGGTCTGTATTGTAGGTGGAGCTAGAAGGATAATTCTATATGAAATCATAGTGCATATTGTAGTGGAAATAGCTCATGCTATCAAACAAAGCAATTGAGAAAGTTAAAGTGCAGTGGACACACTTTGGGCCTAATGAACCTACATGGGAGATGGTTGATCATATGTGGGCTATGTATCCTTCATTATTATTGGTTGAGGAAAAGTAGTTTTGGTATATGTACATATTTATGTATGTCTGATATTGTAAATACCACAATGAATTGTGTTATAAAGTTCCAATAAGAGGTATGGTTATCATGTTGTCATGTTTGTCATGATGGTTTTTCTTTTGAGCAATATCTTCATTGTAAATATTGCAACTAGTTGGGTTATAAAGTTCCATGAGAATTATGTTTTGGTTTTCAATGGTTTTGGTGGTTGTAGGTATCTTAGAACACCAAGGACAATGTTCCCCTAAGGGGGAGGGGTCTGTAACATCCTCGGGTTAAAATTTCATGTAATAAAGTTAATAAACGAAAAATAAGACCAAGTTCATGGGACACATATTCAAAGTTGAATGTTGGGAAAATTATCTTAGTGGGCATCACTTTCTATTTACTATGGCTAAGGGGAAATTGGAAAAGGATTTGGTAAAGGATTTGAAAAGGAAAAAAGGCATTATCGATATTTTATTTATGAAAATAATGGAAAATAAGAGAAAAGGAAGGTGAAAGGTCACAGGTTTCATGTGAGGAGGAGATTGAAGAAAAAATGATGAAATTTGAGGCATAAATAATAAAAATACATTATAGCATAAGTTTGGGGCCTTTTGTCAGTTGAGTTTTGGAATTAGTCTCAAAGAGGATAATAGCACCAAGAGGAGAAGGAAAGCAAGCAAGCAAGGGAAGGACAAGGAACGCAAAGGAAAGCAAGGATCAAGAAAGGAAAGGTTGGATCAAATGACTTCGGCGGGAATACTTGCAGGTAACAGGTTGCATGTATAATTTCCTAGTTTCTTTTGGAATGCATGGTATATGTATGTGTGTATTTGGTCCATTTTTTTTCATTTGAATGGGATTTTTTGGGTTTCGACAGTGGTTTTATCCTTGCCTTGCCATTTCTAGATAGCCATGATGTGATGGGATTCATTCTTCGTTGAGATTTGGATTTCCAAAAGCTTTTGGATCCAGGTGAGGTGGTCTCAGGAAAATCCCAAGTGTTGGGGGTGGAGATGGTTTTCTCTGGGAAGCCCTCAAAAAGTTGGTGGAGACAGAAAAATTCCTCAAGGGATGGTGAAAGAATTCTGAGGTATCCAATATTGGTTTGGTTTTATGATCTCAAGATGGTTTAGGTGAGATCACAGTAGCGTGAGGGTGGAGGTGGTTTAACCTTTCGATTCCCTTGGTTGTTTTTGGATTGGTTCATCCCATGAGATCCGACATTCATGCTTGGAATATGGCATGGGAGTGATTGGATGAAAGAAATATTTGGTTAAACCCAATCTATGGTCGAGTGGTATGTGGAAGTCCCTGACTTCATTGGATTTTGCATATGGTTATTAAGAGCTAATTTCCTCTTGTCTTTATGAGTAAATTTACTTTTTGTTATGTGGATTTTATGGTTGTTATATCATTGTTGATTATCTAGTTATATTTTGGTTATAAGCATGGTTTTATCACAAATTTTAGTATGGCCCTTATCACCTTTTAATTGATGAATAATTTTTTAATGAATACATGACCTAATCGGTATCATGGCAACTATTGTGAAAGAGAATTATTCCTTCTTGGTAAACCTCAAATACGTTTCAAATATCTATGTTTAGATATGAATTCATGACTTGTAGATTACATGTTCTCAATTTTTTTCAAAAAATTATTGTCATGGTTAGACTAGGCTTGGTCAAGTCCCTGAGTAATTTTTGTGTTAGAGGCTTTTTTCTGTGTTATTTATCATTTCTGGAAGTTTCATTAAGTTCTGGGAAGAGGTATGGATCCTAGCCCTTAAAAAGTGGTTTAAATCTAACGGTCGTTGGCATATGAATTACTGAAAAAGACTACAGTCACTTCAAAGAAGGCCTTTTGGAGCAATTGGAGGGTTACAGTCACTTGGAGGCCTTGTCATGGGAGCGATTGGGGGTCTAGCTCACTAAAAATAAATTTATCTCAGGGGTTGGACACCTAGAATGTTTGGTTAGTTCTTGGGGGTTTTCTAGCACTTGAGGGAAGTTAGTAAGGTCTTGTTATATCAGCTTCATTTCCTTAAGGTTATCTAGGAGGTTGATTCATATCATAGTATCCCCTCATCTCATGTTTACCCCCGAAAATTAAACCAAATATGATAAATATGAGAGGAGGCTTTATCAAGAACAATCTAAAGGAAACACAGGATAGACAGAAGAGTTATGAAGATCAACATAGGGAAATTAAGGAGTTTCAGGTTAGGGATCATTTTTACTTGTGCACCAATCCCAAGAGGATCTCGTTGAGGATTGGATCATGTGCCAAGGTGGCAACTCGATATTGCGGGCCTTCCGAGATCATTAAGAGGATTGTAATAGTGGCCTATATACTTGCACTACCTCTGATAGTGAAATTCCATGATGTTTTCCATGTTTCATTCCTTAAAATATATGTGAAATATGTTGATCATGTGATTGATTGGTATCTATTGCAGATGGAGCCAGAAGGAGAATTCTAGCTGGAACTATAGTGCATTTTGCAAAGAAAACAACTCAAGTTATGGAACTGAGAAATAGAGCAAGTTAAAGTGCAATGGATGCACTTTGGGCCCGATGAAGCTACATGGGAGATGGCTAATCGGATGTGGGCTATGTATCCTTCATATTTTTCTAGTTTAGGAAAAGGATTTTTGGTATATTACATATCTAAGTATGTTTTTTATTCTAAATACCACAATTAGTTGTATTATAAAGCTCCAATAAGTGGTATGGTTGTCATGTTTGTCATGTTGGTTTTTCTTTTCAGTTGGTTCATTGTAAATACTACATCGGGCTAAGTTATAAAGATCCATGGGAAGTATGTTTTGGTCTTCAATGTTTTTTATGGTCATAGGTATCATAAAACACCGAGGAAAATGTTCCCCTAACAGGGACAAATTTGTAACATCCCTGGGAAAAATTTCATGTAATAAAGTTAATATAGGAAAAATAAGAACAAGGTCATGGGACACATATTCCAAGTTTAATGTTGGGTAAAAAAACCTAGTGGTTGTTAATTTCGGTTTATTATGGATAGGGAAAATTAACAAAGGCATTGGAAAAGGAAAAGAGGCACTAATTGGACTTTTATTTATGACAATAAAAGAAAATAGGAGAAAAGGGAGATGAAAGGTCACAGGTTTGCATGAAAGGAAAATTAAAACGAAAATTGAAGAAAATAGAGGCCTCAATAATAAAAAATATTTTGAGGATCAGCTCAAAGCTTTTGTCAGTTTTAGCTTGGAGATCTCTCTATTCTTGGAGCACTCTAGAAATCAAGAAAGAAATAAAAGGAAGGCAAAGGAAGGACAAGGAAAGAAAGGGTCAAGAAAGAAAAAGATGGATCAAGCAACTTCAACAGGAATATTTGTAGGTAATAGGTTGTATGAGTGATTTTCTAGCTGGTCTGGGAATGCACGGTACATGAATGTGTGTATTTGGTTCTCTTGTTGTCATTGGCATGGGTTTTTTCAAGTGTGACAGTGGTTTCAGCCTTTCCTTGCCATTTTCAGATAGCTATGGTGTTATGGGGTTATTTCATTCGATTAAGCTTTGGATTTTTGGATGGTTTTAGAACCGAGTGATATGGCCTCAGGAAAATTCCCAAGGACCTAGGAATCCCTTGACTAGTGTTGGTGGGATTGCAATAAAGCTTGAGGATGGAGACAGGAAAAATCCTCAAGGTATTGGTGAAGAAATTATGAGGAATCCAAGCTTGTTTAGGGCCTAGTTAATCTTTGACCAATTTTGGTGGGATTGCGAAAAACCCTAGTTTTTTATGTGTTTTTTATGGGTTTTTTTGGGCCTAGTGATCCCTTGACCGGTTTTGGCAGGATTGTTGTAAAGACCAGTAACTGTTTATGTGCATGTTTTTTGCCTAGGAATCCTTATATCAGTTTTATTTGGATTGCGGTAAATACGTTAGGTGGAGATGCTTTAATCTCCAAGAATCCCTAGTTGTTTTTGTCTTGATTCCCACTTTCATGCTTGGAATATGGCATGGGGGTGATTGGCTGAAAATAAATATTTGGTTCAGCGTAATCTATGGTCTGGTGGTACGTGGAAGTCCCTAACTTGGTTGGATTTTTCATATGTTAATAAGATATATTTTCTTCTTTTATTTTATGAGAATTTTTACTTGTTATTATGTGGCTTTGATGGTTGTTCTATCATGGTTGTTATTCTGGTTATAAGAATGGTTTCATAACAGGTTCTAGTTATGTACCTTGATATGTTTGATTTATTGATGGATGGTTAATGAATGCATTAGACAATAAGTGTTATTTTAGTTGTTATGAGAGGGAATTATACCTTCTTGATGATTTTCAGATAAGTATCATATCCTTATGTTCAGATATGCATTAATGACCTGTAGATTACATGTTCTCAATATGTTTGATGAAAGGACTGTCATGGTTAGGCCTGGTTAGGCCAAGTATCTGACTCAAGTTTGAGTATTTATACTTTTTTTTATGTCATTTATGCATCTAAGAAGTTAAAAGAAGTTATGGGTAGGGGTATGGAGGCTGGCCTAGAATTTAGGCTCGGAATCTGGGACCACATGCTCCTAACTAGAAAGTTTCGGTTGTGGCCGCATGGATGTAATCTTGTGCATGTGGTTGGAGGCTTCCAACCACATGGAGACATTTTGTGGGTGTGGTTGAAGGCCCAAGGTAGATAAGGAGGGGTATAGCTTAAGTTTTGACCATATAGGATGCTTTTCCAACACATAGGTTTCATGTAGCGCCTATAGGATGTGGTGAAAGGTCATTTGCAGTCAGTTGACAGCGTCACTTCCTTAATGGGACCTAGGAGGTTAGGTCATGTAATAGTAGCTCTTTATCTCATGTTTACCCTGGCAGACCGATGAAATTGGCTAAATGTGGGAAGGGTGGTTAGAGTTCTTTGCTAGAACTGGTGATATTGTGAACAAATATGAATTCATGACCTATAGGTGTTATGTTTACTAATTGTTTGTCTAAATGGTTTTCATGTATTTGATAAGTTTGAGTAGGAAGGGAGTAAAGAATAGTGAGTAATGACTCTTGTAGGTGATTAAGGTGATTCTAGAAAATTATAGGCAGTTTTGGGCAGTTGGCCTGGAATTGGTCCTAAAAATTTGGATAAGGGTTTCTAGTCGCACCCTATGAACTGGGAAGTTTCGGATGCAACACATTTTAATAACTAAAGGATATTTTTAGTGCACCATATTTTAATCACTAAAAGTGCATTTTTTTTTATCTGCATCATGTTCTTGTTGCATATCACTTTAGACTTATGCACACCATACATTCATTATCTTACTCATTAGATATATTCAGTGCGCACATTTAATGATAAAAGTATTCTCGTGTTTGTGACACACTTGTAGTATTGAAAAAGTTTCCTTTCAAAAAACAAAAAAACAAAAAAAAAAAATATATATATATATATATATATATATATATATATATATATATATATATATATATATATATATATATAGATATCATTTTTTTGTAGGGATATATGCATATAAATGAGTGTACTGGTAACTTTATTTTCTAAGTTTGTGCACTAATATTGGTCTACAATTTGTATGACTTATAAGTACTTGGATCACACAGTGAATGAAGGATTTTAAATCAATGTAAAGAGGTTTATGGAAGAGGATTATTCTATAGAGGTCATCATGAGGTTTTTGCATGGATTCATTGATTGCTATTCATGTTATTAACCTTGTATGATTTGTACGGCAAAGTATATATGTTAGTCTATCAATGCACATATCAACAAGACCATAAGAGATTGTCAATGTGCATATTAGCTAGACCATAAGTTTGGGTAATTTTGCATTCATAAATTGAAAATGTGCAGATCAACAAAAGCATAGGCCTTTGTATGACATAGTTTTGTGTTGAGATCAGATTATTGTGGCTAGATATTACCATCTTGTGCGTGAGAAAATGGATAGATTTTTTTCCTATGACAGTACTAGACTATGAATTGGATGTTGTTTCTTTTCCTTGGATGACTCCGCACTTTGCATTGTTGAAGATAGAGACAAAGTGTAGTTATTATATATTTTTTCATGTATTGATTATACTAGAGTGTAGGGATTGTTTCCATGATGATCTAGTAGTTGTGAAATAGATGTTGCAGTGTTTACATTACATGTCTTATTGATTGAGATATATTTTCATATGTTGCAAGGGCGTTGAGTTATTATGATGTATGCTACTTGTTTTTTTTATTAATGTTGAGATCAGTATATTAAGGAATTGTTGAGAAGTGTTCTCTTAGTTGAAGTATGATGTTATCTATGATGTATTGCTTGGAAGTTGAGAGGAGATTGTTTAGTACCTTGCTGGAAATAATTAAATCTAAATATAAGACTAATGTTTTCCTCAGTGTTCTGTATGATAGTTGGGTTTGAGTTGAGTCAAACTGATTGAATACTGGAGTTGTGACTATTGGAACATTGTTTTCTTCTTTTGTTGGATAGAATAGCTAAGTTAATGTTGTTGGTTTTTATGATTTTGTATGGATATGTATTTTCATCGTGATGTTGTTGTATAAGGGTTTGGCATTGATGTTCTAGCTGATTGAGAGGGATTTTGTGGTTATATGTTGATGATCGTTCATGGGAATTTATATTAAAATGGTCTTGATTATGAATGGTATGAGCATAAAATTTGAATAATTTTTTTATGTATGTGGTTATTTCTTGCCATTACTTGATTTGGTTATTTCAGAGAAATCTTGTTTCCAGTTGTGCATAGGAGATTTTATGGTTAGTGATTGAGCAGAATGGTGTATGTGGGTACAGTTTGAAAATTGGATGAAACATGGCCTACGAGATTCAATTTGTGTTGCAGGTGGATCTAGTATGAAATATTATGAAATGAGATCCACAAAGGGTTTGAGGGCTGAAGACTTATATGAGAGAGTGGTAGCGTCCTTCCAGTGGTAGCTAGAGAATCAATAGCAGGTGGTATCCTCCAGCAAGTAAGAGACTGCGCACTAGTAAGATTTTTTTCCACTGCAAGATGTAAAAGAATATTTCCTAAATATTAATAAAAGAAGATGAATACAACATCAATTTTTTTTTTTCCAATTATATTTTCCACCTAATATATGGTGTCTCTACATGATTATGATGATGCTAACTTGAGGAAGTGTTGTACTCTTATGTTTCACTTGCATTTATGATTCTCGTGGTTCATATTATGCATATATATTTTTTCATGCAATTAACATTACAAAGAAGATTGAAAACTAAGTAATATTTGGATTAACATGAAATATTGATTCACCCTAACCACCCCCCCCCCCCCCCCCCACCCCCCTCCTTGAATATTTCTAACAAGAGGATTCCTACGAATACATGGAGGAAATATTCAATCAACATGTCAAGATGGAAATCAAAATCCCTATGACGAAATACTACATTAAAGAATGGTTAATAAACTCACTTTAATAAATTGTTAATCTAAAATAATTATCAAAATAGTTACTATAATGACTAAATATATAGCGATAAAAGGCAGTAGCGTCTTCAGCGAGTGGCAATTCCATCCTTCCACATTTTGTAAATATTTTAAAATCTTGAAGAATTTCCCTTTCTTCCTCCCTCTCTTTGATCATTCAACTTTCTTAACTATGTTTTTAATCATTTAAGTTGATCCTTGATCACATCTCTTCTTTTCTTATAGGTATCTTATTTACTTTTAGGTTCCCAGGAGCCAAATCCCAGGCACCCTTGGGATGAATGCATTTAAATTACATTTAAGTATCAAGTTTTTGTTGAGTGCCTTTGATCCAGGTGGATATTGGTGGCCGCCCGCCTATTTCAGCTAGACCTCCAGTCGGTTTCATCATTTTCCTTGATTATAGCAACATTCACTATTTTTAGCAGTTTTTTGGGTCTTGAACTTTTAAAGCTGTTTTGACACCCTAAATGGTGTTTTTTGAATTCTAAAGCAATCCCATAATGCTATTTCATAATTCAGTATTACTTGGAGAGATTTTTCCAACAAGGTATCATACAAGCCAAACAGAGATCATATGACCAAGTTACGACTCCGGGAAGTTGGCTGCCCAGCTAACCCCAACGAGGCCCACAAACTCTTGGTGTTCCATTGTTGGGGTTAGGATTTTGGTTGTTTAGGATTTTACCTTTGTTTTCCAATAATAAAAAGGCCCTCGAGCTTCATTATAATACATTTCAGAGTCATGTAGCCACCACATCTCTTCTCAAAGATAATCTACCATCACCCGAGCTAATTTATTTCCAGTCTACTTGTAAGCATCTTTCAATTCTTTGATATTAATGAAATGAAGATTTATTTCTGTTGCATATTTGTTTTTATTTTTATAAATGTATTTTTTTGTTTTCTTGCATAAGTTCGGATCAATGGTATCAGAGTGGTCTACTCTTTCTCTATTTTTATTTTCATGTCCCCAATGAGGTTAGGGTATAAGGAGTTAGGGCTCAAACCGGTTGATCCTTTGCAATACCATGCCTCGCAAACCCTGATGACCTCCCATGGAAGAAGAAAATAAAAATGAGGGAGAAGGAGATCCTTTCAAAATATTTCTGGAGGAAGCCCTCGAGCGACAGAGGAACACGATGATGGATAAATTTTCCTAAATCCTTCGGTGGCTACCCACAGGCGACGCATCATCATTTAGAAACACCTCTGGAGGAGCCACTCCTTTTAAGGTACAATTAAACCTTGATATTCCCATATTTTAAGGCTAGATAGAAGCCGAAATCATAGATAAAAGGTTAAATATTTTTTAAGGATATTTTTCAGTTCATGACTTTTCCAATCAGGAAAATATCACTTTTGCACCTCAAATTCTCCCCCCATGTCAAGGACTGGCGGGAAACCTACTGTGAATAGAGGGATGAGAGAGAACCCTCATTGTTTTAATACACACCCACTTGCAATTATTTTAGATACATCATCGAGGAACAGTATTACCCCGTGGGGACCTACGAGGACAAGTACATATAATGGATGACACTACAACGGAAAAGGGATCAAGATGTGCATGATATAATGAATATTTTCCATACCCTGCGCACAAAGTTGGGTATCAAATATTCGGAAAACTATTTGGTTCTCAAGTACCGTAGTTTCTTACACAAATACATTTAGGAGGAAATGGAGTTCTTGAACATCTCCTCGCTTGGTGCAGAATACTTCTATGGGGCTAATATTCAGCATAAATTTAAACAAAAGAAGTGATACTTTGGATCTGCGAATCTGAAGCAAGGGAAAGGTGCCCCCAAACCGTAGAACAAAAGACAAAGCCAAGGCGTGGAAACCCAGGACAACCTGCCGAAGCTGCAAACAAATAATAACACCACGAAGACAAATAAGGATACAATGAAATGGTGTGAGTTCCATAAGAGCCCTGCTCACAACACAAGTGAGTGTCGAGCCAAGCATTCACTTGTGGCCGAGCTGAAGGCTTCTTAATCAGATGCATGTTTTGACTCTGAGTTGGAACCTAACAAGGGGAATGAAAAAGGGAAGTAGATTATTTATGTGGATCCCAGTGCCACCATTTCCACCACCAAAATCCATAATATTGAGCCCGAAGATCTAGAGGAGGGGGAGCAGATCTTCCACTTACATATGTGGTTGAAGGTTTATCTGTTGCAATTCATTCGCGATAGCAAGAGCCAAAAGAACCTCATATTAGCATAGGTCATGAAGCAGTTTGGTCTACCAACCATACCACACCTGTATACATACACCATGGGTTGGCTTCACCAAGGACGAAAACTCTGCGTCAACTAGAAGTGTCACCTTCCCTACAACATCAAGCCCTTCACAGATGATATATTGTGTGATGTTGCTCCACTTGAAGTTTGTCATTTATTATTAGGCAAACCATACTTTTGTATCATCACGTTGTGTATTAGTTTAGGCCTCGTACTATTTTTATTTATTTGGGAAATAAGTTATATAGGATATCAGAGGTAGCATCACCTAACGTCATCTCTTTGATCTTTGTGAAGAAATGAAGTAAGATCATTTCCTAGACTGGTAAATTTTTATACCTTATGATTCGCCCTCAGGGCAAGAAGAATACTATGGCCATATCCACAACCTCTAGACAGGACTCCTCCACATGGCAGTAGTAGATGGACAAGGTCGTGGAGGATTTCAAGGACATCTTCACCTCACCCATAGGGGTACCCCTGCACTGTCAGGTCAAGCACTCCATCGATCTAACCGTAGGCTCGTCGCTACCCAATGGAAGAATCTACTGATGCATTATTCTATAGAATGAAGAAATTAAGAATAATATTCATGACTTGTTGTAGAAAGGGCACATCATTCCAATTTCATCTCCCTATGGGAGATCGATCATTTTGGTACATAAGAAAGAAGACACCTGGAGACTTTGTATTAACTATTGAGCACTGAATAAGATCACTTTCTGGAATAGATATCTAATCCCATGGATTGATGACCTTATGGACCAACTCAAAGAGGAAAAATATTTCATAAATATTGATTTGAAGTCTAGTTATCACTAGGTGCCAATCGAACCCTATGATGTGTGGAATTTTTTCTTCAAATCTAAGGAGGGCCTTTTGGAATGGCTTGTCATCCCTTTAAGGTTGAAAAATTCTCCCACAACCTTCATGAGGTTGATGGACAACATCTTGCGGCCCTTCACCAGCTCATTTATGGCAATATATTTGGACAACATCCTGATCTCCAACCAGAGTTTGGGAGAGAACCTACACCATATTCGGCAGGTCCTCCAAACCCTATGACAACAAAATTTGTGTGTCAATCTAGAGAAATGCACTTTTGGTATGACTCAGGTTCAATATCTAGGGTACATCATTGATGAGCATGATTTTCATGTGGACCCATCCAAGATACAAGTTATTCGATATTGGCCAGCCCTAGCCACTCTAAAATAGTTATGCAACTTCCTGGGACATGCCAATTTCTACCACATGTTCGTGTTGGGTTTCTCTCATATCACTTGGCCTTTGAGTCAAGTCACCAAGGGAAGAGTTAAAGAAAATTTCTTCTAGTCTGAATCCAAACAGAAGGAATTTTTCAAGTTGAAGAATCACCTCTGCTCTTCACTAGTTATCACATTACCATACCACTAGAAACTGTTTGAGATTGAGACAGATACCTCCGACTATGATATTTGGAAAATTATTACTCAGCAGGGTAATCCAATGGCATATCACAGTGAGACAATTTCAGACACAGCCTGAAAGTATCCTACCTATGATAAAAAGATGTATTCCATTGTGCAAGCCTACCGACAATGGAAGCATTACATTCTATGGAAGGTAACAGTCATCCACATAGACCACCGACCCTTGCAGTTCATATAGACACAAGGAAAGTTGTAGAATGATCACCATTACAAATGGTCCACATATTTGCAACAGTGCCATAATAACATCAAGTACAAGAAGGTTAGCACCAATAATGTTGCAGACTATCTCAGGCAACCACTGGTTATGGCATCGACCACTATGCTCGACTCTTGTGTAAACGAGACTTCGGGGTGGCCGCATATTTACAAGAGTGATCCATAACTCAGAAAAACATATCATATGTTCCTGGAAGGCAAGAAAGTTCCATATTTTCACCTACAGGGCACATTTTTATGCCACTTGGGACACCTATGAGTTCCTTCAAGTGACTGTGCCAATATTATTTGGAAGGCACACTATAGTTGGGTCACTCGACATTTCGAAGAAGGGAAAACATTGGCAGTGATGTAGAAGTATTTTTATTGGTTGAACCTTCGATGGGATGTTGGGAAGTACATCATATCTTGCACTGCCTGCGTCATTGCCAAACCAAAATTCAAGAAGCAAGGCCTATATACTCCTCTTCCTACTCCTATTCAACCTTGGGAATCCATATCCATGGATTAGATGTCAAACCTTCCTTCTACTAAGAATGGAAACGACTATGTTTTCATGGTCATCGATAGATTCTCTAAGATGGTCATTCTGGCGGCCCAAAAGAAGAGTATCACAGCAGATGCCACTGCTAAGCTCTTCTTTGAATGAGTGTGGGTACACTATGGGATCCCATAGTCCATTATCTCATATCGGGACAACATGTTCCTGAATGCATTTTTGTCAAGCATCCGGTCGATGTTAGATACCAAGTTCACTAAGTTCAATGCCTTCCATCCCCCAAATTGATAGCCAAACAAAGGTCATCAACAGGATGATCATGCAAATTTTTCACATGTACAACTCAAAGCATCCACGCACATGGGATGAAATCCCCCCCTATGTCCATCACAACTACAACATATATCTCCATATCTCAATGTTAGGTCCCTATATTACTATTTTAGTACCTTATTTTTATTAGTGTAGCCCCATTATTGTTATTGTTGTACCCCTGTAACCCCAATATTGTTATTATTGTGCCCTTACATTGTTATTGTTAGGTCGGCTAGGATTATATTGTGGGCCCATGGACTCCTATATACAAAAGGAGGTTTCGGTCATTTGTATCCTCCAAGAATTGTTAATTTATGTAATGTATTGGAGGTTTCCCCCTTGAAGTGGCTATTTCTAAGGCGTTGATCTCTCTTTTATTCTATTTTTGGAGCTGGTTTCATAACATTTGGTATCAGAGCTTTGGATTCTAGGGTTTCGCTACTCCAAACAGGTCATCATGGAATTTTCACAATAAATTTTTTTCTACGAAGGTTCAGAAGCTGAAATTTTTAGATAGTGAAGCCGAAATCCTAAGGAAAAACCTCGCCAAATTTCAGAGCTTGGTTCGCAATATTTTCGGATATATGATCTGTGGACATTAGGGAATTTTGTAGGCTCCTGAATTTAACCTAAACAAGTCATCGCAGAATTTTCGCTATAACTTTTTTTCTACCAGGGTTCAGAAGATGAAATTTTCATAGAACGAAGCTTAAATCCTGAGGAACTTCCTATAAAAATTTCAGATCATGGTTCACAAAATTTTGTGAGATATGATCTGTGGAAGATAGGATTGTTTCAGGCTCCTGAATTTCATTTCAAAGAGGTGACCATGGGAAAAAAGACATAACTCTCTCTCTGAGTGTCGGATTGGGATTCTGTAAAAAGTGGTTGCAATTACACGAAATTTAGTTTTTGGAATATAAATTGCAGAGCAGAAGGAGGAAAAAGTGACACGCGACAAGTCATACAAGTTCGCTCTACTAAACCAGTCCATAATTAGGTCATCGTGGGAGATTGGGCATAACTTTGCCTTGAAGAATCCAAATCAGGTCAGATATGTGGCATGTGAAAGAATATTCAGAGGGCTACTTTAGGGTTGTATTTTAGGTATTGAATATCTAAAATCATAGAGATAATTCAGTTTCAATATCGAGCTCCTCAAAAGTAAGAAAAAGGTGTGTATTTTTTTCGAATTACATAAGTCTCGTTTGAAAAAAAAAGAGTAGTTTGAATTTATTCCAAGGGCATATTGAAGAATAGATATCAGTATTGGGTTCTAAAATTCCCCCGAAAAAGAATTCAACACCCATTGAGCCTTCATAAAGCTCTACTATGACTCATGAAGACGAAGAAACACAACATGAGATATCAAAATTACAAGAGCAAGTGCACCAAATTTCGCTATCGCAAAGAGCAACAAAAAATGAAATTGAAGTTATGAAGAAAGGCGTGGAAACTAAGATGGATGGTTTGAAGAAAGGCGTGGAAGCTAAGATGAATGGTTTGGAAGCTAATATGGATGGAATGGAATTAGGCATGGAAGCTAAGATGGATGGCATGGAAGCTAAGATGGATGACATGGAAGCTAAGATTGATGAAAAAATGAAAGACAACATGGAAAACATGAAGAATGATTTGGAAAAGTTGATACAAGAAATGTTTCCTAATGGAAAAAATATAGTAGAGGAAACTCATGATGAGAAAAAAATAAATGTTAATCGTGATTTCATAAACTCTAATGTTGGATGGAAGAACCACCATATTCCAAAGCTGGATATGAGGAAGTTTGATGGAAAGGATCTTGTAACATGGATACTATAGATGGAGAAATATTTTGATCTTAATAACATGCAAAACACACAAAATATACACATTGCAACTTTACATTTAGAACAAAATACATTTGTATGGTATCGATGGCTTTGCTCTCGTAAAAAAATTGTCACTTGGTCAATTTTTAGGGAGGAAATGATAGCACATTATGAGGATACAAAAAGCAACACCTTCTTTAGCCAACTGATTAATCTCAAACAAAAGGGTTTAGTGGCGGAGCACATTGAGGACTTCCAAAAATTGAATATAAGGGTAACTGATATTCCAGAGGAACATAGGATTGATGTCTTCATAGGGACTTTAAAGGATAATATCCAACATGAAGTTCATGTTTGGGAACCTGATTCATTGGAGAAGGCATTCAGGTTGGAAAGAAAAATTGAATGTAAAATTATGGCGACAAGGAAGCCTACCACTCACTTCTATAAAGATGGAAGTGTTGCTACTCCTAGATTTCCACAACCCACAAGGTTGACACCACAACAATTGGAAGAAAAAAGAGCAAAAGGGCTTTGTTATAGTTGTGATAGAAAATACACTAAAGGTCATAAGTGTGCTGAGAAGAAATTATTTTACATAGATTGTGAAGAGGAAGAAGAAAATGAACAAGAAGAGGATATACACCAGGAACCAGCCCTAGAAGAGGAATAAATGAGTCCGACCATATTGTGTAATGCATTGGCAGGAATTACCACTCCTCAAACTCTCAAGATAGAAGGACATATCAAGAAGAAAAAGGTAATAGTGTTGATTGATTCAGGTAGCACCCATAATTTTATTCATTGTAAGGTAGCCAAGGAATTAAATTGTTTCCTATACCCGGCACCAGAATGTCAAGTAATGGTTGCAAATGGAGGAACTATAAATTGCTCTGGAAAATGCCATAATATCAAGCTAACCATGGGGGAATATGTGTTGACTAGTCCAATGCTTTCCATTCCTATGGGAGGTGCTGATGTTGTACTAGGAGTACAATGGTTGCAATCTTTGGGGACGGTAGCTTTTAATTTTCAAGAACTTTTCTTGAAATTCTTTTCAGAAGGAAAGGAAGTCGAATTACGGGGTATTGAAGGGAAGCCAGGAAGGATAATAAGCTCTAATGGCATGACAAAGCTTCTAAAGAAAGAACAACGAGGCGTAATTGCACAATTATGCTCACTAGAAGTTTCAACATCAAAATCATCTATTTCTACAGATCTCCAACAAGTCTTGGACAATCATTCCAAGGTGTTTGAAACTCCCAAAGGACTCCCACCTATTCGTGATCATGATCATGCTATTCATTTGATTCCAGGAAGTGTTCCTCCAAACATCAGGCCTTATAGATATCCTTACTTCCAAAAGAGCGAAATTGAACGTATGATTGTAGAAATGTTAGAGGCGGGTATAATTCAACCTAGTCAAAGTTATTTCTCTGCTCCTGTAGTATTGGTACACAAGAAGGATGAATCATGGTGAATGTGTCCGGATTATAGGGAGCTCAATAAGCTCACCATTAAAGATAAATTTCCCATTCCTGTGATTGATGAACTATTGGATGAATTACATGGAGCAATTTATTTTACCAAGTTGGATCTTCATTTAGGATATCATCAAATTAGAATGAAGACTGAAAATATTCCGAAAGCAACATTTCAAACTCATGAGGGTCATTATGAATTTTTTGTCATGCATTTTTGCCTTACCAATGCACCTTCTACATTTCAAGGGTTGATGAATTCCATTTTCAAACCCTTCCTTAGAAAATTTGTGCTAGTATTTTTTGATGATACACTAATCTATAGCAGATCTTGGAAGGATCATGTTCAACATGTTGAGAGGGTGCTCAAACTATTGCAGGAGAAATAGTTATATGTAAAAAAATCCAAATGTTTCTTTGGATTATAAGAGGTGGAATATCTGGGTCATATTGTATCTCACGAGGGTGTTAAGGTAGACCTTAACAAAATTAAAGCCATTAAGGAATGGAAAGTCCCCACAACCATAAAGCAGTTGCGGGGATTTCTCGGGTTAACAGGGTATTATCGCAAGTTTTTTAAAAATTATGGGAGAATAGCAGCACCTCTAACAACATTATTGAAGAAAGATGCATTTTCATGGACCCCTAAAGCGTAAAGCCTTTGAACATCTTAAAGAGGCAATGTGCCTAGCACTGGTCTTAGCTACGCTAGACTTCACAAAAACCTTTATTGTGGAATGTGATGCCTCAGGAAATGGAATTGGTGTTGTTTTAATGAAAGAAGGAAGACCCATTTCTTTTGAAAGTCGTCCAATCAAAGGAAATTATTTACAGAAAGCTATTTATGAGAAGGAAATGTTAGCTATACTACGTGCACTAAATAAATGGCGACCTTACCTAATGGGATGACACTTCAAGGTAAAAATTGATCATGATAGTCTTAAACACTTTTTGGAACAAAGACTATATTTAGAAGAGCAGCAAAAATGGGTCACAAAGATGTTGGGTTATGACTTTGAAATAATCTACAAAAAAGGGAAGCTAAATGTTATTGTAATGCACTCTCAAGAAATAATGAAGAGGTGGAAGCATTGCTTTGTGCCATTTCCATTATCCAACCAGATTGGATAACCAAATCAAGGGATGAATGGAAGAAGGAAGAAGAAGTGTGGAAACTCATTCAAAAGTTGCAGCAAGATCATAGTACATATGATACATTTAGTTGGAAAAATGATTCCTTATGGTACAAATATTGCTTATATCTTTGTAAGAATTCCCAACTAAAACAAAATATTCTTTTGGAATTGCACACTTCTCCTTTAGGAGGAAACTCAGGATTTTTAAAAACTTACCACAGGGTGAAGAAAGATTTTTTTTGGGATGGCCTTAAATCTGATATTCAAAAGTTTGTGGAAGAATGTTTGGTTTGCCAACAAAATAAAGTTGAGACAATTAAGACCTCGGGTCTTCTCCAACCTTTATCCATTGCAAGTCAACGTTGGGGGGAGATTTCAATGGATTTTATCATAGGTTTACCTAAGTCCGAAGGAAAGAGTGTCATCATGGTGGTAGTTGACAGACTTACCAAGTATGCACACTTTTGTGCATTATCTCATCCATTTAAGGCAAGTACAGTTGCTACTACATTTATGGACATAATTCAAAAGCTACATGGAAGCCCAAAGGTTATTGTGAGTGATAGAGATCCCATTTTTACTGGAAATTTTTGGATGGAGTTATTTTCTTGTTTGGGTACTCAATTAGCTCATAGCTCATCTTATCATCCTCAATCCGATGGCCAAACTGAGATAGTGAATAAATGTTTGGAAGGATATATTTGTTGTTTTGTATCTGATAAACTAACACAATGGGTCAAGTGGTTACCTCTCGCTGAATGGTGGTATAACACTTCCTTTTATATTGCAGCAAAAATGACCCCATTTATGGCACTTTATGGATATCATCCACCATCCATCACATCATCCTTAAGAGAAAATTCTAAGGTTCAAGTAGTGGAAGATCACATCGAGCATCAACAAGAAGTTCTCCAACTCTTAAAGGATAACCTAAATCTGGCACAAAATCGAATGAAACAACAGGCAGATCAACATCGCAGCGAGAGAAGTTTTGATGTATGAGACCGGGTATTTTTACGGCTACAACCATACAAACAAATTTCCCTCAAGCAAGCTAGGAAGGATAATTTATTATCGCCAAAGTACTATGGTCCTTACAAGGTGTTGAAAAAGATTGGTACTATGGCATACAAATTGGAGCTTTCTACTTCTTCGTGAGTGCGTCTAGTTTTCCATGTTTCATGCTTAAAGAAGGTTAAAGGTGAAAATCTTCCAGTTTAAACAATATTTCCAGAACTTGATGAGGAGGGAAAAATCATATTGGAACCTGAAGCGGTCATGGAAACAAGAACTCGACAACTACGAAATCGATTAATTTCAGAGTATCTCATCAAGTGGAAGAACTTACCCACTGAAGATTCTACATGAGAGTGTTATCACAAAATCAGACCTGATAGGCTGCCGATCAATTCAATCTTATGTAGCTGTTTCAAACCAATATTTTGATTGAGGCTTAGCCTCCTCAACTTGAGAGGGCTCTCTCAACGGTTAATGATTTTTGATAAAAATATAGATGGCTAACTCTATGTGGGGTAATAAGAAGATAAATAATAGATATTGGTTGTAAATCAGATTATCAAGTGCACATTGGGCTCATGGAGTCAAAATAACTTCATTAAAACCAAACAATCTACTCAGCGTGGAATTCAAGGCATAGCAGAATTCTAGTCAAGAGATACACATGTGAAACTGTAAAACACACAGTCAGTTTGTCTATGAAGGAAGTCAGAGCATCAATGATGAATTCTGAATAACATAAAAAAACACCACTACAATAGGATAGTAAAAATATGCCATAAGAAAAAAAACACACTAGAAATTTTTATGAATCTTGAGTTGGCTAAGTAGAAAACTCTATATTAAGCTGAAAACTAGTCCCTTACAATAAGCACAGTCTCTTTGCTAAAAATATCCAAATTTTTTCTAATTCGACCTCTTGGCCTTTAATAGACCATTTACAACATTATATAACCTTATCCTATGCTGTATACATCGAATTCGTACTTTTTGACACCTTTCCTAACCATATGACATGGTATTTATTATAAAATGACAGCTGCAAACCTAATGAACAGTCCTATTACAAATCAGATTCAAACTCCTTAACTCCACTCATAACAACATTATCTAAACTATATTACATAATTTTCCAATTGTATTCCCATAAGGTCAAATCCAGATGATAAGCTCCAACACTTTATGACCTCAATGTTGATCTCCATCAAACTAGGAAACTGTCTCCTGTTTTCTAAGCATAGGATTCTTTGTCTTCTTGAGACACTTTGACTATCATGAACCCAATAATTTGATCTTATTTGATGTTATGAACTGAAGTAACACCTGTAAAAAACCTCACCAATTCCCATCTGTCCAAAACCACCATCAAACTCTTCAAAATAGCAGACATAGACCTGTGCTACGAAAACAACACAATTTCGTAGCGCAGCCTTTTTACCCTTTTATCTTCAAAAATTTGGCTTCTTTCTTCTAGATTTATCTTCATTATCACCTAACACATCTTACCTAGCAATTTCATGTCATAATACACACATTTTTCCATCCAAAATTTATGAGAAAGGGTGAAAAAAGCTGCTACAACATTTTCATAGCGCTTTTCACTCTTTTTGCACTATTTGCGCTACGAAACTACTGAGTGAGCAATTTTGTCCAATTTTTTCAAAAATTTAAAGTGTGAATGTGAAAAAAAATGAAAATATACCTGATTTCATAATATCACTTGAAAAACAGAGTCATTCCAGCCTTCTTGAGATCCCTTCTTCATTTGCAATAGGTTGTCCTATTGGTTTTTCCTATTTTTTCCAGAAAAATAAGTCTTGGGACAGAGCCTATATCTCTTACTCATTGATGTATTTTGAGAAACGGAAGGAGGTTTTTGTAGGAAATTATGTCCTGAATAAAAACCTCTCTTTTTTTTTTGAACCATATATCCTGCTATCTAGAAACTACCTTTGAAAAAAATGTGTATAATAGGAAAACTTTGTTTCTGAAAATAGGGCTTCAAATAAAGCCTTGTATATCCCAACTGATAAAACATATGAGAAAAGTGAGAAATTTTAGTATGTATGGGGCTGTGATGAAGACAAACCTCTTTTATAATTCCAAAATAATTTTTCTTTTGTCCAGAAACTTAACTTGAAGTTGACTGCTAAACAGTCATGTACAGGACAGTTTTGTAACAGCAGTTTTGTAGTGCATTTTAATTTATCAAATTCTCCCACCTCCTAATGCATTTTAATAAACTGAGAGAGGTTGTTGTATTTAGGTAGGTTAGGAAGAAAAAACTCTTTCATATTTCATAAATTCTTTTTTAATTTCTCAGAAACCTCCTTGGAAGTTGACTACTCAAAACCAGAAAACAGAGTTTTTGCTTCATGACTTTCAGTAGTTTCGTAGTGAAAATCAACTTTTTTGAACTAGTGGCGCTACGAAAGTAAGTTTTATTGGCTAATTTGACCATTTTTGACATGATATTTTATGGAATTACTCCCAAATGGAAATTATGGATATTTGACAATGAATGGACCTTAAAAAGACTTTATTTGAACTTAAGGATGGGCTTTGAACTTATAAAAGTTTAACCTACCCTTAACCAAACCCTAAATTGACTTCTAAACCTAATTTGAACCATGACCACAAACAAACATAAAAAAATGATGTTTTTTGAAAAATTTTGGGTGATAATAGGGAGGATGAGAATTTTTTACAGAAGCACCCAGAGCTACTCAAGCGTTGAGGACAACACTTTTTTGAAGGAGAGGGGCATGTTAGGTCCCTATATTACTAGTTTAGTCCCTTATTGTTATTAGTGTAGCCCCCTTATTGTTATTTTTGTACCCCTATAACCCCAATATTGTTATTATTGTGCCCTTACATTGTTATTGTTAGGTCGGCTAGGATTATATTGTGGGCCCATGGACTCCTATATATAGAAGGAGGTTTCGGTCATTTGTATCATCCAATAATTGTTCATTTATGTAATGTATTAGAGGCTGCACCCTCGAAGTGGCTATTTCTAAGGCATTGATCTCTCTTTTCTTCTGTTTTTGGAGCTCGTTTCATAACACTCAACTAGCCACAACCCCTTTCAAGTAGGGTTTGGATTCTAGCCACTATGTTGATCCGGATTTATGCAGAACGCAACAGAATAAAAATATAACCATAAATACAGAGATGCAGTGTAAATAACACTTCATTTAATTAATATCAAAGAACTGAAATTTGCTTACAGACAGAATGGAAATAAAACTAGCTAGGGCGCTGGTAGCTATCTCTGAGAAGAGATGTGGCAGCTACAGGCGTCTGAACTCAGTTACAATGAGGCTCGAGGGCCTATTTATTATTGAGAAACAATGGAGAACCCTAAACATCCCAAAACCTAACCCTAGGAGATGAAGCGCCAAAACTATGGGCCCCGTTTGGGTAAATTGGTGTTTCAACTTCCCAGGGACGTAACTTTGGCATACTATCTCCGTTTGACACACATGATACATCATTAGAAATATCTACCCGAGGACTACAAATTTCACCACAAATATCATTCTAAAATGGAATGATATTCGCTGGAGGCATGATGCCCAAAAAACGTCGTTTAGGGCCTCAAAACGGCTCTGGAAGTTCAGGACCCGAAAAACTGTTAAAAATAGTAAGTTATGCCGAAACTGAAAAATTGAAAGAGAAAATGGTGGGGGCCCAAGTGGAATAGGCAGGTGGCCACCAATATCCACCTGGATCATTCCTCCCCCCTTAGGAAGAAATGGCCCCCATTGCGTTAAGTTCCTCCATGAGATGAGGAAATTTCTACTGAACTTGGTCCCTGGTGAACCACTTTCCTTGGTGCAGGAGTTGGCCAACTTTGACAACCCGATGCAGTTGGATCTTTTGTTGGCGAGTGTTCTTGATTTGCATGTCCATGATACAATCTGTGGTGGCATGTTCCATCAGTCTGGGTTTAACTCTGTTTGTGTGAGTTGGTCTGCAATGTCTGAGGTGTCCAGTAGAGGTGGGAAGTAAGGACGAAGGCGATCCACATTGAAGACTGGGTGCAGACCAAGGAATGGAGGAATAATAAGCTCGAAGGCATTGTTCCCTATAGCCTTGGTGACAGTGTACAGCCCGTATCGGAGCGGGCAAAGCTTGCAGTGGGGTCCAGTGAGGCACTCCTTCTGCAAATGTAGCCATACTTTGTCGCCCACCTGGAAGTTGTGTGGCACCCGGTGTTGATCATGGCGCTGCTTGTACTTCGCATTGGCTCTGTCCAATATTTCATGAACCTGTTGGCGGATGTGTTGAAGGCACTCGATGAAGCTACTTGCTTTGTTAAATTCAGACTAGACATGAACTAAATCGGCCTGAGCAGCTGCAAATGGCATGGCTACGTCAATGGGACATAGTGGCTGGAATCCCAAGCCCACCTGAAAGGGGCTATGGCCAATTGAACTATGGAGAGCCCTGTTATAACTCTGTTGTACATAGGGGAGGCTCTCGTCCCATGTGCGTGGATGCTTTGAATTGTACATGCACAGAATGTGTATAATCATCCTCACATCACCTCTCGTCCTGCCATCTCGTTTGGGGATGAAATTAGGACTTGGTGAGCTAGGTCCAAATACTGAATAAGAGGCCGAGGAACCTGCTATCCCGATCTGATATGATAGACTGTGGGATCCCAAAGTGCACCCACACTCGCTCAAAGAAGAGTTTAGCAGTGGCTTCTGCTGTGATATTCTTCTTGCAGGCCGCCATAATGGCCATCTTCGAGAATCTGTCGACGACCACAAAAACACAGTCATTTCCCTGCTTAGTAGAAGGCAGGCCCGACATGTAATCTATGGAGATGGATTCCCAAGGTCGACTAGGGGTAGGTAGAGGAGTATATAGGCCTTGCTTCTTGATGGTCGGTTTGGCAATGGCACAAGCAGTGCAGGATCTGATGTGCTTCTCGACATCCTTTCGAAGGTTCGGCCAATAGAAATACTTCTGTAGTATTGCTACTGTTTTCTCGACCCCCAAATGCCCAGCGACTCGACTGTAGTGTGCTTCCCATATCATCTTGGCACGCTCGCTTGAAGGAACACAAAGGTGTCCCAGGTGACATAAAAGTGCATCTTGGAGGTGAAAATTTGGAACTTGCGTAGCCCCCAAGAGTGCCTTGTAAGTGTGGCCGAATTCTGGGTCACTCTCATACAGAAGCGGCCAATCAAAAGTCTCGTGCCCACAAGAGTTGAGCACGGTGGTGAGCGCCACGATCGGTGGTCGGCTGAGGCAGTCTGCAACATTATTGGTGCTACCCTTATTGTACTTGATGTTCAAATGAAACTGTTGCAGATATGTGGACCACTTCTGATGGCAATCATTCTGCAACTTCCCTTGTGTCTGTATGAACTGCAGGGGCTGGTGGTCTGTGTGGATGATTTTTTCCTTCCCCAAAATGTAATGCTTCCATTGTCGACAGGCTTGCACAATGGAATACATTTCTTTTTCATAGGTGGGATACTTGCGAACTGTCTCAGACAATGTCTCACTGTGATATGCCACTGGATGTCCCTGTTGAGTAAGAACTGCCCCAATAGCATAGTCAGAGGCATCTATCTCGATTTCAAATGGTTGTTGCAAGTCTGGTAATGTGAGCACTGGGGCAGAACAGAGGCAATTTTTCAATTCTATGAACGCCTTCTGTTGAGGTTCCCGACCAAAATAATTTTGCTCTCGCTCCTCCCTTGGTGACTTGACTCAAGGGCCAAGTGATATGAGAGAATCCCAACATGAATCTACGGTAGAAATTAGCAAGACCCAGAAAGCTGCGAAGCTCTGTTATAGTGGTTGGGGCTGGCCAATCTCGAATGACTTGGATCTTGGCTGGATCCACATGCACCCCCCTTTCATCAATAATGTATCCCCGATATTGAACCTGGGTCATGCCAAACGTGCACTTCTCCAAATTGGCACACAACTTGTGTTGGCGCAGTGTTTGGAGGACTTGTCGGATGTGGTGAAAGTACTCTTCCCAAGTCTTGCTGAATATCAGAATGTCATCCAAGTACACCACTACAAATGAGTTGGTGAATGGCCTCAAGATGTCATCCATCATCCTCATGAAGGTTGCGGGAGCATTCGTCAACCCGAAAGGCATGACTAGCCATTCAAAAAGGCCTTCCTTAGCTTTGAAGGCAGTCTTCCACACATTACAGGGTTCAATTGGTACCTGTTGATACCCAGACTTTAGGTCAATCTTGCTGAAATATTTTGCACCTTTGAGTTGGTCTAGAAGGTCATCAATCCATGGGATTGTGTACCTATTCCGGACAGTGATCTTGTTTAGCACCCCATAGTCAATACAGAGTCTCCACGTCCCATCCTTCTTCTGTACCAACACGATCGGGCTCCCACAGGGCGATGAACTTGGTCTGATGTGACCTTTCTGAAACAACTCCTGAATCTGCCTCTTGATTTCATCATTATCCAGAACAGAGCACCGATAGATCGGTCCATTGGGTAGCAACGCACCTGGGGTCAGATAAATCGGGTGCTTGACCTGACAGTGCAGAGGAACCCCTGTGGGTGAGGTGAAGATGTCCCCGTACTCCTCCACAACCTTATCCATTTGTTGTTGTCGTGTAGAGGGGCCCTGTCTGGAGGTCGTGGCCACAGTCTTCTTCTTGCCCTGGGGGCGGATCATCAGAAAAACGAATTTCCTGGTTTGGGAAATGAGCTTACTACATTGTTTTGCAGTAACCAAAGAGATAGTCGTAGGAGGTGGTACCTCTGGTATCCCGTACAACTTATTTCCCAAAGTAATAATAACAGCACGAGGTCGAGACTCATACACAGCATGACGCTTCCACAAGTATGGTTGTCCTAATAATACATCAGAAACATCAATAGGAGAAACATCACATAATACCTCATCCGTGAAGGGCTTGATGCTATAGGGAAGGTGACACTGCTCGCTGACGCAGAGATCTCGTCCTTGGTGAAGCCACCCGATGGTGTATGGATGTGGGTGAGCTGTGGTCGGCAAGCCCAACCGCTTCACGGCGTCTGCTGAAATGAGGTTCTTTTGGCTCCCATTGTCGACAATGAACTGTACCGGGGAGCCCTTTACCCACATCCGGGAGTGGAAGAGACGTTCCTCCTCCTCTGGATCTTCCGGTTCCTCCTTTTGGATCTTTGTAGTGGCAACAATGGCATTGGGCTCCGCATCAATAATCTGTTTCCCTTTTTCATTCGCCTTTTCAGGTTCTGATTCGGAGTCAGAGCATGCATCTGACTCAGAAGCCCTCATCTCGGCCACTAGCGACTGCTTGGCCCGACACTCACTTATGTTGTGAGTGGAGCTCTTATGGAACTCACACCACTTTCCCGTGTCCTTCTTTGGCTTTGCGGTGCTGTTCTTTTCTTGTGGCTTTGACGGGTTGTATTTAGCCGCCATGCCTTGGCTCTATCCTTTGTTCTACGGTTTGGAAGCACCTTTCCCTTGCTTTTGATTCGCATATCCAAAGTCTCGCTTCTTCTATTTGAATTTCTGCTCAATCTTGGCAGCATACCGGTATGCCGTACCAAGCGAGGATATGTCAAGGAACTCCATTTCCTCCTGAATGTATCTATGCAGATAGCTAGGATACTTTAGCACCAAATGTTTCTCTGAATCTTTGATACCCAACTTTGTGCGCAGGGTATGGAACAGATTCATCAACTCATGCACATCTTGATCCCTTTGTTGTCGCAGCGTGGTCCATTGTATGTACTTGTCCTCATAGCTCCCCACGGGATAGTATTGTTCCTTGACGGCGTCTCGGAAATAATTCCAAGTTGGTATGACCGAGAACATATAGGGTTTTGTCTGGTCCTTGTTCTCACAGTAGGTTTCCCACCAATCCTTAACATCGGGGGTAGATTTGAGGAGTGCAAAAATAATCTTCTCCCGGTCTGAAAAGTCATGAACAGAGAAATATCCTTCTAATAGATTCAACCATCTATCTACGGCATTTGCGTCTATTTGACCCTCAAATATGGGAATGTCAAAATTTACTTGTACCTTAAAGGGAGTCGCAACTCCAGAGTGGCTACTGGATGCGGATGCGCCGCCGGTGGGCAGCCGTTGAAGGATCTGAGCAAAGCTATCCATCATCGCGTTCCTTTGTTTTTCGAGGGCCTCCTCGAGCAATATTTTGATGGGATCTCCTGCTCCCTCATCTTTCTTTTCGTCCCCCATGGGCGTCCGTCGAGGTTTGCGAGGCTGATCTTGCAAAGGTTCCACCAGATCAAGCCCTAGCTCCTTATACCCCGACCTCGTTGGGGACATGCAAAGAAGGATCGAGAAAAAGCAGACCGCTCTGATACCACTGATCCGGATTTATGCAGGAACGCAACAGAATAAACACATAACCATAAATACAGATATGTAGCGGAAATAACACTTCATTTCATTAATATCAAAGAACTGAAATTTGCTTACAGACAGAATGGAAATAAAACTAGCTAGGGCACTGGTAGCTATCTCTGAGAAGAGATGTGGCGGCTACAGGCCTCTGAACTGCTTTACAATGAGGCGCGAGGGCCTATTTATTATTGAGAAACAATGGGGAACCCTAAACATCCCAAAAACCTAACCCTAGGAGATGAAGCGCCAAAACTATGGGCCCCGTTTGGGTAAATTGGTGTTTCAACTTCCCAAGGACGTAACTTTGGCATACTATCTCCGTTTGACGCACATGATACATCATTAGAAAGCTCTATCCGAGGACTACAGCTTTCGGGACAAATTTGACCATCAAATTCGCTAGTGCTTTGATACCCAAAAAACGTCGTTTAGGGCCTCAAAACGGCTCCGGAAGTTCAGGACCCGAAAAACTGCTAAAAATAGTAAGTTATGCCGAAACTGAAAAACTGAAAGAGACAATGGTGGGGGCCCAAGTGGAATAGGCGGGTGGCCACCAATATCCACCTGGATCATATGTCCCATTGATGCAGCCATACCATTTGCATCTACTCTAGAAGATTCATCTCATGTCCAGTCTGAAGTTGATATGGCTAACAACTTCATTGAGCACATTCAGCACATCCTTCAGCAATTCCATGACATATTGGACATATCCAATTCTAAGTACAAGTAGTGCCATGATCAAAATCGAGTTCCACACAAGTTCCATGTGGGCAACAAAGTTTGGTTACATTTGCAAAAGTAGTCCCTCATTGGGCTCCACCGTAATCTTTTCCCGCTCTAATATGGGTCGTACACCATCACTAAGTTTGTAGGGGAAATTTCCTTCAAGCTTTACATTCCATTGTTCCTTAGCTTGCACCCACTATTTAATGTGGACCGATTGCGACCATAATTTCCCCCATTGTTGGAAACATCTGACATTATTGAGAAATTGACACCAACAAATCTCAACCCAAGCTACATCAAACTGGACACAACTGACAAGATTAGGTGCACACATATCAATAACACTCACCAACAGAGGATCCAACTATATTGAATTGTCAAAGCAGACCAACTCTTCACCAGGGACCAGGTTCAACAGAAATTCCCTCACCTCATGGAGGCTCTGCACACAATGGATACCATTGATTCCTAAGGGGGGAGGAGCGATCCAGGTGAATTTTGGTGGCCACCTTCCTATTAAACCTAGAACTCCAATAAGTCTCATGATTTTTCTCAATTATAGCAACACTTACTATTTTTAGCAGTTTTCAAGTCTTGAACTTTCGAAGTTGTTTTGACCCCCTAAACGGTGTTTTTTAGGTCCGCAACAGACCCATTTCCATAGACAAATCCTGTATTAGTCGGAGAGATATTTCCAACAAGGTATCATATGTGCCAAATAGAGATCATATGACCAAGTTACGACCTCGGGAAGTCGATTTCCCAACTAGCCCTAAAGGGGACCACAAACTCTTGGTGTTCCATCTCCTTGGGTTAGGGTTTTAGTTTTTTATGGTTTTCCCTTTCTTGTTCAATATAAAAAATGCCCTTGAGCCTTATTGTAACACATTTCAAAGGCATGTACCGCCAATCTCTTCTCAAAGATAGGCTACCATTGTTTGATCTAGTTTATTTCCAATATGATTCTAAGCATATTTCAATTTTTTGATATTAATGGAATGGAGATTTTTTTTTGTTTCATCTTCGTGTTTATTATTATATATGTATTTTGTTGCATTCCTGCATAAGTTCGGATCATCCTTATGCACCATACATCGCTCAAGAAAATTGAATATGTAGTATGTTTTTACTCTTGTAGAGAGTTACTTTCTGGGAGAGAAGTTCATTTTTGGTTCAAAAACTTGAGTTAAATTTGTATGAATCTCATGAAAGTTTTTCCCATGATCTCATTATTTTACATTAATGTAACTCCCTAATATCTAAGTTTTTTTATCTTGTTTTCTACCCTTTTGATATGCTTCAATGGTGTTCTTTTAATGTGATAGAATGGATATTGGGTATTGTGCTTAAATTTTAACTTTTATATATTTGGTTATTCCTTTCCTTGTATTTTTGAAAAAACACCCAGTCCACTCATGGGTGAATATATTAATTTTTTGATCTTACTTTTAGTTATTTGAATGTGTTCATAAAGAGGAGTAACACCTCTTTAAAAATGTATACAAACCTGCACTCAAGCCCTATAAGGTTTACTTTTTCCATAGTGAGAAAAAATATCAACAAAATCATAAATTCCTAAGGTTAAGTTTTTGTTTGTACAGATTCAGTTCAAATTAGGTTTTACCATTTATCCCCTTGTAAAATGATTAAAGGAAATTCTTGGCCATCGATATCGCTTACAAAAGATAAACTAACTTAAACCTGGAAGCTTACATTGTCATCATAACATTGTTTAAAATGGAGGTACCATTCCAAAACAATATAAAAATTATTTATTTTTTATTAAATTTATTTTGATATTAAGTAAATATCTTATATAAATATTTAATATTAAAAAAATGGGATGTGGATGCAACTTCCACAAGTATAGATAAAAACTAATGTTCTAATAATTGTGAATCGATTTAATCCTACACCATAAAAACATTAGTTATATGTAAAAAATGTATATAATTATGATTAAAAATCAAAGGGGAACTACTCCAAATAAGATAGCACAAAGAAGTATTCATGTCAAAATTGGTGGAAGTTTGGACATGATCATTCAGTACACAAATCTTATCAATAAATGGGGAATTTACATTAAGTATTTACACGAGCTCCCATCCATCATTAGGAGTTTTGGGGCCTTATGCCTTTAAAGAATGGCTAGGCCTACATGAATAATTATTTTTGATTCCTAGGAAAGGTTGGTAGATATCTCCATATACACTCTTGTCTCTCTCAAAATCGTTGGTCATCCCCGTGGTAGTACCTATTATTACCTCTATGATAAATAAATTTTGAAAGTTGTAAGGGGAATTGTGGCTCCCTATTCATGGTACATGGGCCCCCACCCCAAAAAATATAGTGATTGTTGGAGATGGTCCATCACTATTCTTTATTCTGACACTTGCATCATGCTCTACAAAGATAGCTTGGCATAGGTTAGTGTGTGGTCAGATTAAGAAACTATTTGAGATGGAAATGTTTAAATAAAAGAAACCTCATTGTTCTTTTTCCAGGTGCAATTAAAATTTTTAATCTAATAATCATCCAAGTGGACTTGAACTTAATGACCCAAGGTAGTCAGGTGACTAACAATGTCGCTTCCTAGGATAAAGAGGTGGGAAGTTATTGTTGATGAAAAGGCCTTGGAAATTTATTCTTGTTACAAATACTTGACCTAGCCCACAACAACCTGTTTAGGGAACAAAAAGAGAACATATGATTGAGATTATCTAATCTTCAACACTAAGGAAGATATGAATTTGCAATTTCTAGGTAAGGCAAACTTTTGTCCACAAACAAACCCCACAATAATAAACACCATTCAGAAAAGGATTGCTTAGTTTTTATAATTGGTTTCCAAATACTACAAAGTTTAAATAACCATGTTTTCTAATAAGTTTTTATGGGTCAAGGCTTATTTTATTGATCTTCAATGAATGATTTAGTGTAAAACCACTTGTACCCTAGAGTCAGTTTATCCTTAAAGAAGGTCATATTTTTCCCTCATTTTCAGTTTAAATTCCATGCATGATGTCACATTGGAAGACTTAAATTTCATGTAAAATCATCATGAATCTATCCTTCATCATGTTTCACAATAAATTTATCTATTTCAACTAGGTTGAATTTCCTATTCGTCTCAAAAAAATAAATCCAATTTTATGACTACTTGTAAAACAAATCATTAGATGAAATATAGCTTTAAAGTTCTATAGTCAAACTTTCATTACAAACTCAAAAAATCATGCATCTCTACCTCATTATCCCTAAGTTCATTGAGAGCACCAAAAACTTTCTCCATTATGGTAGATTGTTGCAAAAACCACCAGTCTTGAAACCTAAATATCCTCTACCGCTTAAGTTAGCCATCAATATTAACAACTAATTAATTTACTTGATAATGTAGGAGTGACAAAGGAGAATGAGATTTATGACTACCACCCCCTTGTCATATTGAGCCACTAAAGGGTTTACTAGCCATTGCAGTATTTTGCATGTTAGGACTAGTGGTGAATGGGGCATTGTAAGCTTTGGATATTTCTACCCTATATGTCTTATTCATTTGATAAATTTGAGTCAATCCTTCACCATCTATATGAAAAATATTGATCAATAGAGAGTTCTATGTTGATTCGGTCTTCAAAGGGTTGAGATAAAACATAAATTGATAATTGTGAATACCATGATGCACATTAAAACATATGTTGGGTAGGTTGATGTAAAAAATTGGTATCTTGTGACTCTTATAACCCACTTGGATGAGAAAATAACTCTTTAAGGTATTTTCATAGGTTAAGTAGGTTAACACAAATGCATTGTTGATGCTTGGAGTTTAAGAATATCTCTAATTCATAGCATGAAAAAATAGTAATTATTTTTTCTATCATTATTTGGAACTACATATGAAGGCTAAGAAACTCAACCTAGATATAGAAACATAATTATGCAATGGTGTTATCACTCAGGTTTTCCTAGAAGTTGTGTAAGAGGAAAGTATACCCGAGGTAACCACAAACCAACCTTTTAGATGCAGAATCTAGCCAATCTGCATCCAGAGAGGGCTCTCTCTTTATGATTTATCTTTGTTCTTGGAAGGTTTTAGGCTAGTTATAGATTCAAAGTTTGTTTTGGGAAAATGGTGGAATCTACAAACTAAGGGCAAGGTTGAGAGCTTTCAGTCCATTGGGCTATGGAGTCAAAGGATGGCTTTACTGGATTTCTATTCTAAACACAAGATGGTATTACAGGGCAAGATAGCTAGACAGAGAACAATCCTTAAAATTTAAAGTGGGTGGGATGATCTTGAAGGGATGAAAGGCAGCTAAGAATCTTTCACCATGTTCAAAAGAGAGAAATGAGATGACTACAAACAAAGAGCAATGAAGAATTCTTTATTATAGTAATCAACAATGTTTAAATTAGCAAATCAAGAGCATTTAAGAATTCATGCTTATAACTAATTCAGAGGAAAACATTAAGAACAATCACATCTGAAATCAGAGTACAATTAAGTAAATTCTGATTCAATCCTTTATGTAAATTATTCGGAAATGGACATAATGATATTATAAACTGATAAAAAACTTAAGACAAAGGGTAGAAAGACTTATTGAACTGCAGTCCAACACATGAATCCTGCAAAAAGTCCTGAACTTCAAATCGTCATCCAGTAAGCCACGAATAAATTTCTCCAAAATGCTTTTATTCCGAAAATCTCAATGTTACAACAGAGTAATAGAATCCACCCTCAACACTCTCTTTGAGGGTTTATTTATACACAAAATAATCTTAAACAATCTTACACTATCTTAGCCAATAATCTAGGCTGACTTAAAGCATAATTTACAAACAAACAAGAGACAAATGGTCTCGTGGATAAAATAATGGGCAACTGCCGATGTGCTGTTCCTTTCTTCGTGGATGTGCTGGAAGTAAGTGCTGAAACAGGGCTTTGTGCTGTCCCTTGCAGTATTTCTTTGGCTTGTTGGACACTCTTTATTCCCACGGATACTCTTTAACCTTTTCACCTGATACTCTTTCATCTGTTTTCCTTTTTACTTTTCACATAATAGTAAAAGATAAAATTCTCATGTTGAAGATAATTTTCATAAAATTTCCAACATTTCTCTCCACCATGGATCATCAGGTATCATAGTTCTTCTGAGCTTTCTTAAAGTTTCATCTGCTTCAGTAAGTTTATAAAATGTAGGCTCATTCGGAAATAGATACTTTATTTCATGTTCCATATGAAATAAATTCCTCACTTTATCATAGATACTTTTCCCGGTTGGTAATGTCGATTCTGACGAGCTAGCAGAACAAGCAGCTGTATTTTTAGCATGAGCCTTTATTCTCTTCACATAGGTTTCCAAGTCTATTATTTGATCTTCTGTGAGCATGGGACTTGGTAACCCACTATCCAACAAAGCTTGAAATTTCTCTCTGAAAATGTTGATATCAACCAAAATGTCTGTGCACTTCCTTTCTAAATTTTGCATGAAAGTCCTCTTGGTGAAAACTCTCTTTACTTCCAAAACTGTGCCTGTCCTATCATCAATTCCTAACACTGCAAGCTGTTGCTTTGTTCTGGAATTCAAAAATTGAATGAGCTGATTGGCCTGCTCAGGCCTGCCTCTCAATTCATTTCTGGTTCTGTTTATTTCTTCTTGGGCGACTTTAACCAACTCATTTTTCTCAAAAATAGCTTGAATAGAGGGCCAAATACCCTTTATTAATTCAATGATGTTACCCCAAAGAATGTCATTTATTTCATTTAAAGGCTTCTCCAATGAAAGATCTTTTTCCAAAGCCTGAACCAATTTTTCCAACCTTTTTATCTCCCTGGTGTTATCAGCAGCTGTCTTTTTAGCTGTGTCATATTTTTCCTCCAATTTTACTAATTGCAATTTTGTTTCTTGGAGTTCTGTAACCCTCAGTTGCAAACTCTCCATTTGTTTTATTAAGTCCTCGGAACTCAAGCCAGAAGTATTCACTTGAGATGGCTGTATCTGCTACCCTGTTGTTGTAGTACCTGTTGTTGAAGTCTGCCTGATAGTTTCCTGTTCCTGCAATGCTTTTTCCAATTCCCTCTCTGTTTCATTTAGTCGCTCAGTCATATTTAGAAGTAACTCCATTATTTCTTCCTGTGAATTACCTTTTATAACTTCTTGGGTCTGAGGGTACCTCAAGGCTGGTAATTTTAGCTGTTTTCTGAGTGCAGCTATATCATCCTCTTTATTCTTTATCAATGCCTCAATACCTTTAATGTCTTTGGGATTATGACCCAAACCAATGATTATTTCTTCTAAAGACTTTATTCTATTATCTTTGGCCTGTGAGGAGGCCTTCTCAATTTTCAATTGTGCAGTAGTGTTATTCAAAGAATCTTGCAGCGTTATAGCTGTCATGGCCTTGTTGGTGAGAGTAGAATAGACCATTTCCCCAGTTTGTCTGTGTAGCTCTATCTGGTCCAGGGGATGGATATCCTTTGCCAAAACTTCAAAATTTGTTCTGATGTAATATGCTGCTGAAGTGGGCTTTGGCACCTTTGTTTTGAAGTGGCTCATCAGCATTTTTCCTTGTGAAAGGTCAAACGCTGACATTAGCCTTTCTTGATGATGGGGAGCCATCTTCATATACTGATCATATACCTTCATTTTCAATGGATCGTTCTTTGTTTTAATATTAATGAAGGTTCTTTTAATATCTCCAGTGTCTGTTTTTGGTGGTCTGAAAGAGGAGACCTCAGTGCTTAATTGATTTTGTAAAGCTTTCCCTTTCTGGCTTATGTTTGTTTCACTTGCTGTGCCAGTTTGCTGACTATCTTCCCTTCCATCATCAAATACTTCATCTATAATTTCTACATCTGGAGGTGAATCTGATTTGTGTTTTTTAGTTTGATGTACCTGTGAGGCCCCTTTTGGAGGTGTGGTATCTGGAGCCTGTCTCTTCTTCCCTATTTCCACATTTAATGGAGTTTGCAACTCTGGAATTTGTGAATGCTGTGCTTGAGTGGGAGAAACCTGTGATTGTTCAGGTGTTTTGGATGTTTGTGGTTTCTCAGCCATGACCAAAGTTTCAATGACCTGAACTACAGGTTCTTTTCCTTTACCCTTGGGTTCTGCTGCTACTGATGGACTACTTTCCTGTAATGCTTGCTGTAGAGTTGTTGCTGAAGATGTACCAATGTAGGGTACCTGCATTTGACCACACGTTTCTAGGTCAAAGTTCTTCTCAACATCTTTCATAATTTTATTCATTTTGTCAGCTTCACTTTCTTCCTCAACAAGTGTTCCTTCAACCCATTCATCTTGATTTGCATACTGTTCTAGATCAGGAATCTTATGGTGTAAATAAGGAGATGATTTATTCTTTAATCTCTTTTCACAAATAAAACCAAAGGGGTCATAAGGAACCCAACGGAAAGATGTTTGGAACTTTCTCTGTAATAGATTTTCTGCCTCTCTCTCAGCCCCCCTAGAATTGCAGATGAAAGGACCTAATTGGCTTTTGATCCTTAACTGAGCTTTCTTCTTTACATTACAAAAATGGATCACATCTGAATTGTTCATTTTTCTGAAATATTCTAAGGCAAAAATCCTTATTGGTACATATATGGGTAACTTGAATGGATGTAATTCACATCCATAAATCCTGATGACTGTATGGTTCTGATACAAATACCAATCCCCAACCTTATAACTCTTTGACAGTTGCAAGGTCTTTCTAATTTCATTAGTGAGTCTTGGGGGAGGAATTCCTGTTAACAAAGTTGTTGCAGGATAAACAAACTGATCAATGAATTCAGAGTAGGAGTAGGGAGAATCGGAGGAAGAATGAATGATGGGGGACCAAAATATGACTGACCTGGGATTTCCCTTGGCATCAAGTTTTTGAACAGGGAAAGGAAACCTTTCTGACTGATAGTAGATCATGAGATGATAGATAACTGAGGAGTACTTAAAAACCTTTTCAGTATCCAGCCTTATGAATTGATCATGGATCTTGTTGGCTATGAAGGAACTAAAATCATATTTAATCTCAGGAGGTTGCCCAGGAGTAAAAATGGATAGCAAAGCCAAGGTTATCTCATCCACATATTCACTGGTGTTGAATCCTAAGACAAAAGATATAATATTTACAATGAGTCTTCCCAATGTATTGAAAAAGTAAAAACCATAGGGAGGAGACCCTTTTGGCTGATGCTCAGGTAACATGAAATGCTGACACATGGATTTTAGCTTTTCTGGGGTTAATTGCCTGGTTTTCTCAATCAATCCTTCTATGGACAATGGAGCTAATTCTTGGTCTGTTTCAAAGTGTAACATGGCATTGATAGCCTGGGGAGTGATGGGAAACATAATACTTTGATCAGGAGCTATTACAGCCCTCCGTGCGGGATCATAGTTTGCCTGGCAATAATGGATGATTTATGGGAATGGAACAAATGAAGGGATGAGATACCTTGGGAGATTGGATTCCCATAACCCTATAAGATCTTGCCCCTTTGGGTATTCATCTCTGCAGCGACAGAAACTCAATAGGGGACTTTCATCAAAGTGCAGGTCTTTAATTTGGAAATCTTCGTCTATCAAAGGTAAATAGTCTAATTCCCGGTGAGGAGCATTCAATGGAGTGATATTCAGAGCTGCCGGGGCCTCCATTTTGGTTCTTGTGGATTCAAAATGGAGGTTTTGGTTTTCCTTACAGGCCGGGCGGAATTTCTAAAAATGAAGGAAATTGGCACAGCTTTCCGGTTCAAGGAACAATTGCATAGTCTTAAAACTTCTGGAAAGGGCTCAGTGACGATTTTTAACCACTATTTCAGCGAAAAACAAAGAACACTGAGTTTTATTTGCAGTCGGGGCGGAAAAAGATAAATACCTGCTTTTAGACGGAAGCTAGTTCTTTAACAGGTAACAGGTAATGGCAGGACTATTCTTCAACACGGGCGCAGCGGAATCTTGGAGTGAATTGGTCAATTGCAGTGGAAATTTGAAAATCGCAGCGGGAGCTCTGTCGTTTTCAGAATAACGAAATAACAGGAAAAATATGGAAAAAATGGCTTTAAAAAGAGTTTTTTATTTTTTCGAGGGATGACGTCATCGACGTATGGGAGTGACGTGTGCTAGGTCGGGTGGTAAGCGGTAAGCGAGAAGTCCCCGCACCGCTTTTGGTCGAGGGTGGTATTGATCGCGGGGGGAGCGATTCCACAGAACGTTTGCCACGTGGATGTCTGACTTTTCAAATACCGCTCGTTCCCCGCTGATTAACATTCTCACAAAGGATGGCTAGCGGGGTTCACGTGGACCATTGATCTGCGGAGGGCTGATCCGACGTCTGAAGCGATGGGGGAATAGGCGGAGGTTTCAGATGTTGGCCCGTCGGGCTTTAAAACAGTTTCACGTGTAATTTAATCACCCCGGGAGATTTTTAATAGGAGGAAAAGGTTATTAATTAGTCCTGATGACTAATTAATCCCGTGTGCGTAATAAAAGGGGTTGCGGCGGGGTTTAGTGAAATGGAATGCCATGTGGATAAGCCATGGTGGCACGAAATTTCCCGAAGTTTTATTGATATTTTTGTATTTAAACACACATATCGCATGTTTAAAGTTTTTACATATATATTTTATTTATATGGTAATAAACAATCATTATTTAATTACCATAAGGGCGGGATTATAATATATTGATAATTTTAACCAAAGGGCATATAATGGGTTTTTATTTTAAATGCGCGGGGATATAAAATACTTTGGTTAAACTTTATAATAGGGGGGTTTTTTGGGTTATTTATAAAAAGGGATTTATATACTTAGGATAGGGTATTTGACTAAGGATTTAGTAAATAAAGTTAAACATTAATATGACAAAGGGACAGGGAAACTCAAAACATTTTTGCACATCCAAGAAAGTGAAAAATTTTGAAGTAAATTGCAATATCTAATCTTCAACACTTACTTAGAATAGCAAGTTATCTTGAGGGATTTTTATGGAATTTTGCATGATGTTCCTAAGTAAAATGGGATTTTACTTAGGACAAGGTTAAAGACGGATGATTATAATGATGAATTATCTCAAGTACTTAGGTCTTTTTTGATCATTAGGCCGAGGGTCCGGTCCCTCCAGAAGTCAAGGAAATGCCTTGAGCCCCTTTGATCTCCAAATACCTTAGTATTTTGGGGGGAGATTAGTAAAACTTTTGAGGGGAAAGTGATGAGGGAAGTTAATGAGTTTGACTTTGCTTGCTATGATTTTCCAGTGTATTTCCTGCTTTAGTACTTGTGATGAAAGTGAAGGATCAAAAACATGTAGCAGCATCATTCATCAGATAACACTTTGCAGCACCATCTACCTACCCTATCTACTTAACACTACCATTTTCTCTTCTTTATTAGGGTGCATTAAACTTGCAAACCCTTATCAATCTTTTCTTTTTTACAAGTCAAATCTATTTAATTCTACCCTTATTACATCCAAGGGCTCAGATTGAACTGTTGAGCACCTTTTATTAACTCTACCTATCTACTTATCTGCCAAGATTAAACTGTTTGGCTAGATATTTATTCTCTAATCTACAACATGAAATTAAAATATGACTAAGCCAAGTTTAAACAGTTTGACTTATTCATGAATTGTGGCAAAGGTTTGACAAGCTGCACACAATTTCTTTATTACAAAAAATGACATAGTAGTGGCATTTGAATTTGCACACTTTCCTTGGTCTATTTTTGCTTGGGGTTCATTTCTTTCTCTTTTTTGACCATTTTATTCTTTTTACCCTTTTATCTTTCTTTTAGGGTATACCCTCTTTACATTTTTTTAAATTTTTTGATTTTTTGGTCTTTTTAAGAATATGGAACACCTTTGCTCAAGAAAGAAGGTTTGAACATATTCCATAGTTCAATCAAGACAATCATGAAAGATGAAACCTATTGGTATAGGAGGCTAACAAATGGTATAGGCTAATAAGTCACCATACCAAGTAGATAAAATAACTAAGGTACTTCTATAAGTTCCTCTTCTCAAAATATCCATCACATAGGTGTTTTCATTAAACTAACAAAAATAAACCCTTAGTTAGGCTATAAGTATGGAAGTAATGCCGACCTTGCAAATTCCACACTTACCTAATCCATGCTTTGATGATTATTAGGAGCCACCCTTGTAATAGCCTCGGGTTAAAAGATCCTGTAATAAAAGTTAATAAAGGAAAAATAATACCACGGTAAAGGGACACTTATTCCAAGCTAAAAGTTGGGCAAAATATCCTAATGGGCATCACTTGTTGTGTTTTATGGCTAAGGGGAAATTGGAAAAGGAAAAGGCAAATGTTTTGAAAAGGAAAAAGGTATTTTTGGCACTTTATTTTATGAAAATAAGGAAAATATGAGAAAAGGAAGGTGAAAGGTAACACGTTGCATTTGAGGAGGAAAATGAAGGAAAATAATGGAAAATTGAAGAAATTAGAGACCTCATCAATAAAAATACCTCAGGGCATCAGTTGGTATATTTTTGTCAGTTAAGTTTTGTAATTAGTCTCAGAGAGGAGAAGAGCACCAAGAGGAGAAGGAAATAAAGAAATCAAAGGAAGGATAAGGAAAGAAAAGGAAGGACAACGAAAGAAAAGGAAAGCAAGGATCAAGCAAGGAAAATTTGGATGAAGCAGCTTTAGCATGAATACATGCAGGTAATAGGTTGCATGTATGATTTCCTAGTTGTTTTTGATATGCATGGTATGTGTATGTTGTTATTCGGTTCTTTTTTCGTCATTGGCATGGATTTTTCCAGGTTTCTATAGTGGATTTTAGACTTTCCTTGCCATTTCACGATAGCCATGGTGTGATGGGATTTGTCTCAGTTTTAGCTTTGGATTGTCAGAATATTTTGGATCTGGAGGTGGTCTCAGGAAAATTCCCTAAGGCCTAGGAATTACTTAACCTATAATGGTCGGAAACACGATAAAGCCTGAAGGTGGAGACATGAAAATTCCTCAAGGTATTGGAGAACAAATTTTGAGGCATCCAAAATCGATTTGGTTTTGTCATCTCGGCATTGGTTTAGGTGAGATCACGGTATGGTGAGGGTGGAGGTGGTTTAACCTCTAGATTACCTTGGTTGTTTTGGATTGATTTTTCCTATGATATCCCACATTCATGCTTACTATATGGCACGGGGGTGATTGGCTAGAAGAAACATTTGGTTCAACCAACCTATGGTTGATGGTATGTGGAAGTCTTGAACCTAATTGGATTTTTACTATGTTTAATAAGAGCTAAGTTTCTTTTTCTTTTGATGAGTAAATGTACTTTTAATTATGTGGATTTAATGGTTGTTCTCTCATTATTATTTATCTATTCATATTCTAGTTATAAGCATTCTTATATGATAGTTCTTAGCCATGGATATTTTCATTTTTTTAATTGTAACTGAATGAATAATGAATGAAAGACCTAATTGGTGTTATGACAGATAATGTGAGAAGGTAGTGACCCTTCTCATTAAACCTCATATAAGTGTTCATCTCCTTATGTTAAAACTTGCATTCATGACGTCTAGGTTGCATGTTTACCAAGCGTTTAATGTAATTTCAGTCCTGGTTGGGGAAAGTCAGGTCAAGTCCTAGTTTCAGTTATGGTTTAGAAGAATTTTTCCATATTATTTATCATCTCTGGAAGTTTCACTGAGCTCTAGGCAGAGGCCTAAGTCCTGGACCTGAAAAAGTGGCTCAAAATTAAGGGTCGCTAGCATAGAATGAGCAAAAAATTCCATAGTCACTTCAAGCTCATAGTAACTTGGAGGCCTTGGAAAGAGAATGACTAGGGCTCTAATTTAGGGAAAAATAGATTTATCTCATGGGTTGGACACATGGAGGGGTTTTACCCCAGGAAAGCTGATGAAAGCGAGTAAATGTGGGATGAGGTGTGTTACAAGGTGGTATCATAATGGTTTGCACTCTCTTTGGATAAAGTTTTATGTTTTCAAGGTTATGGTTTTCATGCATGGGATCATGTTATACAGTTGGTATGGTCATGCTTGATGTTGTTATGTTGTTATGTTGTTATGTTTCTATGTTGTTATGTTATATGGATATGCTTATGATGATACATGTACATGCTAATGTGGATTGATATTGCAGATGAGATAAGCCTCCCCTCAACATATACAGGTATGGATTTGATTTTGGTATCTCTTTGGTTTATCTAACATGGTACACTTGCAGGAAGAAGATACTCCAAGATGAAAAGAAAAATGGTAGACTACAATTCCTGTGACCCTCCCTACAGATCAGTTGGGAGGAAAGGAGAATATTATTCTCCTGGTATAGAAGATACATTGAGGAGATTGAGGGAAGATATTATAAGTTGCAAAGAAAAAAATGACAAGTTGTTTGAGGCTCAGGAAAGACTTGTAGGAGATCAGGAGAAGCAGGTAGAGTTTAATTTGGTGATCCTTCAGAGCTTGTAAGAGCTGTAGAAACAGGGACATATGAGAATCAGTAAAGAGCATGAAGAGAAAACTAATGTATCCTATGGTAGAATATATCGGTCTGGATATAGGTTGGATATAGGGGACACATTAGAGGTGGAAGATCACTCTATACACCTGATAGTATGATTGGTATGTATGGGTATCATTCTAGTTCCTCATCCAGGAGACATCATCACAGTAAACATTGTCATCATCCTTACAAGTGGAGGGACTATTTGCCTCAAGAATTCAAGAAATTGAAGCCACCTACGTTCGATGGAGAGATGAATAAGTCAAAATATGCAGTGGCATGGTTTCTTTGGATGAACATGCAGAGGTATAGCTACTCTAAGAACATGAAAGCCAAGATAGCCACCTTCAGTATTAAAGGGAAAGCATATATCTGGTGGGAAGATATGAATAATTTCAAGATAATTTGGGAGGAAGACTTGATTTGGGATTATTTCAAGAGGATATTCATGAAGAAGTACCTATCAAAGAGGTACTATGATTACATCGATAAGGAGTTTTATGAGCTACAGACGGGTTCTATGATAGATGATGAGTATAATAGCATATCCTTGTAGTTGTTGATATATGTTCCTTATCTCAAGGAGAAGAAAGACAAGATTCAAATATTCATCATTGGATTTCCAGTAGCATATAGAGACCATATTGAGTTTTGTGGGCCTAGATCGCTGGAAGAAGCCATCCGTAAATTGAAGCATTGTTATGAGTAGTCAAAGAGCAGAGATGAGCCAAAGAGTGATTTGAAAGGAAATGAGAAATTTAAAGGGAAGTGGCCGCCGAAGCAGGGAATACCCCGGGATGCAGGTGAGAAATAAATTTGGTTTCTTAAAAGAAGTTTAGTGAAGTTGAGAAGGTACATGGGTCACATCCTAGAGAGGATTAGACTAGAGGTTATGGTAGAGGAACGTTGTAGTGGTGGATATATGGCAAAGATCATCGCAAGAATTATTTTCCATTGTACCAGGGTGGTAGGCCTCATATCTATAGTGTTCAGGAAGTGCAGACATTTGGGGATGTTGGTCATAGCATTCCTCGTATTTATGCAGTTGTGGACAATATGAAAGAAGATCACCAAGCATATATTATTCAGATGGATGGTAAGCTTTGTGATCAAGTTATTTCTGTTTTGATTGATCATGGATCTAATTATAGTTATGTTAATCCTAACCTGGTGGATAAGTGTGCCTCATTAGGGTAATTTTGAGGCCTAAAATGGACCTCCTAAGGAAATTATAAAATAATAGTGGAAATAATAAAATAAGATTAGATTACATCATCAAATTTTAGAGGGAGAAAAGAAAAAAAACTATCTTTTCAACTCATATTTTCAACTTATTTCCTTATGGGTTTACTCAAATTTCGAGAGGGAACATTTGTTAGATGAAAATGTTTCTTCCTCATCCAATGAGTACCCATGTTTCATACTTTCAATGGACCCTGCTACACAAAAAATGAGAAATACATAAAAAAAATGTTATTGCAATCACGTTTTTTCATGTATTTCTCTTTTTTCGTGTAGCAGGGTCCATCAAAAGTATGCAACATAGGTACTCCTTGGATGAGGAATTAAATTATGCATCCAACAGTTAATCCCACTCGAAACTTGAGTAAAACCTTAGGGAGATAAGTTGAATATACAATTTGAAAAAGTACTTTTATTATTATTATTATTTTATATTTTTACTCTTTTACCCCAAAAATGATGAATCATCCCCCATGTTTGACATCATCAACTTGAATCCTATTGGTTCTTATAAATTTTATTTTATTTCTATAATTTTCTTAGGAGGGCCATTTTAGACCTCAAAAATTCTCTAATGTGAGAAAAGAAGTGCATGCATAATATTGGTTGGTGCAGTTGGCTATAGGTACTAAGAAGAGAATCCATCACTGTGTTAGAGCTTGTGCATTTGATTTGTATGGTATGCCTATAGAAACACATTTGAATGTACTGTCATTGGGATCATATATTATGATTTTTGGTATGGATTGGTTGTATCTTCACATGACCAAAGTAGATTTCTATGACAAGGCTATTGAGTTCTTGGATGATAATAGGGAAAAGAGAATCTTTCAGGGAAGGAAGAAGGCCTACATCAGTGGGGATGGTCACAGCTATGTAGGCTAAGTACAGTTGTATAAAAGAATGTGTGATTTTTGCAATTCATATTTCCAATGAAAAGGGTAAGGATGTTGAGGATGCAGAAATATTCAAAAGGTACCCCATATTGCAGCAGCTTCAGAATGTGTTTCTAGCAAAGGTTCTAGACTTTCCTCCTTGGAAGGAAGTAAACTTTTCTATTGAGTTGGTACCAGGGGCATGTTGAGAAATTAGGGATTTTATTAAAATTTCTCTTTCACTATAATTACTTGTGAGTTATTTATGCTTATTTCACTTAGATCATATATTCGTTAGATTATTATTTTTTTCATCAATCCAATTATCAAATGCACAAGTGACACAAATATTTAGGCTATCAAGCCAGGGCCAAAACCTCTCCCTCTTGGAGAGGAAAACCCAAAATTAATTATTCTTATAGATCTTCAATTGACAAGTACCATAACCATGACACATACCCTTGACACCAATATGCCTACAATACCTTGTCACTTCTCTTCTAGGCTCCTTATGTTGATATTCCTTTACTACATTGTTTTACGCCAGCACTAGTGAAACTCGGTCCCTTCTTTAACAACCCTTACTGATGTGTCTTCTATTTTTCCTTCTTAGATCTCACCTTAGCCTCTAATAGATTCTCCTTCGGCCCTCTTATTGCACCAAGTCCAATATCCTTCCTACTGTAGTAGCTTTATTTTATTTTGAGTTATCCGAGATAAGGATGATACCATAATTACCTTCTCTTAAGACTCCTTGCAAGGTCCTTTTATTTCGTTGCAAAGACATCTCCTTACGCACTGTTGTACTGTGAGCTAGGTCAAGACCTTAACTTATTCGTATAGTTATTTCTTTTTTTCAATTCGGATATATGATATAAGCCTAGACCGAGATCTCTTAAACCCAAACAGAGATCCCTTCTCTTTCCCTGAATTTCCTCTTTTCTTCCACGTTGATTGGCCTCCTTTCTTGCTTAATTACAGTCATTAAATTTCCACCTTATCACATAAATTGATCGAGTTTCTTGGTGTACAAGTGAGGTCACAATTCCTTTATATATATGGATTGTCTCCTCTATTATAGGCTAACTTGACCAACTGTATGTAGGCCAACTTTTCAAGAAGTATCTCCAACACATTTTATTTGACTTATTTGGAGCATTTTGACAAGGTCTTGGAGCATACATTTACATCAATATTTTGTCTCTTTTACAAGTGTAACATTGCTTCATATACATGAATCTAAATTATATTTATGAAAAGATGAAAAACTCCTAAAGAAATCAATACGAAGTCTTTGACCTATAATAAAAATTACTTTCTCATGAAACCCATGAGGTAAGCATTACAAAATACATTTTATTATCTTTATCTCTTCATTAAATAAATTCATAATTACAAGTCATTATGAAGACTGAACCTAATTACACTTTTCAACACTCCCTCTTAACTAGGGAGGTATTCATAATGGTACATGGTCACTCTCAATCTGAAGAGTCTCATAAGAATAATTGGATTGGTAATCCCATTTGTATAACATCATATCAACCAGCATTGTCATAGTGGAAGACCTTGACTAACAGCTCCATCTTTCCATGATATCTTTAAGCTCCAATGGTAGCGAGGCCAATGATGAATAAACACCTACATCATTGTCTCTCTTGGATCATAACCCACCCGGGTTCACTCAGGGATTTCCATTAGGAACATTCTTATCTTGGATTCCTAGTCCTCTACGACTACGCTTATCTCTGATGCCCTAATACATCCTCAAGGGTATCAAATTCTAGATTATTACCCAATCCTCCATTTTTTCTTTTGGGGTGAAGACCAGAATCATTTTTCTATCTCTCCCTCTCAACTAGGGAGGACATATTACACAAAGGAATCATTAGGGCAATTTTGAGGTCTAAAATGGGCCTCCTAAGGAAATAATAAAATAATAGCTAAACCAATAAAATAATATTTATTAATTTTCAATTCACTTTTTGCACCATAATCCATGTAACCATGGTTAAATTCAATTTAAAAGTTATACTAAAATAAAATTAATAAAAAAATTGTATTGATGTGACTATAAATAAGAATGAGTGTTTCAAGAAAAAGTCACAATCATTAAATAACTAATGCATTTGTTCTTTGTACTTAAAAAACTTAAAATAAAATATAAATATAAATTCATAAATTCTTAATTATATAATATGTTATTAATTAAAATTTATATTATTTAAATTGTATAATAACATGTAATTAATGTACTATATAAAAATAATATAATAAATGTAATATATTATTTTATGTATGAAGTTTATTCAAAAAGTGTGAAATGACATTTATTATTAGTACTTTACTTTGGCTTTAAAAGTACTTAGAGCACTACCATAGTTAACCTTGAGTTCTTATCCACCATTGAGAATGTGACAAGTAAGTACCTTTAACTCAAGAAATGCCACCTCAACCATTAGGGATGATGTCATCCCCTAAAATGTGATTGGTTCTCATAAAGTAAATTTTGATTGTACATTTTCCTTAGGAGGCCCATTTTAGACCTCAAATTTCCCTAATGGTACTCATTCATATACAATGAATGTACCTAAGCTCCCTCTCGACTTATGAATTACCAATTTTCTTCCAAGTATGAAACTTATTGTCAGGCTCCCTCTCAATCAGGGACCTATAGCAGCAATGATGAAAACACACAACTACTCATTGTTATGAAACCAGCTCCAAAAATAGAAGAAAAGAGAGATCAACACCTTATAAATAAGCGACTTCAAGGGGGAAACCTCCTTTACATTACATAAATGAAAAATTCTTGGATAATACAAATGACAAAACCTCCTTTCTATATATAGGATTCCATGGGGTCACAATATAATCCTAGTCGACCTAACAATAATAATGTAAGGGTGAAAAAATAACAATAGTGGGGTTTTATGGGGCACAATAATAACAATATGGGGACTACATGGGTATAAAAATAACAATAAGGGGGATACAATAACACAATAAGGGACTACACTATTAATATAGGGACCTAACATGCCCTCTCCTTCAAACAAGTGTTGTCCTCAATGCTTGATTAATTATGGATGCTTCTGTATAAAATTCTCATCCTCCCGTGTGGAATATTCAATGGGTAAGTTCTTCCATTTGAGATACTTTGAAATTGATATATTTGATAGTTTTCGAGTTCTTGTTCATTTTACTTCTTCATAACTTCTTTCATTGTGATGTTGATCTTCCTGTTGTTTCATTTGATCCTGCACCAAAGTTAGGTTATCCTTTGAGATTTGGAGAACTTGTTGTTGATGTTCGATGTGATCTTACACTACTTTATCATCCATATTGAATTTCATTTTATCCTTCAAACCATCCAACTTAGCCTCCATTTTTTCTTTTAAACCATCTATGTCATGTTTGATTGCTCTTTGTAAGATCGAAATTCGTTGCACTTGGTACCGTAATTTTGATATCTCATACTATAATTCTTCCTCTTCATGCGTCATAGTAGATATTTATGAGGGCTTAATGGGTATGGAATTATTTTTTGGAGGAATTATAGAACCCAATAATGATAAAAATGCTTCAATATTCCCTTGGAATCACTTCAAACTTATTTTTCAAACAAACGTTATGCAATTTTAAAAAACAAATACATACATTTTTCTTGCTTTTGAGGAGCTCGATATTGAAACTGAATTATCTCTATGATTTAGAATCTTCAATATCTGAAATTTGGTCCTATAGTATCCTTTGAAGCCTCTTTCAAATGCCATAGGTCTGACCTGATTTCGATGCTTCAAGACAAATATATAACCAATCTCCCACAATGTCCTAATTATGGACTAGTTCAGTAGAGTGAACTTGTACGACGTGCCACGTTTCATTGTTTCCTCCTTTGGCTCTGACATTGATACAAAAGAAACTACAGTCTGTTTTTTTTTTGCCACTTTTTACAGAATTCCAATCCAATGCTCAGAGAGAGAGTTATGATTATTTTCCCAAGGTCACCTCTTTTAGATGAAATTCGGGAGCCTGCAAAAACCCTAACTTCCATAGGTCATATCTCCAAAAATATTGTGAACCAAGATCTAATATTTTTACACGAAGTTCCTCATGATTTTGGCTTCGCATGGTAAAATTTTCAGCTTCCGACCTTCGTATAAAAAAATTTATAGCGAAAATCCCACGATGACCTATTTAGAGCAGCGAAACCCTAGAATCCAAAGCTCTAATACCAAATGTTATGAAACCAACTCCAAAAATAGAAGAAAAGAGAGATAAACTTCTTAGAAATAAGACACTTTGAGGGGGAAACCTCCTTTACATTACATAAATTAAAAATTCTTGGATGATACAAATGAAAAAACCTCCTTTCTATATATAGGATTCCATGGGGTCACAATATAATCCTAGTTGACCTAACAATAATAATGTAAGGGCACAACAATAACAATAATGGGATTTTATGGGGCACAATAATAATAATATGGGGACTATAAAGGTATTAAAATAACAATAAGGGGGTTACAATAACACAATAAGGGACTACACTATTAATATAGGGACCTAACGCTCATGAAGAACTCCTTTCTTTGATGTCATGAATTTCTTTGATTTTGAGGAGTCTTCATCTTTGGGATCTCTTCATAGGGCACAAATAATCCATCACTTTCATCCACGATTCATGTCTTCTATCAGAAAGTGATCTATCAATATTTTAATATGGTCTAGCTTGTCATGCTGCTTTCCTTTGAACCATATTTGTTCCAAGGATCTTCCATCCTGCCATATGGTTATCATCTTATGGAAGACATACACTTCCATTTGGAAGCCCTGCATAAGCTCATCCAGATATTATTCAATTATAAATATGAATACTTAATCAAAAATTACCTTAGTGATCTTTCATCATGACATCTTCTTGTAGGAAACAACATTCTTCATACAGATTTACACATATCCTAATATATGTATTTTCAAGTGTCTCGATATTTTCCAAACTTCCTTCAGAGTCTACATATCTTCCTAGGAGATTTCCTAGTCAAGTCTTCTTGGATTCCTTGTATGTTTGACCGCCTCTTATCATGGTTGTACTTCTCACGATTTCTTCCTTTCTTTCCCCACATAATTTGATTTCATTCCCAGGAGATTCCAATATGCAGTTTCTTGATTGTGTACAACCACCTCATATTCCATATGAGAACATATTATGTTGATTTTATTTGATGTGGATCATGCCTTTTGACAACCCGTGTATCGGAGGAAATTATATTTTCCTTTTACCATACTTCTAAAGATATAAGTATGAATTCATATCATCCAGTGTAAGAATAAATATACATGTACCTCATTTCATTCCTTTGATTCATACTGCCACAGTTCTCCTTAGAATGAAAAGTTTCATTCTCTTGACCCGCTTCATCAATATGTTATCATATACTAATCCTAGAATTCTGCAATTTAGGATTCTCAATGAAACCTTTTACCTTATTTCTAACCATTGAATCCAAAGAGGATTCCATCAGAAATTTCAACACATGTTTCCATAGTGATTATTGAATTATGACCCTTGATCTAGTTTATTTCCTTCTATAAATTTTGTTTTCAGTGAGGTTCCGAAGAGCCACTTATCTCATAGCATAGTTGTCACATATGTGTTACAGACATTTTCCTATGACGAGTGTTCCCCCTTCAATGCTTCCATAATTATGCCAATTCTAAATATGCATCTATATAATATAAAATGCTTCCTAACATACTATTTTATAACTGAAAGATAGTTATTAAAGAGGAAGATGATCTCAATCATAATAGAGATCTTTCACTTCTTTTTTCTTAGGTTTATTTGAATCTGGTTCTTCTATTTCTCCGGCGACATTGGATTCTTCCTTTTTCCTCTTGTCCTTATTATATTTTGGACAATAATTTTTATATTTCCCAATATCATTACATCCATAGCATCATATATTATCCATGTTTCTTCTTTTCTTCTAAGGACCAAACTTACCAAATCTTCCCTTTCCCTTTGACATGGCAAAATAGGCTTGATTTTCTTCATTTGATCATGTATCAATTTTATCTTTTAATATTGTCTCCTCTATTTTACATAGATACCATAGATCCTAGAATGGTGTTGCTTCTTTCTTCCCATAGATGCTGGAAATTAAATTTCCCCATCCCTCTGGTAGAGCATTTAGCACCATTGTAGTCATTTCTTTATCAGACATTACTTCTCCCAATTCCTGCACTTGATCTCGTATTTCAGAAATCTTCATAAAACATGAAGTGATCCTTTACTCTCTTGAAAACTTCAACTTGTATATTTCTTGTCTCAGAGATATTACTTCCCCTGCAGTACTCACCGAGAATATCTCTACCAATTTTTCATATATTTATTTTGAAGATTCTAGTTTTGATACATATGGGCCCTTTATGGATTCTATAAGAATCCTTTGGGATCTTATGTCTCCCTTCATGTATTTGGCATGTGCATGAGTATCGAATTTAGAAGTTCTAGTTGTTGACCCTTTGATATAGTCCATGACTTCATTCTCAATAAGATTTAGATCTATCGTTTTCTTCCATGCAAGAAAGTTTGAAACCCCAACCATTTTGTTGCTTTATTTGCAAAAATACATTTTGATAGATTCATATGAAGTCATAAATATACTTACTTGAGTAGATGCCTTTCTTCTACTACCATCTTCCTTGTTGATGATGATGCGGATAGTAGCAGGATCTCCCTCTTAGATAGACTTATTCAAGAGTGGTGTAAAGCGGTAGATCACCTTGGATCCGTGATGATGATGATGATCAAGGATGACTTGATGATGGCTCCAAAAATGTTGACTTTGCTTCAATCTATTAAGTCCCTATATTACTAGTTTAGTCCCTTATTTTTGTTATTGTATCCCCCTTATTTTTATTGGTGTATCCCTGTAACCCCAATATTATTATTATTGTGCCTTTACATTATTATTGTTAGGTTGGCTAGGATTATATTGTGATCCCATGGACTCATATATATAGAGGGAGGTTTTTTCATTTGTATCATCCAAGAATTATTTATTTATGTAATGTAAAGGAGGTTTCCCCCTCGAAGTGGCTTATTTCCAAGGCATTGATCTCTCTTTTCTTCCATTTTTGGAGTTGGTTAACTAACATTTGGTACCAAAGCTTTGGATTCTAGGGTATCGCTGCTCCAAATAGGTCATTGTGGAATTTTCTCTATAACATTTTTTATATGAAGGTTCATAAGCTGAAATGTTTAGCACATGAATCTGAAATCCTGAGGAACATCCTATAAAAGTTTCAGATCTTGGTTCACAAAAATTTTCGAGATATGATCTGTGTAAGTTAGGGTTTTTGTAAGCTCCTGAATTTCATCTAAAAGAGGTGACCGTGGGAAAATCATCATAACTCTTTCCTTAGGCATTGGATTTGAATTATGTGAAAATTTGTTGTAATTACACGGGCTGTAGTTTTCTGTGTATCAATTTCATATCCTAAGTGTTAGCCATCAGTATTTTTACATGTTAGTGATGACTATATCTACAGCTGAGTTTTCTAGAAACTGATTTCCTTATGTCAATATGTCATCCAGAAAACCCTCCCAAAACTTTTTTCGCCTTTCTACCTATTCAGTCCACCCCTGGCAAAACCAAAACCTCCTTGTCACAATTCTATCTAACCTCAGCCTTGTTGGTCTGCCCATCAGCCTTAAAAAGCAAATCCACATCTGTTTCAAAAGTCTCCCCTATGTTAGGAAGTGGCGTTTTAGGACATTTCACCTTTGGCAATCATCAAAAAGCCTAAAAAGCCTTCATCTGCAGCAGACCTACCATGACTGATCCCTTACTTTGCAAATGAAATTGACAAACAGCCTTAAGTCGCGCCACTCATATTCCCTAGGTCTCAGCACTGCATGAAGCCCAATCTCAAGCTGACTAGTAGGTTTTTCACTGTGTTCTATGGATTCTGCAAAGACAGGAAATATATTTCATCTCATGGAGTAAATGTTTGAGTTTACAGTTAGAGGAACAGCTGCTTCTAAATGTATTGTGAGCCTGAGATGAAGCTGCAAAACAAAAGTCACTCATCAAGACCTTACAGCTCTTTCCAGCATGAAAATCACAGTAAGAAAAGGTCGCCACTATCTCAGCAAAATGGTAAATTGTCAAGGCCCATAACCTCCTTCATTTACAAGCAGAGGGTTAGGGCGCCTCCTTCATACATAAGCAGAGGGCGCAGGCTAGAGTTGACTCAGAAGGCTGTAAAAGTTCAGGTTTGCCTTTACTGAAATAATGAAACAATATCTTCAGGTCTCATAAGTGTAATTGATGATCATAATAGGAATGGAGCTTGAAATATGCTGGCTCAAAAGAAAGTAGAGTGGTCTGATAAAGGAGCTCATCTCAAACTTTCAAAATCATGTGAATTAATGAAATGAAGAAAGGCATGTCATTGGTGAAAATTCCAAAGCATAAGTACCCTGTCTATCAACAAGATCAAATAGAACAGATGATAACCAATGCCATTTCACAAGCAAGAGAAAGTTCTTGGTTTTTCAAGAAAGCACTGACCTTCATAGTCATAAAGGTTATTTGTCAAGTAATCAATCATGAGATGAACAAGCCAAATATCTAAATCACCCTTAGGACAGTGCAGGGAGACAGTATTACTCTGGCTAAGGTTTTTGCTGACACACAATGATGCTTGCAAGTGAAGATGCTAAGACTGATGTTTTCCAAGTGGTTTACTTACCATCACCTTCAGAGAAAGGCTGTCTCAAACAGAATTGTTAAAAAACCTTCAAATACCTTACCTGATGAAGAGCCTCCTCCATATATGAGCAGATGGCCAAAGCTACTGCAGGTTGCTGAAACTGATTGATACGAGAAAGCAGTGGAAGGATACCAAAAACTGAATAAAGGTCATTACACAGGTGAATGATCGTGCTGATGGTGCAAAGGTACTATTTTCCCTTTTTCAAAGAATTGTCTGTCAGACAGTACATGTAGTGGAAAGGAGAAAATATTGAACATATTTTATGCTATTAATGCCAAAAGGAGCAGTTTATTTAAAAATAGTTAAAGACATTCCATGATCACCTGCACAGGAATCTAAAGAAATCCCTTCTGAGTAAACAGAGAAGCCTAGTGTGAAAGCAAGCCATCAAAAGAGCGCACTTACAGTCCCAAAGGAAGCTTGTGAAACACCTGGAAGCAGCAATCATCAAACACTTTGAAAGAACACAGGCCATCTCATGCTGAATAAACAGTTGCCAAGGTATACAATACTATAAGTGGACAAGGAGGAGGTTTGATAAAAATTGTCAGTTTAGGGCTTGGAACAAATGCATCTTTCTCCTCGTTCAAAGGATAGATACATCATAGGTAATGCACCTATAAGCAGGAAATCATTTTGGAAAAAAGGGGCGCCTTTTGAAATTGAGAAACCATAACCAAAATTCAAAGTTATATCAGTAACTTGGTACCTGTTGTATTCAAAGTTTAGAGAAGTTGTCAAAGGCCAAAGACTGTAAAGACGGATTTACAAAACCAGCCTTGTCCTTCAAAGGAAAAGCAGTTTTCAGCTCGGGGTCAAAGTAAATATTTGGGTTTATATGTTAAAATGACAAACCCACTGTTTTAAGACAAAACAGAGTCAAAACAAACCAAAATTCATTTCCCAAAGTTTGAAGACCGTTAAAGGCTTGTTTTGAATTGATATAAAGGAATGAAGTTGAGGGAAACTATTGTCAATTTCAAAACAAAAATCACCCCCTTGCCTCCCAAGCATCGAGACAAAGAGAATCTGGTCGGAAATTCACAGGTTTGCCCTAGAAAAAGCTGCGTGACGTGCCTGGGTTCTGGCGCGACATGCCTGGGCAGCAATTTACACGGGGCCCCTTCGTCGGCGCGACGTGCCTGTACGTTGGCGCGACGTGCCTGTACAAGGCCGCCCGACCACACGACAGGCCGACCCGACAAGCTTTTCTTTGCGCGACGGGTTTTCTCCAAAGGTTGACGCGCCAGTGTTGGAGGGTTCCAGTGCATTTCAAGTTTTCTCCAAAGGATTTCTCCTCAAAAATTCACAAGGTACTTTGCCTCCTACCTCGAAAATCTCGAAAAATCAAGTTTAGAACCTGTGTGTCGTGGTTTGAAACTATGCATGGTTAAAAGGGCTTTGACCATTTTGGAAAAGGAGAAACTGTCCTCACAGTCCCCCACAACAGCACACCACTTAAGCAAATTGCCTTTCATTCACTGTATTCTCCCACTGTGAATTTGTTAAAAGAGAATTTCCCAAGGTGACAGCACATTAAAAAGGCAGAATTTGTTGATGAGAAGTTAAACATTGGAGGCAGGGGTATAGAGGTGTTGGTGGACTTTTTAAACTCAAAAAGCAGAGAGTGTGTTCTCTAAACCACTGTTGCACTGATTTTTCACCCAAGCTGAGTCTGCTTCTTCCTTGCATTGTATTGTATCATTGTGAAGAATTGTTGACAGAGAGATTCTAAGGGTGAATAGGGCCATTTTCCTGAGGGCAGAGGTTTTTGATGGTTGAACTCTAACATCAGAGACAGGAGCATAGATGTATTAATAGGTCTTTTGAACCCACAAGCAAGGGTGTGTTTCCTAAAAAACATAGTGCACTGATATGTCACCTAGCCTAGTTCTGCTTTTCTTTCACTGAATGGTGTCATTTTGAAGAGCTGCTGTTGTGATATGTTTCGAGGGGAAGGTCATTTATAAGGAACGGGGTTATCAAAACACTTATCACAACAAGCCCTTTCTAGAGATCTGCCCCTATTTCACTGTATTTCACTACTGAAAGTTTGTTGACAGAGAGCTTCCAAAGATGACAGCACATTAAAAACGCAGAGTTTGTTGATGAGAAGTTAAACATTGGAGGCAGGGGTATAAGGTGTTGGTGGATTTTTTAAAACTCACAAAGCAGAGAGTGTGTTCTCTAAACCACTGTTGCACTGATTTTACACCTAAACTGAGTCTGCTTTTTCATTGCACTATATTGTATCATTCTGAAGATTTGTTGACAGAGGGATTCTGAGGGTGAAACAGGGCCTTTTTCTAGAAGGCAGGGTTGTTAGTGATTGGGCACTTGTTGATGATCAAGTTTACATTGAAGCCAGAGGTACAAAGTTGGTGATTGATTTCTCAAAATTCACAAGTGAAAGGTGTTTTCCTAAACACAGAGGTCTAATTTTTCACCTAACCAAAAGGTCTCCTTTCTTTCCACTGTATGGTCTCTACAGAAATCTGTTGACAGAGGTATTTTTCAAGGTGAATGACCTGAAGAGCAGGGTTATTATATTCGAGTTTTGTTTTGAAAACACAAATAACAGTGTAGGTTGGCCTCTAACAAAGTCACAAGAGGGTGATTGTTCAAAACTGTGCACAGGGAATCTACAAAGCAGTTACCCCATCTTTTACACATGGTACCATTGTTAAAAAGGTTACATAGCTGAAGTGTATCCAGAATTGAAGGACTGTTTTTAAGAAGTGTAGAGGTGGCTTATTCAAGGAAGCATTGTTACATTTTATTCAAAACCACATTGTCTAAACTATCCAAACAGTGTAGTGGCCAGTTTCAATCCAGCAGAGCATTTTTCATACATTGAAGGCTGTTTGCCTCTTCCAAAGCTTGTTTCAAGTCAGAATGCCTTCAAAACGAGATCACAAAGGCGGACCACATAAGAGATATGAGCCTATCTCCATAGAAGAAATCAATGCTCACCCATCAGTGCTTTTCAATTTCCATGAAGTAGGTTGTCTTGAATTCTGTCAGAGGATAGAAGAAGTCAAGAGTTTCTCGCCACTTACACATTTGTGCGCTTTGAGATTCAAGGACAAACACTTCCGGTTAGCAGGTCTTGACTTCAAAATCTCTCCAAGGTATGTATCCAAAGCTACCAAGATCTCGTATCATGGTGAAAAGTGGTTTAAACAAGCGCATCTTGATTTGGAGGATTATAAACCTTTCATCAAGCCGGAACATAGGGAGACCATCACTGCTATTTTTCCTTTCTCCTATCTTCTTGACAGTTATGCTCCGCTGATGAAAGCCATAATGAGATATTTCACTTGTGAAGGGAGGTTTAGCCAAATATTTTCCTATCATGTTCGCTTGTTGATGCATTTTACCAGAAGCAGGCAATTAAACCTTCCATACTTTTTGTCCAAAATCATAGAGAAAATGGTAGCTACTGTCCAAAAGAAAGCTCCACCTCAGCAAATCCCTTCTCTCTTTCATCATTCCTTGATCAAAATTATCTTCTTACACCAGCTGGAGAAGAAAGGGGTTTCATGGGATTCATTCATTAGCCATGCAGATTTCGCCACTGTCCCTCCTGTTCATGTGTCTCCTACTCAGCCTGTCCATCGCCCAGTGCCTTTATCTAGTAGGCCTACCCCTAAAAAACTCAAGATGACCACTGGGCAGCCAAGTAAACAGGGAGAAGGAGAGGGCAGTGAGCCACAAGGAGAAAAGGAGGATGATGAACAGCAGCAGCCAGATTTTGAGGGACAGCAGCAGTTGGAAATCAGTGGACAGCAGCTAGATGTTGATAAACAGCAGCAGTTGGGGATTAGTGAGCAGCAGCAGCTAGAGTTGGAAGAACAGCAGCAAGTGCAGGTAGAGGAACAGCAGCAGACAGAGATTGAAGAGCAGCAGGTTGAGCAAACAATTGAAGCATCTTTTGAGCCACAAGCTGGACAAGATGTTGAGGAAGGACAGCAAGCTGAAGCTACCTCCTTGACAGTGACCAAAACTGTTCCTAAAAAGAGGAAATTGCCCAAAAAGACAACTTCTAGCTTGCCAAGGAGAAAAAGCGCTAGATTGGCCTTCAAAGGCAAAAGTGCAGTTGGAGAAAGTGCCAAGCATGGAGGTAAATCAGCTGTCATCCCTATCCCAAGCGATGACAGTGATAATGAGGCCCGCATCCTTGAAAACTTCCTCATTCACAAAGAAGGGCAAATTGAGGTGTTACAAGAAGATCTTCAAAGGGCGAGGAATTTCAACCATTTCTTGGAGGTTGAAAACAAACAAATGAAGTATCATGCAGCCATTCATGAGGCTAGGGCGATCAAGTATAAGAAAGAGGTAGAAAGGGCACAAGTAAGAATTGAAGAGCTCATAGGCGAGTTTGATGATGAAGAGGAGGAAGACCAGCCTAGGCGAAAGAGGCCTAGGACCATCGGGCTTAGAAGAGCCTTGGAGAAACAGAGAGCAGAAGAACACGCTCAATTCGAAGCCTTTCCTCTCACTGCCCTCTTTGAGCAGGAAATTGAGGAAAACAAGGAAGCATGGCTTGAGAGGGCTAACCAGCATTTGGAAACAAAGCTCGAGAAGGAAAACAGGGATCTTGAGCTACAGAGAAAAAGGACTCTTCACTTTCAGAAGCTAAATCAGTTTGCCAGGCGAAAATTGAAGGTAGCACAAGAAAAATTGAAGAAGTTGAAGGAGAGGCGCCTAGCACGGAAAGAAGCAAAAAGCATATCAACCCTTGATATTTTGGCTTCAGCTTCGGAGCATGTTTCTATGGACCCTTGAGGGTCATGCATGCCAATTTTGGGCTTGTTTCGGAAACTTTTTGTTTTTTGGCATTTTTGGGGTTTTTCGCCAAAAACTCATAAATGCGCCATTTCAGTTTGATGAGTTGTCAAGGGAGGAGGATGATCCCAATGGGTTCCATAATTCCATGAGCAGGTCTCCAGCGATTTTTAGGGCATTTGAAGATCATTCGCCCCTCCAAATTGGCGAAAAACAGCCTCATTTTGCACATTCTGCCCGCCATATCAGCAGCCTGCTATTTTCTGGGTTTTTGCACACAGGTATAGTTTTGAGGGACTTTCAGAGATCAGATTGAGATGATTCCACTTGCATTGGAAAAGCAGACACAGAAGATTTCCAACGAGCCATCATGAGCCTCATTTCGACATCGGGAAGGCTGTCATTTTCATCCAGCAAGTCAGGGGACCTTTTTTAGGCATAAATATGAAGTATTTTTGTAATTTTTGAACTCCAAAAATCTGCTTTTCCCAAATGTGCGTTAAGCTATTTTTATCATGGGAAAATCATGTAAAGTCAATATAATTTCCATTTTTAGCAGTTTTTTAGATATTTTATGGGATATTTTTTGCCTTGGGCTTTGCAAAGCCTCAAGGACAAGTTTAGATATTTTGACTTGGCCAATGGGATAGCTAGTTGCTCCATGAGGTTTTCCTTCCTCAAGCCTATTTATTCCATGGTTCTCATTGTAAATAAGAGGCTGAACTTGAGAGAAGAATTAATGCATTGGTCATATGAGCTTTGAAGAATACACTTGAGTTATGATGTTTGGACTGCCTCTTGGATGCTTTTGAGGAATGTTGAAGGCTTGTTGATGGATTCCTTGACATGGTAGAATGGTATAGTGCTTCTTAATGTGTTTTGTCTTCTAGTTTTCGCTCATAATTCATATTTCTTGCTGCTATAGATCAGTAAAGATTGATTTTGAGATATGCCCATGGAGGCACCTCAAAATCCCTGAATCTTCATAGCTTGATGTTTTCTTCTCCCTTAGTTATGCTAAAGAATTCTTAGTTGCTCTTTAGTAACCTAAGGTGTTGTTGCTAAGTTTTATTCATCAGTTCCATGTATGTTGAGTAGGATGTATGGTTTGCCCTACCTACCTATCAGCTGCCCATAGTTCTATCCATAAAACTTTCTCTTTGACTGATTTGTTGATCATTTTGTTGAACCAAGGAGGCCTAGTCCCGATCTAGCCCTTTGCCTAAAACTATGAAAGCTTATTTGTCCAAGTGCCCAATGACTTAGAGACTATGTTTAGGCGTTTCGGCATAGTTTATGAGTTGTTAGTTTGTCTCATGTGTTTTCCCCAAAATCTGATAGCCTTTTCCCGAAGTTAGAGGGTCTTATACCTCTATGTATGGCTGGAATGTCTGATTTCTATGTATTGATTAGCTTATAGTTATTCCTAGCATGATCAATGGCTTGCTATTACATGTTTATGTCTTCTATTAACTAGTTAGCACTTGAAATCCCTTGTCTTTCACCAACTTGTTGTCCACTTAATCCATTTTGCCCAGAGATCCCTTCTACCGTGAATCAAATCGGCCCTGCAGCAGCTTTACACCATCACTTCATAGCTTCCTTGACCTGTTTGACCCCATAGCCCAATTTATCTACATCTTGTTATCCAGTTTATGTATTTGATCAGTTTCATCCCTCACAAACTTAAAAACTAAAAAACCAAAAACACACTTCATAACTAGCCTAATATCAAAACACCGCAAGTAAACGCACCGACATCTTTTGCATATAATAGAGAGAGCCCTCTCTGAGTCCAGGAAGGCTAGGTCCTTGGGCTCCAAAGCTTGGTTTGATGTTACATCGTCATTTGGCTAGCCAATCGGCCAAATCACGGGACCCTAACATAATGGCGATCACGGTGGGACTTTGAGTTAGTGACAATCTAAGGACACCTTAGAACTCTATAAGTCCCTTATTTTTAATAATACTGTTTGATTGACTTATCCCACCGCTCACTAACATAATGGCGATCACGGTGGGACTCTGAGTGATTAAAAACTTGGTTTCCCTCATCTTTGGAAGCCTTTAAGAATACTATCTGATTGACTTATCCCACTGCTCACTAACATAGTGACACTCACAGTAGGACCTTCCGAGTTAGTGGCAATCTAAGTATAACTTAGTAACTCCCGAAGTCTCAATCAAGCTTAGTAAACTTAGAGATTGTTTGAGGAGTTGAAAATAGCTTTTTCACCATCTTAGCAAAATGATGAGTCAGTTATAGGAAACTCTTCCAAACCTTGTAGGCACATAAAACTCAAAAAACCCCAAAAAAACACTCCTTTAGATTGGCTTTTGACATTACTGGTGGTGGACCATACAAATATATCTCATAACAACCAATTTTCCACCTAGCGACTCCACTAACTTCTAGTAAGCCTTACTATTTCACCAAACTCTAGGCTACTATCCGATAGACCTATCCCATCACTCACTAACATAGCGGGAGATGGTAAGACATTGAGTACATAATAGTCCAGCAAACTCTTATAGACTCTTTAGTCCTTTAGGTACCATAAACAAGCAAGCAGTCCATAGACCCATTTTAGAGTAAACTCTTTTTGTTCTCATCACCCTAGCAAAGTGTTGAAACAAATCTAGGATACTTTAACAAACCATAGGCTGCACATAAATTCAGAAAATTCAAAACATTCTCAGATTAGTTACTGGTGGTGGACCATAGCTATCTTCACAAAAACAACCCATTTCCACCTGGTGACTCCACTAATCCATCCCTTCTATTTTTGACCATCCTTCGCCTTAGTATAACTTTAGAGAAATCACTTATCCAGAACATTCACCAATATCATTCTCTCCAAGCTCTAGATCTAAAATCTGGCTTCCCGAAGAATCAATACCAGATCCCATCTAGACCCAAATCCCCCTATCATAGTAGATGACCCAGAAAAGATTCTGTGGCAAGCTTCTGAAACTGATCATCTAGCTACCGATAGATCCATCCGTAGAACAAGATCTGTACCTAAAACTCGCAATATCCTTCTAGATTCACCTTCGGAACTAGAGTCATCACAAGCTTTTCCCCGAAGTAAATCATATAGTAAGATAAACTTCAACGATCTTGAACCCCTAAACCCACCACAGAGTCCTATTAGAGAAGCTTCACCCACTACTCCTCCTGATTTCTAGCTTCTTTATCAGTTTGGCTCCTATCATCCCAGATCTGCTCAAAACCAGATCACTAGTCCAAGTTCATCCGCCACACCTGGTCAAACCACCACTGTTCAAACCACTTCATTTCAGCCTACTAGTCCTCATCTTGTACATCATCCATTAGCTCCAGTCATGGCAGCCTGGTACGCACCTTTGGTGTTGCCACCACCTTTAGCCCCTCTCCCAAACAAATATCAAGACAAGATCCCACACTTTACTGGAGAAGACACCACCACACCTCAACAGCATATAAGTAGAATGACTGATGCTTATGAATACCTAGAGGTACAAGACGAGACTGTCAGAATGAGAATATTTTCCCAAAGTCTTGGTGGTGAACCCAAAGCATGGTTCAAAAGCTTAGCTCAAAACAGCATCCATAATATCCCCGAACTACATCAAATTTTCAGAAATAGGTGGGAAATCCGAAGAAATCCCATTCAAATCCTGTCAGAATATAACAATCTAAAACGGGAAAATGGGGAAAGTGTCCAAGCTTACTGTACTAGGTTCAACAGTGTATATAACTCCCTCCCACCTCATTTCAAACCTCCACTTGGTTTGGCTTTGGCAAAATTTCCTGAGGGTTTTGATCTAGACATGACATATCATCTGAGAGACAAGGATCCCCCTACCTTGGAGGAAATGCAACAAATAGCTATAAAAGAAGATGCCAACTTAGCTGAAAAAAGAGCTAGGACTAGATCAGAAAGAAAGGTCACATATAGAGATGAGGTCTCCACTTCTTCACCTTCCCTAGATCCCAGAATAGATGACTTAGTCAAATCCATGGCTAAAATGTGGGAAAAGATCAATGAAAAAGCTCCTGTTAGGGACAACCAGCCAAACCCTCCAATCAGAAACCGAAACCAAAACTTTAGGAGGGAGCAACCCCAAAACAGACCAAGGGATAATGACCAACAGATCAGGCCACCATTCAATGAAAACTATGTGGAAGAAGATGATAGGGACTCAGAACCTCTTGATGAACATCATTTAAACCTCATAGGGTCTGACAATGAAGGTGAGGTGTACCTCACCGAAGAAGAACAAGCCTTCTTTTTGCATAATCAAGATGAGACCAATTATGAAGATCTTGATGACCCTGCCATAGAGTTTCAAAATGCTATTGAAGAAGCCCACAGGCAATATGACCTTAGAAGCAAAATAAACCAAGATAATGTCAAGAAAGGTAACTCTGATACTTCTAAAGCTCCAGATACCATCCTCAAAAAAGCATCAAGCAGTGACAGAATCAAGGTTGAAAAGACTGATCAAAGCCAAGCTAAAGTTACCCAAACTAGTCCTCTCTCATATACTCCTGATACTTCTACCAAGGTCACCAAAACAACTATGGCAAACAAAACCCCTAAACAAGGTCAACAAACTCAGAACATAGACAAGGTCTTAGCTGAAAAAGCTGAAACAAACATATCTAAACGTCAAGTGCCTTTTAGCTTTGAAGGCGAAATCGCTAAGATTAAAATCACCATGCCTCTTACTGAACTCATTGCCCAAAACTCTTATAAATCCCAAGTACTAAAGGTCCTAAATCTAGGGAATGATGCAAACACTGTTAATCTCACTAATGACATTCCTGAAGTATTGTTTGGTCCAAAGATAGAGGGAAAATTCCAAGAGGGAGCTACTCTTCCATTTTACATTAGCCTAAACATCCACGACCAAATCCTCCACAATGCCATGCTAGACTCCGGCGCCTCGCATAATCTTATGCCGAAGGTAGTTATGGAAAGATTAGGCTTGGAAATCACAAGACCATACAAAGACTTATACTCATTTGATTCAAGCAGAGTCCAATGCCTAGGTTTAATCAAAGACCTTTGCTTTAGTCTGGCCCAAATACCCACGAAACATCTAATCATGGATATAGTAGTGGCAGACATTCCTCCCAAGTATGGGATGCTTCTATCAAGATCTTGGGGAGCCAAACTCCAAGGGAATATTCAACTGGACATGTCATATGCCACCATTCCTGTGTTTGGTCAGAACAGGATACTCTACTGCGAATCACACATGAAATACATGATTAGCAGCCAAGATAGGCCCGATAACATTCCAATGTGTTCTTTGCGCTCCGACTTAAACTCTTTCATTATGCATATTGATGTAAACTTGGAGGAAGAGTCAGAAGAAGCTGATATAGACTTAGATCCACCACATCGGTTGTCCTTGGTACCTTATGATGAGCTGGACACTCAAAACTACCATGATCATGAACAACTGTGTCTTGAGGAAAGTAAGTTTCCCCTCTCCAAAGTGGGATTAGAGCAAGAAGCACAAACCCTCATGTACTATCAAGAAAATTACTCTAGCTTTAGTCAAACACCAGCAGTAACTTGTGGAAATTTCTTCCGGATAAAAGCTTTAGAAGACCTACACATCATAAACCTATTTGGAACCCGGGAGAAAGGGAGTTTAATGTTTCTACCATACCTCAAAGATTTACCATCATGTGACCCTCCTACTGCAAATAAAACTTTGACCATAACCTCGGTAGCTCAACATCTTGAGAAAATGCCAGATGAACTTCTTATGAGCAAGGATGACAGTTATAATCCCAGCATACCTGAACTACTGAAATTGGCTCATATTTTGTCTTTTCATGAAGAACTTAGAAATGCTAAAAACAGGAATTTCATGCAAAATACTAATTTCTACAGAAAAAACAAGGGAAAACATTGTATCACTACCTTTTCCTCAAAGAACAACTTTAACAAAAGAAAACACAGCAAACTGAGACAAACTGAAATGATCAAGGAGAAAACTAGTGGCCATAGAATTTGCTTTGATTTTATAAATAATACTGCATCTCCATATAACAAAAATCAGGTTTTTTCTACTCAAGATCATGATTCACCAATTGAAAATGTTTCTAATCATGTATTCTTACAAGATCATCTTTCAGATCATAATCATCAGATTCCTTTGCAAAGTAGACAACTTAAAGATTTTTTCCAGTTTGCGGGAGGTAAATCTGATTTCAAGTTCAAAATTGCTAAACCACCCAATATCAGAAATCTGTTCATAAAGGCCATGTTCCCAGTTTTAAATTTCTGTGTTTTTGCATACCTTGATGATGTCACTATCTATTTCAAGAATTATCAAGAGTACATACATTACCTGAAGAAAGCATACAGTAAGAAAAGGAGTGGAAATCAGATATTCAGAGAGGTAGAGAGGGAGGATACTGGGTTGTTTAGAGATTCTTGCATGAATCCCTATGTCATGTTAGAGAGAGAAAATTTCCCAAATTTTTCTTTTCAAGATTTAAGTGGGCCAAGGGTGAGAGGAGATCCTTACAAGGATAAGATGCTGAAATTCCGTCATTTCCAAGATTTTTGAGTTTGAAACACTTTCAGTCATTGTACATACCATTGTTTGAAATATTGAAAAAATAGAAAAGTCAAAAACAGTAAAAGATAGGAAAGTCAAAAAACAGTAAAAAGCAGTAAAGAGGGCAAGTGAAGATAGAACAAAGGCCCCATGTTCCAAAAAATAGTCTTTCGGAAAGCGAGCAAGTCTAAATGCCGCTACTAGTACTTCAATGTCTTGTTCAGTTATCTAGCCTAATCATAGCTGAGCATGTTTAAATTTATTTGCTGATAAGTTAGTGAGTGCCAAGATAGTCAACATTGTGTAAGATTGACTTATCACAGAGCTTAGATTAGGGAGAGATTCTGGTTCCACATGCCTAAAACAGAACCAAAGAGAGAAGCGAGGGATGAAAAACACATTGTGCATCTTAACCCCGCTTGTCTAGTTTCCTTTGTTGCAGAATAACATTTGTGTGCAGCTTGTCTTTTATGCCGCAAATGCATGACAAATCAGACTGCCTAATCCTGATTTGATCATTTTTGAATTTCATGTTGTAGATTAGAGAATGAAATCCTGTCAAATTGCTTAATCTTGACAGTCGATCTAGTTTTAGGTAGAGAAATGAAGGAGTTCATCAGCTTAATCTGAACTCCCGGCAGATATAAGAGTAGAAATATATAGGTTCATTTTGCAAAAAGAAAAATATACATTGTCAAAAGGCTGCTAGTGCGCCAAAGAGAAGAAAAAATGTTAGGAAAGATAGTGGGGTAGGTAGAAGTATCATCGATGTTAACCATGCTGTCACTTTTCAGAAATAACATCAAGAGAAGGGTAAATTTTGTGCCAATGGATAAGGCACTGGTCTTCATAAGCCAAAAATCTGAATTCTGGACACCTCCTGACGAGGAGCTGCCCTCCCCAAATGGAGCCACTGTTAGCCATCAGTATTTTTTACATGTTAGTGATGACTATATCTTCAGCTGAGTTTTCTAGAAACTAATTTCCTTATGTCAATATGTCATCCAGAAAACCCTCCCAAAACTTTTTCGCCTTTCTACCTATTCAGTCCACCCCTGACAACATCAAAAACCTCATATCACAATCCTATCTAGCTTCAGCCTTATTGACCTGCCCATCAGCTTTAAAAGGCAAATCCACATCTGTTTTAAAAGTCTCCCCTATGTTAGGAAGTGGCATTTTAGGACATTTCACCTTTGACAATCATCAAAAAGCCAAAAAGCCTTCATCTGCAAAAGACCTGCCATGACTGATCCCTTACTTTGCAAATGAAATTAACAAGCAGCCCTAAGTCGCGCCACTCACACCCCCTAGATCTCAGCACTGCATAAAATCCAATCTCAAGCTGACTATTAGGTTTTTCGCAATGTTCTATGGTTCTACAAAGACAGGAAATATATTTCATCTCATGGAGTAAATGTTTGAGTTTACAGTTAGAGGAACAGCTGCTTCTAAATGTAACTTGAGCCTTTAGATATGTCTGCAAAATAGAAAGCTAATCATCTGAACTTTACAGCTCTTTTCAGCATAAAAATCACAGTAAGAAAGGGTCACCACTGTCTCAGCAAACTGGTAAATTGTCAAGGCCCAGAACCTCCTTCATTCACAAGCAGAGGGTTAGGGCGCCTCCTTCATCCATAAGCAGAGGGCGCAGGCCAATATTGACTTAGATAATTGCTAAGATCCAGGTTTGACTTGAACTGAAGCAAATGAAACTGGGACTCCAGGTTTATGAATGTGACTGATGATCATAACAGGAATATAGTGGGAATATGTTGGCTCAAAGGAAAGGAGAGTTTGGTCTGATAAAGGAGCTCTTTTCAAACTTGAAAAACATGTGAATTGTTGAACTTTAGAAGGGCCTGTCATCAGTAAACATCCAAATCATAAGAAGCCTGTTTTTGTCCAAGATCAAATGGAATAGATGCTGTTAACCAATGCCATTACACAGGCAGAAAGAAAGCCCTTGGCTTTTCAAAAGCACTGACCTTCATAATCACAAAGAGTTTTTGTCAAGTAATAGGTCATGAGATAAACAATCCAAATGATAAATTTCTCAGTCACCCTTAGAATAGTGTCACTGTGGCTAGGGTTTCTTCTAAAAATACAGTGATGCTTGCAAGTAAAGAGGCTAAGATTGGTGTTTTTCAAGTAGTTTACTTATCACCACATTCAGAGAAAGGCTGTGTCATACAGAGTGGTCAAAAAGCCTTCGGACACCTTACCTGATGAAGAGCCTCCTCCATGCATGAGTAGATGGCCAAAGCTACTGCAGGTTGCTGAAACTGATTGATACAAGAAAGCAGTGGAAGGATACCAAAAAGGAATAAAGGTCATTACACAGATGAATGATAGTGCTGGTGATGCACAGATTTTGGTACTCCTATTTCAAAGAACTATCTGTCAGACTATACCTACAGTAGGAAAGAGACAATATTGAATATATGTGTGCCACTGATACCAAAAAGAAGACTTTCTCCTTGAGGAAAAGGTCAAGCAACAAAACAATATCATATACCAAAGGTCCAAAGAAGCGCCTTTCAAGAAATGGTGTTTACAGCTTTCAAATGTTTTGGTGCATTATGAATAGCTCTTCCTTGCTAACAATCGCCAAGAGAGGAAAACAGTGAACATAGTTCAGTCATGAAATGGTTCTGTTGACAAAAATGGTTTAACACACTGATCAAAACAAAATAAGGACTGTGTATCAAAAAGCCCTGTTTTCATATTCTACAAGCTTGTCTTTTCAGATGGAGGAGGCAAATGGGTATATGATCTTATGATTAGGCAGAAGGACTTTGTTTTGATGAATTATCACTGTTTATATGTATTATAACAAACACAGTTGTCATCATTCCAAAGGACAAATGTAGCATAGAATTACATGGAAAAGGACACAGAGACAGGCTAACAGTGGTAAAGTGGTGGAGTTGGTTGAATTGTTTGTCGAAGTTTGATTCGGGAGTCGGAGTTGTATTCGGGTTCACATATTTAAGGGACAAAACCTTGTTTTAAAATAAAGCAGTATTTCTTAACTTCTTTCCAAGGAAGAGAACGTTGGAACTTTGTTTTAAATTGGCATCGAATAGGAAGTATTGTCGATTTCAAAACAAAAATCACCCCCGTGCCTCCACAGCATCAAACAAGCAAGAAAAACTGGTCGAAGATTCACAGGTTTGCACTCAGAGGCAGCGCGACGTGCCTGGGATTGGGCGCGACGTGCCTGGGCAGCAAATTACACACGGCCCCTTCGTCGGCGTGACGTGCCTGTACGTTGGCGCGACGTGCCTGTACAAGGCCGCCCGACCACACGACAGGTCGACCCGACAGGCCCGACAAGGGTTTTTCTGCGCGACGGGTTTTTTACCAAGAATGCCGCGCAAGTGTCAAGGGTCCTCAACAGTGTTTTAGCTTTCGAAGGCAGGTGTTTATCAAAATTCGAGGTATTTTATATACTCCCCCATCAAATTTCGAGGTTTTGATAAAGAACAATAAGCTTTAAAACCATGGACCTTGTCATTTTAGTTAAAGGCAAAAGCAGTCATTTTTACACAGCAAGCTGAAGTTTTGAAATATGATAAGAGGCCGAGGTTGGTCATTCAAAGAGCACATATAGGGATACGGGTTTTGAGGTAGAGGGCCAGTTTGTCTCTTCCTCAAATCGATCAAAGGGCCGAGGTTTTCCTGTAAAAAGAAGTGTTTTGATTAAGAGGGGATTTCCGTTGCAGAAAACTCATATAATCTCTGTCAAAGAGCTTGACATCTTCTATAAAACTCTGTCATTATTATCTCTCAAACTCACAAGCAAAGAGTGTATTGTCTAAACCACTGTGTACACTGATTTTACACCCAACCTAGGTCTGCTTCTTCTTTTTTACTACATTGTATCACTGTGAAGAATTGTTGACAGAGAGATTCTGAGGGTGAAACAAGGCCATTTTCTAGAAGGCAGGGTTGTTGGTGATTAAATCTAAACTTTGAAGGCAGAGGTATACATGTGATGTTTGATTTCTTAACTTCACAAGAAAAAGTGTCCCTCATAAAGCACTGTGTATTGTTAATCTAGGTCTGCCCTCTTTTTTCACCACATTATCATGTTGAAAAGCTGATTGACAAAGAGACTCTAAGGATAACTGTTATATTGAAGGCCAGATTTCATTGTTGTGTTTCTAACTTTGGAGGCAGAAGTACAAAAGCAGTGTTTTGTTTTCTTAAAACTTCACAAAGGAAAGGGGCCTTTTTCTGAAGAACAGAGTTGTTAGTGTTTGAAGTTAATATTGGAAACAGGGGTACAGGTATTTTGGTGGATATCTTAAACTCACAAGCAGAAAGTATGTTTCCTAAAACCACTGTGCATTGGTTAGAGGGACGGAGGTGGTTTAATAGAAAAATTAATGAACCCTCCCTGAAAGAAGACTTCTTAGAAGGAGAAGAGAAACTAGATAAGAAAGGGAGAGGAATCGATAGGTTGTCGCTTCCTCATCCTTGGGAAGATGTTGCCCTGGGGTTAATTAAATATATCACTTGTGAGGGAAGATCCATGATAGTGTTTAAATATCACTTTCCTCTACTTAATCACCTTCGACACCAACAAAGGATTAATATTCCATTCCACTTGTTAGGGAACATCAAGCATATGGTGGCAGCAGTAAAGACAGTAGCACACCCAAAGGCATGTGTGACTAATCACGGGCTCATCAAATTAATCGTGCTGGATGCCCTAGTCCACTAAGGAAATTCTTAGGAAGAATTCAAGTGAAATAGGTTGAGGGCAAGCTGGGGGAAATAGACCACGAGTTCAAGAGGAAGTCAGGCAGAAGCAGAAACCCAGACTCGGCCTGCTAGAGTTAGAATTGGGAAAGAACCTACTGATGAACCAATTGGTGGTAGAAGGCCAAAAAAAAGGGTGAAAGTCAAAATACCTGTAGAACCTTTTCCCATGACCAGAAAGAAGATAGAAGCAAAAGCAATCATCCTCATCAGGTAAGGACGAAACTCATGTCCTATTTTTAGAACTCAAAAATCTAAGAAAGGAAAATGAAGAATTAAACCGAAAATTATCTTAGGGGAAGGAAATTCCAATGTCTGTATGCATGACATGTTTTCAAGAATTGACAACAGTATAATATAAGGTCCGTAAAGAAAACATCAGCCCAATGGAAACATAATCAGAATGGCAGGAGGTTGTTACACAAGAACCTATGGAGGATACTGTTGTTACACAAGAACTAGCAGTTAAAGCAAAGCCTCCTGTAATAATTGACCTAGAAGCCAACCCACAAGAACCTGTGGAGGCCACCCTTATTGTAGAAGAAACAACAATGGACACAGAGGCTACTCTAGGTGGAAATAAAGGGGATGACTCACAAGAACCCATTAAGGAAGCTGCTGTTACACAAGAACCAGCAGCAGAGGTGGAACAAACCCATTCAGCAGAAGCTAATACACCCATTTTTGATGTGGATATTGAATGCAGAAGAATGTCGGGTCCCATCTCGGGATGGAGTTCTGAGAAAATCTTGTTAATTTCTGAATTAAAAAGTGGAAAGAACAAGCAATCTCCCTTTGGGAGGGGATGATTTCGCTGAAAGAACATTAGAGAGAGATAGACACCTTACATGAAAGATGGATGAAAGAAAAATTGAAGAAAGGATGGTAGAATTATAAGAAGAAGGAAGTTGTGAAGAAACAGGAGGAACAATTGCTACTGTTATAGTAGCAGGTTCGGGATCTTACCACAGACAAGCAAAAACTTCATGATCTCGCCCTCAATTTTCTGGGTTGCAGGCGGCCTTCTCCATCCTATCCTATTTTTCTATGGGAATGTTACTTCATGTTCAAGATGAAAGCCATTATGGAGGATAGACCTTATTTATGTTCTTCCACTTGAACATTTTTAGATGTTTTCCGTGCTTCTGATTTTGATGAGCAAAGCCTATTGTGTGAGCTATTCTTACACAACATCATTTGTGAGCATGCGAGTATGCAGATGGTTGTGACATTGTTCTCCTATATGGGGGATCTTCAGTTGAGATATTTTGTGTCCTTCATGAAGAATCAAATTGAATGGCATTTGGCCATAAAATCTATGGACACTAATGAGGAGAAGATGGCATTATGGGTTCGGGCAGAACCGGGACGAGCCGCCGAGTTAAGGAGAGAATTGAGGAAAATGTTGAGTACCCCTGGGATTAAGGAACCAACTGCTACTTATAGAAGAAGAATTTTGAACTTCTACCTCAATTAGTTCGCAATGATGAAAAGCGGAGCTTTGACTAGGTGCTTGAAACACACGGAATCCAGCAATGCTAAGCTATTGAAGGGGGACCCATTCTCATTCCAGAATTTCATGGTGGTTGTTACACATGTACCAGAATATGCACAAATTGTACAATCCCTTGGTGCTTTTTGTCTCAGATTGAGATTCAAGTTTCCTTTGATCTGGCTGCCAATTGAGGATTATCAGATTGATTATGAGTTAAGTAAGTATGAGTTAGAGTCCTGGGTACGACAGTTGCTGGCCAAAAAATGGTATAGGTCTGCAGACGAAGATACAGCTGGTGCCTATGATCTCACTGACCTGCACCGGAGATATTCCCATGGGAGATGAGTTTGCATGAGGACATGCAAGTGTTTCAGTTGGGGGGAGATGTTGGGTGCCAGTTTTGCACACTTTTCCTACATTTGTTTTCCCTATTTTGCCTCATGACTATAACCAATGGGACTATTTTTGCCTCTTTTTCCTACCTTTCTATCCTAACTTGTGCCGTTTCACCTTATTTTCATTACTCTACCATTTCATCAATTATTATGATATATCGTGCATTTTTTATGATAATCGAGGATGAATGTTTGTAGAAGATATATGGTATTTGTGTTGTATTTCTAGATGTCACTTGTAGCACCAAAGATCCTGAGCATGAGTACACAGGAGAAGTTAAGGGTATGATGTTACAGCGAGCGATGTTGTTACACCTTGTTGTTATAGACCACTATAAGGAAAAGACCCTCTAGCGGATGTTTTTGAGGAACCCCACAGAAAAATACCCCATACATCTGTTTCTAGTGGAGGTTGCTAGAGGAGGTTGGTGGGTGGAGGGTTTTGTGGATGTTTTCCACTCTGTGCGCTTATCATTAAACGTCGCCCCGGTGCTTTGGAATACCAAAAGAACCAGTGTGCAAAAAAAAATTGGCACACCAGACACTGTGCACTCCGTACACACCCGCTCGATGCGTCATATTATTCTATAGCACCGGTGCATCACAACTCTTCTGCGCCAGTGCATTATAAAACACCGTGTTAGACACGGTCCTGTCAGTCCCTAGTCATAATCAGACATGGTCCTGTCAGTCCCTGGTCATAATCAAATTCTCCAAAGTTCATTTCCCGTCACTGGCAGTCATTAAATGCCATTTTGATCAAAAGTGTCATTTTAATTCTTGAGTCCAGGGTTTTGTCTTCAGAAGTGCTTCAATAACAGGTGCAAGCCAAAGGAAGGTTCAGTGAGTTTCTATTTCAAGATGGTTATCGCCAAAAACGCGAGATTGATTCTTCTTCAAAACCATGTTTTGAAGAAGAAATCATCAAATGTGTTTTTGTAATAAATATGTAGTTGGTCAAAAAGCTTCACATTTTACAGCTCTTCAATGGCGGCAGCTTTAGCAGCTCCTATCCCTGCGAAAACACAAACAGGAGGAATAGTTCATCATACAGAAACAAGGGCTCAAATGGTTCTTGTAGCAGCTTCTTTGGATAACAAAGATCAGTTGAGAACTCTGGTGGATGATAGGAGTAAAATTCTTCAGGTTTATGGCAGAAGTGAATTTTTTCCTGACAATGATGGAGACAGTGATATATTATTAGCTCCAAAATTAATTGATGAAGTGAAAGATGGTGAAATTGCAACAACTGTGGACAATGTTGATGAAAGGTAAAAACAAAATTCATGATTGTTTCACAAGTAAGGATGAAGAGTTTCTACTCAAAATCCTAATATTTGAAAGGCCCAAACCTAGTCCATTTGATATTTCCATTTCTAACATTGAAAAACTACATGAAAACTCTCAAAGTAGACAAAAAGTTGTTATGTCACTTTTATTATTCTTATTGAGCAATTCAAAGACCCTTCTATCTAGTTACTTTATTCCCATAGTTTTTTTTTTATCATATATATGGCCCATGGACGAGCGCATGCACATGGCCTCATATAATGTGATGATGGATAGAGGTTCAAGTGGCATAGGGTCGAATTGCAGGTTAGAAGGGCGATGGATTGTTTTCAGGACTGTAGACCGGAGTTGAGGTGTGTGCTACTCACACAAGAGGTGCGCTACCCATATAAGGGGCGCTACGCATATAGCCTCCTCAGCCTTTGCAAAATAAAAAGTGCGCTACGCATATGGAGCGCGCTACGCGTTGGCTGTAGGGACAAGCTACGTTGCAGATCGTGTTGGACACAACTCTGAAACAATTGTAATTGGGACTGCTGTGTTTTTAATAAGTGCAGCAGCGACATTTGCACGGTTGCTTCCCAAAATCAAGGCCAGATATGATTATGGAGTTCTCATATTCATTCTCAGCTTCAGTTTCATGGCAATTTCTAGATATCGCGTTGACAACTTGTTTGAGGTTGCTATGTAAAATCAAAATGATTTCATTTTTATGCTCCAAGCATGTCTTTTTGAAGTGCAGCTTGTGTTGATAAGTTTGAGATCGTTTTGAAGATTCTTCATTTGACAATGCAGAGCCACGAAAAAACTCACGATAATAATGTACAGGATTGTTTTTCAGAGCATGTAGAGTATGGCTCTGTTTTGAAAAATGTCATAGAGAAGTCCATAAGTGGGAGAAGAACTGCAGAACCTGATTCAGAATCTTCTAACAAAATGGGAATTTCATTGCAGTTGGAAGCCATTGGCGTTGGTGCTCAGATCCTTGGCTGTCAAATCCAGAGGCGCCGGAATATTCCAATGTAAAACACTCCTTACGTACCTACTGAAAGGATGGTTTGGTTTTTCTGGAGATTTAATATTCATGAATCACAACCTCCCATAAAAAATGAAGTGTCACCCCGTGGTATCAGACATTGCTCCGACACGATGAAGTAATTGACATGGCGAAGTAACGTATCCTATATATTATTAGATATGGTGCCATCAGCAGCGAACAAAATATCAAGAAAGTCAGAATACCAAAATGGTTGTATGCGTGACATCTGGAGGCACAACTGTCCCTTTGGAACGACGCTGTGTTAAATGCGTGACATCTGGAGGCACAACTGTCCCTTTGGAACGGCGTTGTGTAAGATACATAGATAATTTCAGCTCTGAGCAGCCTTCTGAAGGACGATGGGAATTTGGTTTACATTTCTGAACATAGAAAGGTGTTGTATCATTGCTACAGCTAGAGGTTGGCAAGGAGGTTATGGCTAGCAAAGTAAACATATCAAACATTATTTTAACCCTGATATCTCTGGCCACTGATTCGTTGAAGCTTTCGACAGAATGATGGATACTGCAGTCTCCGGTTGGTAACACCGATTTGCGTTCTGTCACAGATACTGAAGCTAGAAGGTCCTGCATTCCTATAAAGTTTTATCTGATAGATGCTGTACGAATTTCACGCCAAGCCTTCAGAGTCTACGATGATATCATATCATGTGTCTTAAAGATCTCAACTCTGTGCTTTGTGCTAAGCAATCAGGAACATCTGCAAGCTGCATCTGAGGTGTTGGCAGAGATTTTGGAGCCCGCATCTTTCATTTTTCTATGTTTGTTACTAAGTTCTGATGAAGCAGAGTTGGAATTTAAATTGGAAATTCTTGATAGACTGTTTCCAAACATTAAAAGTGCATTATTAGAGGAAAATGCTGCTGATGTTCAAGGAGAGGAAACCATCCTAGGTGAATTATTCTCTTCCAGGAGGGAGGACAGGAGAATTTTATTGTTTTGGACGATTAACTGTGCTTCTCAATCTTTTACAAAACCCGTCAGATCTTGGAGCTGAAGTTGTGCTTGGTTCAAGAAGACATTTATGTATCCACACTGCAGGCTCAATTTCCAAATATTTCTTGTTCAGATTCTACAACAAATTTTACTTGAAATTTTATGTTTCCTTCTATATTGCATGTGATGAAAATGTTTTTAATTGCGGTTTCTCCAAGCACAGCATGGATGGAGGTTGAATCATTCCTATTTCGGAATATAGTTCACCCACATGCCCTTTTTCGGGTACTTGTTCTAGAGCTTTGGTGTTTTATGGTGCGCCATGCTCAGTTGGATTTGGTTGAACAAAACATTAATATTCTCTATTCACTCATCAAGATGCTTGTGCCTTCCAACTCTATATCTTGTTCTCACAAGTCTTTGAGAAAGCTTGCCAGGTCTTTTTGTACAATTCTAGAACATGTACCCCAATCCACTGTGGAGCTTGTTTACCGTAATTTATTAAGGGAAAGTGGCAGTCAAAGACTGGAAAGCCTAAATTAAAACGCAGAATCCCTACCACAGCAGAAAGATAGGAACAGATTGCCTATTTTTGACATTCAGTTGCAATTCAAAGGGTCTACGCTCCAGATTTGGTTTTTTTTAATTGGTCATCAGAGAAGTTCAGGGAAAGCGTTGTTCTGCCTTCAGAACAAATGATTGGCTCTGCAGTTTTGTTTGTTAAATGATAATTAAACCATTCCTTATTTGGGTCAATTTGTTATCCCACCTCTAGGATTATATATTGTATTAAAAATCACTTGTAAAGAGAGGATTCTGAGAGCTGTGGGAGGAAATAACCCAGCACTATCATTGTGCAGTTTGACAGAGGAGTAATTGAATGGTCAGCTCTGATTTATAAGATTCCTGTGGCTTGAAGTTTAGCATAATGTATTTTCTCTATGTTTCATATGTATCTTGTAATGTTTTTCATTTCATTCATAAATCGTTTTCAGTTTGAATGCTTGAGAGTAAGAAAGGTAGAACTTAGTCATTGCTCTGCCTTGAGGAAGTGTTCAGACTTTGTGTGGCTTTCTTCTGTCTGAAAGGGATTCATTGTTTAATGCCCTTTTCAGCTATCTTAAACAGTCTTTCCACGCCATTTAATTTCAAATTTAATTGTTAAACTTCACTCCTATCTTGCCTTATGGAATAATCTGTACCTTTGATTAAACTTCTGCTCATGCTGTTCTTGATCCCATACAGTCCAGAAAACCCCATCATTTATTAAAAACCTCATTTATATTTATTTACTAGCCTAAGATCAGCATTCATTATAAGTCATCTCAGCCCCTTTGAAAATCCTTTGCCGAAATAGACCCGGAGAGAGCCCTCTCCTGTCCTCGTAGGGCTAGCTACGAGGCTGAGCGTGGTTTCATGTAGCCTTGAGTTTTACCTTATTTCAGCCTAAGGTAGATTTGAGCGCTAACATAGTGGCGACCATACTGGGGAAGATGGTTTGCTGTTGATGTGACATTCGACTTGTAGATTGTCTTGCCTCAGTACATGAAATCAAGTTGCAGATCTGATGCTGATGGTGGACAGCAGTCAGACACATATGAAGGCTGAAACATTCACCTGGCGACTCCAGCTCGATCCAGAGATTCCAGTGCTCGCTGATCCACTCATACAATGGTAGGGTATGTGGCAAACCCTGCACTGTGTGAAGCTGTAAAAGAAGTAAGAAATCAGTTAGCAGATTTTGAAATTAATGAAGATTTTTTCAGTGCCTTGCTTCAATGTTTGAAATCTCCGAAGTTTCCTCTTGAAGCTAAAACTGGTGTCTGTGAGCTAGTTGTTGAAAGAATTGAGAAGGAAATTCAGTGTTTAAATGATCAGATCCAGTCTTATGAATTCCGAGATCCCAAAAAGTTCTTGGAAACGCTCCCTCCTTCAAAACAAGAAACAATAGAGTTGCCTACAGATGTTTGCATTGACAGGGTGCAGCTGGAGGTATGTATTGCAGAGTTGGGGCAGCAAACGGAGTCTGGCTTTCGCGATCCTATTGCGATGTACATGGAAATGTTTTTCAGTTTGACTGACAAATCAAACTGTCTTTTACATGATCAGACTCATTATGTGCATGTAGGGCTGCTAGCAATTGCATCTGTGATCTGGTTGAAGCATTCTCAAGCGTCATCATTTTCAGGTTTACTTGAATGGTTGATCTGGCATTTCAGTATTACCTGATCTATTGTTTTTACAGCAGATTAGGGTAGATTTTGTAAATAAATAAGCAACCAAAGGGCAGCATCTTGTTCCAGTTTCATTGCAGCTTTAGTTTGAAGTTTGGTAAGTCAGTTTTTCAGTCTTCAGATCGAATCAGTTTGAGTTCAGTTTCAGTTTCAAAGTTCAGTCATTAGTCTTTTGTCAAATAATGGATTCCATCGCCCAATGGATGGAGGCACTGTCTGCTCTCCCAAATATCTGCAGTTCTTGGCACCTCCAAGAAGCGGCAGCTGCCATCCCCATTGGAGCCAATGTTAGACACGATCACAATAGGTCCCTAGTCATAATCGGACACTGGTCATGGGTCCTGGTCATATTCAAATTCACCAAAGTTCATTTCCCGTCATTTGCAGTCATTGATGTTACTGTGGTCCAGAAAAGAGTCATTTCATTTTCTTAAGTTCAGGGTTTTGTCTTCAGAAGTGCTTCAATAACATGTGCAGGCTAGAGGAAGGTTCAGTGAGTTTCTATTTCAAGATGGTTATCGCCATTAATGCGAGATTGATTCTTCTTCAAAACCCTGTTTTGAAGAAGAAATCATTAAATGTGTTTTTTAGAATATGTAATGCTGCAAATTCTCCAGCTCTTCAAAGGCGGCAGCTTTAACCAGCTCCTATCCCTGCAAAAACATAAACAGGAGGAACAGTTCATCAGACAGAAACAAAGGCTCAAATGGTTCTTGTAGCAGCTTCTTTGGATAACAAAGATCTGGTGGATAATAGGAGTAAAAATCTTCAGGTTTATGGCAAAAGTGATGGAGATAGTGATATATTATTAGCTCCAAAATTAATTGACGAAATGAAAGATGGTGGAATTGCAATAACTGTGGACAATGTAGATGAAAGGTAAAAACAAAATTCATGATTGTTTCACAAGTAAGGATGAAGAGTTTCTCAAAATCCTAATATTTGAAAGAGCCCAAACCTAGTCCATTTGATATTTCCATTTCTAACATTGAAAAAACTACATGAAAACTCTCAAAAGTAGACAAAAAGTTGTTATGTCACTTTTATTATTCTTATTGAGCAATTTAAAGACCCTTCTATCTAGTTACTTTATTCCCATAGGTTTTTTTTTAAATATCATATATATGGCCCATGGGTGAGCGCATGCACATGGCCTCATATAATGTGATGACGGATGGAGGTTCAAGTGGCAGAGGGTCGAATGTGCAGGGTTAGAAGGAAAGCTGATGGATTGTTTTCAAAGGAAGGCGCTTTACTAGGAGTTGAGGTGCGCGCTACTCACACAGGAGGCGCGCTACCCATATAAGGGGCGCTACGCATATAGCCTCCTCAGCCTTTGCAAAATAACAAGTGCGCTACGCATATGGAGCGCGCTACGCGTTGGATGTAGGGACAAGCTACGTTGCAGATCATGTTGGACACAACTCTGAAACAATTGTAATTGGGACTGCTGTGTTTTTAATAAGTGCAGCAGCGACATTTGCACGGTTTCTTCCCAAAATCAAGGCCAGATATGATTATGGAGTTCTCATATTCATTCTCAGCTTCAGTTTCATGGCAGTTTCATGGCAATTTCTGGATATCGCGTTGACAACTTGTTTGAGGTTGCTATATGAAATCAAAATGATTTCATATTTATGCTCAACATGTCTTTCTTTTTGAAGTGCAGCTTGTGTTGATAAGTCTGAGATCATTTTGAAGATTCTTCGTTTGACAATGCAGAGCCACGAAAAAACTCACGATAATATTGCACAGGACTGTTTTTCAGAGCATGTAGAGTATGGCTCTGTTTTGAAAAATGTCATAGAGAAGTCCATAAGTGAGAGAAGAACTGCAGAACCTGATTTATAATCTTCTAACAAAATGGGAATTTCATTGCAGCTGGAAGTCATTGGCGTTGGTGCTCAGATCCTTGGCTGTCAAATCCAGAGGCGCCAGAATATTCCAATGTAAAACACTCCTTACGTACCTACTGAAAGGATGGTTTGGTTTTTCTGGAGATTGAATATTCATGAATCACAACCTCCCATAAAAAATGAAGTGTCACCCCGTGGTATCAGACATTGCTTCGACACGATGAAGTAATTGACATGGCGAAGTAACGTATCCTATATATTATTACATATGGTGCCACTAGGAGAGAACAAAATATCAAGAAAGTCAGAATACCAAAACGGTTGTATGCGTGACATCTGGAGGCACAACTGTCCCTTTGGAACGGCGCTGTGTTAAATGCGTGACATCTGGAGGCACAACTGTCCCTTTGGAACGGCGCTGTGTAAGATACATAGATAATTTCAGCTCTGAGCAGCCTTCTAAAGGACGATGGGAATTTGGTTTACAATTCTGAACATATCATGGAAAGGTGTTGTATCCTTGCTACAGCTAGAGGTTGGCAAGGAGGTTATGGCTAGCAAAGTGAACATATCAAACATTATTTTAACCCTGATATCTCTGGCCACTGATTCGTTGAAGCTTTCGACAGAATGATGGATACTACAGTCTCCGGTTGGTAACACCGATTTGCGTTCTGTCACAATACTGAAGCTAGAAGGTCCTGCATTCCTATAAAGTTTTATCTGATAAATGCTGTACGAATTTCACGCCAAGCCTTCAGAGTCTACGATGATATCATATCATGTGTCTTAAAGATCTCAACTGCATGCTTTGTGCTAAGCGATATGGAACATCTGCCATTTGCATCGAGGCGTTGGCGAGAGATTTTGGAGCCGCATCTTTCATTTCTATATTTGTTACTAAGTTCGATGAGACGAGTTGGAATTTAAATTGGAAATTCTTGATAAACATTTTTCCAAACATTAAAAGTGCATTATTAGAGGAAAATGCGCGATGTTCAAGGAGAGGAAACCATCCTAGGTGAATTATTCTCTTCCGGAGGGAGGACAGGAGAATTTTATTGTTTTGGACGATTAAATGTGCTTCTCAATCTTTTACAAAACCCGTCAGATCTTGGAGCTGAAGTTGTGCTTGGTTCAAGAATACATTTATGTGTCCACACTGCAGGCTCAATTTCCAAATATTTCTCGTTCAGATTCTACAACAAATTTTACTTGGAAGTTTATGTTTCCTTCTATATTGCATGTGATGAAAATGTTTTTAATTGCGGTTTCTCCAAGCACAGCATGGATGGAGGTTGAATCATTCCTATTTCGGAATATAGTTCACCCACATGCCCTTTGTCGGGTACTTGTTCTAGAGCTTTGGTGTTTTATGGTGCGACATGCTCAGTTGGATTTGGTTGAACAGAACATTAATAATATACCATTCACTCATCAAGATGCTTGTGCCTTCCAACTCTATATCTTGTTCTCACGCAAGTCTTTGAGAAAGCTTGCCAGGTCCTTTATGTACAATTCCAGTGTATTGCCCCAATCCTTTGTGTTACTTGTTTCTTAGTAATAGAGTAAGGAAAGTGGCGGTCAAAAAGGCGGAAAGCACGAATTAAAATGCGAGAATCCCTACCACATCAGAAAATAGGAGCAGTTGCCCTATTTTTGACATTTCGGTTGCAATTCAAAGGGTCTACGCTCGAGATTTTTTTTTAATTGGTCATCGAGAGATGTTCGGGAAAGCGTTGTTCTGCCTTCAGAACAAATGATTGGCTCTGCATTTTTTTTTGTTAAATGATAATTAAACCATTCCTTATTGGGGTCGATTTGTTATCCCACCTCTAGGCTTATATATTGTATTAAAAATCACTTGTAGGAGGGGAAGAGTTCTGAGAGGTGCGTGGAGGAGAACAGAGAGCTTTATTGTGTAGTTGTTTGACAGAGATTAATTGAAGAGTACAGCTCTGATTTATAAGATTCCTGTGGCTTGAAATTTGGCATTTGTTTTTCTCTGTTTCATATGTATCTTGTAATGTTTTTCATTTCATTCATAAATCGTTACCTTAATGTTTAGAGAGTAAGAAAGGTAGAACTCAGTCATTGCTCTGCCTTGAGGAAGTGTTCAGACTTTGTGTGGCTTTCTTCTGTCTGAAAGGGATTCATTGTTTAATGCCCTTTTCAGCTATCTTAAACAGTCTTTCCATGCCATTTAATTTCAAATTTAATTGTTAAACTTCACTCCTATCTTGCCTTATGGAATAATCTGTACCTTTGATTAAACTTCTGCTCACGCTGTTCTTGATCCCATACAGTCCAGAAAACCCCGTCATTTATTAAAAACCTCATTCATATTTATTTACTAGCCTAAGATCAGCATTCATTATAAGTCATCTCAGCCCCTTTGAAAATCCTTTGCCGAGATAGACCCGGAGAGAGCCCTCTCCTGCCCTCGTAGGGCTAGCTACGAGGCTGAGCGTGGTTTGATGTAGCCTTGAGTTTTACCTTATTTCAGCCTAAGGTAGATTTGAGCGCTAACACACCGCACCAAAACCAAAACCACCCAGTGCGGTAGAAAGAAACCACACCTGTGCATCATAAAAAAATGTGCCAAAACACAAACCAACCGGTGCGTTTCTAAGAAACAGAACCGGTGTGCCTATAAACCACAGGCACCGGTAAAGGGTTAAATTAAAAAAAAAATTATGGCCAAAAAACCCGTATTTTTCATTTTCCACTGCTCCTGAGCTCTCAATTACCAGTGCTTGCTCTACCATATAACGTACTGGTGTGCATAAAACGTTGGCACACTGGATAGGATACGCGACGTACAAACCTGCCCAGGGCGTCCTATTACGGTCACGCACCGGTGCTTCAGTACTCTTCTGTGCTGGTGCATCATAAAGAACCACACCAAAATAGAAACGTGCCGGTGCATTCTTATCTAAGAGCACTGGTGTGCCTATAAAACTCACGCATCGAAATAACATTAAATAAAAAAAAAATTAAGGCCAAAATATCGGTGCTTTAAGACTATTCTGCACCGGTGCTTTACGAATATTCCGCCTCGGTGCATCATCAAAACATCGCGCCAAAACTGAAACATCCTAGTGCAATGTTAGGGAACCACCCCGGTGCATTATTAAAAATTCGCCAAATCTGACACCGCTCGGTGTGGTTTTGAGCAAGCGTACCAGTGCACCTATAAAGCCTCGCGCACTGGAACAAGGTTAAATAAAAAAAAAATTACGGCCAAAAAATCATGTTTTTCACTTTCCTCAGTGCTCCAGAGCTCTTGAACACCGGTGTCATTTCCCCTTCTCTGAGCCACCATGACATTGGTGCTCTCATTGCACCCATTGCACTTACTGGTGCTCTGCATTGGCCACCAATCTCCAGCTTGAATTTTGAAAAATGGTGGTCAAATTTTCTTTTGCAAATTTTACATCCAATATGCCTCCTCGACGGCGAAATGTACATGTATTTTTCTAGTTTTTCATAATTAAGCCTTTTAGTAGATTATAATTTGAAATAACCTTAAAAATAACCATTAAAAAAGAAAAAAAAAATTGTCATGCAGTGTGCCTTAGCTGTTCGGCTCGCATCGGATAGCGGTGCTGCCTGTAAAATTTACAGGTCGCACCGCCGCCGGTGCTAACGACATCCACACTGTTTCCGGGGTAGTTCCGAAAGGTGCCCCACATAATTTTAAATTAAAATAAAATAAAATGAGGTGCGCTCATTTATACAGGTGCACCGTTGACCATGGGAATCCCAGTGTGGTGCGTTGATGGAATTATCCACCACGGTGTATGTCAGCGCACCTCATTCTGCATTCCGAGAGGTTTAACGGTGCAGCTGGGTAAAAGACCGCACCGTCGACTATGTAATTGTCATGAAGTCAGTGCGTTGACATGACTATACGCTTCGGGGTGTATATTTCAGTTAGCACACTGCTATTCTGAACTTAGATATAGTCAACGGTGCTTGAAAAATAGACAGCTGCAACGAGGCCGGTGCGTTGTATTTCATTAGGGGCACCGACAACGGTGTGCTACAAAATTTAGCCGCACCGCCACTGGTGCGTGACTGTTTTTGTGGCGCACTGACTGGTTTGTTTGTTTAAAAAAAAAAAATATATGTATATTCCTAAATACATGTTTGTTTTAATTAAAAAAATTATTTAATATGTCAATGATTCAGAGAGAAGAGGAGGAACAACAACAACAACAGGTTGACCAGTATGACATGATTCGCCAATGGGAGGCCCGAGAGAGGGAGAGAGATGCATACCCTCACCCTATTACAACAGATACCCAGGGGATCCTTAGGCAGGTAGGCCTCCTCAAGTTCTATGAGGAGGCTACTTCCCTAAAGGCCCATAGTGTGTTTTTGAGATATCTATCCGCAGGTGGAATGCCCACCGATAGGCTTTCCAGGTTGGTCCTGACCAGTGGTACACACCCACTAAGGAGGATATTTATTTTATTACAGGACTATCGAGGAGAGGGATGGATTTTCCCTCCTTCCTAGACATGCCAGCTGTTTTTGTAGCAGGGAGTCAGTTAGTTTACTCCCAGAGATACATTGGAGCACATGTACTGTCTCCTTCAGAGTTTTAGGTACCTGGAGGTCAGTTACATATAGGTGCATTTGGTAGATAGGATGTGCAGTGCATCTCACTTATCATTTCGACCATTTCGCACAACACTAGTGATGGGAAACACATTAGTTTCTTGCTTTCATATTATGTTGATTTTTTAGTACAATAGCCATGACTTCTCAGGTGGTCTGCCATTTTTTTGTGGCAGTTTTGTACGGCCTTAGATAGATGTCATGCTCATGCACAAGGGTGGGTCAACTTCCCTTTTACTTCAGAGCTATTTTGTTTATTTTTTGAGAGGTTTCCAGAGATGAGACCTAGTTTTGTTTGACAGCCTCGTAGGCCGATGTTCGAGGCTTGGATGCACATGTGGGGGCAGATGATGCCCAAGAGGGGAGACACTATGTTTCCAGCCAGGATATCGCATGATGCATTGGACTTACTAGCCAGTGTTGATGGGTTGCATCCATTAATTATGGTCTCATGTCCTTATGCTAGATTATATTGGTGAGGGTGTCCCAACATCCTCTTCACAGATGATGAGCCGCAAGATGATAGAGGTAATATTACTATTTTATTTATATTTATTCTAACATGTTCTTTAACTTGTTTTTATTAAATTTTGTAATGAAATTGTCTAATTATTGTTGTGTACTTGTATATATTTTGTAGACATTGGCTCTTTTCTTGGAGAGGAGATGCTGGATCCACCACATTATCGAGGTGTGGATCCTGATGACAATCAGGACATGGCCAATGCCGAGGATGATCATGATGAGGATGAGGTTGGTGTAGTAGAGAGACATGCTCCTGCTTATGGTCCACCAGTACTGCCTTTTGCTAGGCACAGTCGACTTGAGACTAGATATAGGATGGAGTTGGGCAATCAAATCTATGCATTGATCGTTGATGCAGGCATCAAGCCTGCTCATTACAGAGACATACTGGCTAATGATAGGTTGTTACAGATGTGGAGAGGCATGCCATGTGACATGAACGGCCTGATGCAGCATGTCGTAGGAGCTACGAAAGTTGTTGCGCGACTGAGGAGGACTGTCTATAGCTATAGGCGTAGTCAAGCAGCGGCACATGATGGACAGTTCGTGAGCAGCAACTCACATGCATCTCATGATCATTCACCTCGCGCCATGCCTAATGCGCATGAGGCTCCACTAGCAGCATCTAGCAGAAATCATCATGGAGATGAGGATGGACCATCAGCCACGTCCAGTCAACAGCCTGCAACATCCATCAGTACTAGTCATGATCATGAGCACGTGCCTGGACCATCGACTGTCGAGGCTGCAATGTTGACTGAGCATGCCTCCACTACTACTGCTTATATTGATGTCGTACTACCACCAGCTGTCAATGCATCCATCAGTACTAGTGATCATGATCATGAGCAGGCTCGAGCATCAATCATCGAGGCTGCACCCTTTACTGAGCAAGCCTCCACTTGTACTGCTATTGATGTTGTTATACTATCACCAGTTGATCCATGACATTTATATTACAGTTGTATATTTTTAACATTATTCAATTATATATATATATATATATATATATATGGTCCATGTATTTTATGTTCATGTTGCAGTTGTACTTAATTTACATGTTGGTGATCATCATGTTGTGGCGCATATTGTTAGGTCGTGTTACATATGTTCATTTAATGTTTAGCTTGCAGATAGATCTGTATATGTGATAGCATGATTTATTTGACATGAAATGTATATTTGATGTTTGTGTTGTGATGATGTTAATATATAATGTTAATTTGATGTTTGAATGTGTTTTTTAGTCAAATATGATGTTTGTACGATGGTTATCATGATTGTGATGATGTTTATTAATTAATTTAATATTAAATGACCATGATATTTATTAAATATTATGTCGTGATTGTAATTGAAATTGAAATTTTAATTGTATGTAAAATTGTATTTGTATTTGTACTAATTGCAATTTTAACTGTTGTATGTAAAATATTTATTAATGTAAAATTTTAATTGTAATTGTAATATTTAATTTATTGTGAAATGATTGTAATTGTGTATATGAAAAATTGTAAAATTGTAATTGTAATTCTAATTGTATGTAAAATTCTAAAATTGTAATTGTATTTGTAATTGTAATTTTAATTGAATTGTATGTAAAATATTTTTAAAATTGTAATTGTAAATGTAAATGTAATTCTATGTAAATTTTTAAATGTAATTGTATGTAAAATTCTAAAATTGTAATTGTATTTGTAATTGTAATTTTAATTGAATTGTATGTAAAATATTTGTAAAATTGTAATTGTAATTGTAAATGTAATTCTATGTAAAATTGTAAATGTAATTATATGTAAAATTGTAATTGTAATTGTAATTGTAATTGTAATTGTAATTCAGTATGTGAAATTAATGTAAAATTGGAATTGTAATTGTAATTTTAATTTTAATTGTAATTGTATGTAAAATATTTGCAAAATTTTAATTCTATTAATGTGACAATTTTAATTGTATTAATGTGAAATGATTTTATTAAAATATTTAAATTTGTAAATTTTCAAATAATTGTAAAATAACAAAAATAAAATAATACGAATTTTTGTAACATAATAAAGTTTAGAAAATAATGAAAATAAATTCATGTACTTTAGAATTATCATTATTTTATCATGATCTTACATAAAAAAAAAGAACTTTATACAGTCTGGTGCGCTTATCATCATAACATGCATTGGTGCATCGTACTACTAAGACGCGCTAGTGCTTTAGAACTCTTGCGCATTGGTAACGAATAAACGCAAATAAAAAAAGGACAACTCTATTTTCTTTAAGTGAAAAAAAAATCAGCAATTTGAAAAATGCACGGCAAAATATTTTCGAAAATCTAATTTCATAAAATAAATTTTAAATAATAAACACTTTTCATTATTTCACTATTTTTGCTAAAATTTTAAGCCAGATATTTGCAGGAGACAGACCTGGAGCAAGAGAGCACGAGGGCACTGTGGAGCAGCGAAATATGTTTGAATAGAAGTATTCAGACAATCAGAAACCAAACCTCTGGTGATTCAAACCCTGTATCATAGAATTTCAAACCATCTTGTGATTAAATTTGATTATTTTTTTTACATTTTTTTTGCAGTTCTATCCATTTTTACCATAAACCCTTCAATTTTTTGTTTTTTCCCTTTCTTCTCCCTGTTTTTGTGATTTCAGAATTAGGGTTTTTCATTTTAGATTGACGTCCAACCCATGGGACGACTTGCATATTCGGATCCCAATCCATTCGGCCATTGCGTGAATTTTTCGAAAAAATGGATTTTTCTTTATCAGTGTGCCCTACGTACGCTAGTGCATCGGCGCACTGTATTATACAGCGCACCGCGCAAGTACTGTGTAGTAAAAAATTGAAAATATTTTTTCTAAATCCATGCGCCATATATGAAATAGAGCATCGGTGCTCCATTTAACGAGGATAGCACCATATGCTGTATTACACTGTTTGTACGGTGTGTTTATAATACCCAATGCACCATATGGTCTATTATACTATTTGCGGTGTGTTTTTAATATCCCCACGCACCGGCTGCGCTGCGTACCTCATGAAAGGCGCATCGGTGACTTAAGATTTATTTTCTACCTAGAAAGTTGAGAATTTATTTATAAATATATTAATGAATGATATGTTACAAGTTTCAGATTGATAAAGAAATGACTAACAAGAGATCAAGTAACAAAAATACAGTTAACACATCAAGAAAAGAAAAAAAGGCAAGTTCTTTGTAAATTATTTATAAAAAATATTATTTTTGAACTATATGTAATTTTAACTAATATGTATTGTTTAGTGTGTATCATGCAGAGCCACAAAATGATGAAGCTCGATATGATTATTTCTGATTTAGGACCAAAAGAGCGTAAAATTTTAATGGAAAAATTGCAAAAGGATGAATTGGGTGAATAAAAAAAAATACTATCTATCCAATATGAGTTTCTTTTTAATTATCATTAATAATATACTTAAAATTATCACATAACATGTGTCAAACAGTCTACTAATTCATATATGTTTAATGTTCTATAGGGACCGGCAACTCAGAAAAAAGAATTTTGTTCTAAGAAAAGAAAAAAAATAGAACATGCAAATGAAAATGAATTGCTCCTTACCTCATCTGGAGTGGTGTTGGAAGTTAACGAAAGGGGGAAAAACTTTTACAAAATTTTGAGGGATCTAGTGGAACGAATGTATAGACATTCTTTCCACTTACAATACAAAAATCAATCCAATGATTCCAAGAACCAAATTTTATCTAAACTACAGGAAGAGTTTCCAGAGAATTGGTCAATGAGACATGTGATACTTTTAATAGCAAAAACGTACAACAACAAAAAAGAAGGAATGAAAAAATAATATTCCTTTAAATGTTTGTCTAGAATTTTTTATAAATATCACTTTTGTTATATTTACTTTTCATATATCAATATAAAAATTAAATCTTTTATTGTCATGTTACATTTTCGGGAAGATTATGAAAATCTCAAAAGATGAACGAGCTGATATCATAAATATTCCAGTAGGAATGTCCAAAAAGGTGTACAAGGAGATGGTCAAAGAAATGGACAAAATTGCATCGCAGGAGAAGCCATCTCAACAACAATGTGCTTCAAATGTAATATGTAATCATTGAATTTTTCGATCATTAGGTACAATAAATAAACAATTTGGCATTAAATATTAATTTTCAAGAATTTTCTTGTAGAAAAGAAAATAAAATGGAACTCATTCAGCACATAAAACAGGACGACAAGGAAGAAAAAGGTTGATCTCTAAGTTTGTGAGTAATTCTTACTTCCTTATAACAACTTAACTAGATTTCATTTTTGTATTTTTTAAGTTGTTTTACAAAAATCATCATTGAATGTCTTCAAACAGGTGCTAACATATAAAGAAGAACCATCAGACGAATTGATTGAAATTGGGTTAAATATGGGTTGTGAGTGTATGTTGGCATATCAGAATTTAATTGTGGAATTTGTAAGCATCTATCGATCTTGTTTTACTTAGCTCCATATATAATTAATAGAACAAAAACATATTTTATATTAAATATATGATTTTTTATGGGGTATAAAACTTGCAGGAAACAAAGTATGGAACTGCGCCAACAGATGAAATTTTGAAACATGGCATGGTACATGGTTTTGGAAGAATGTGTATAGTTTATGAGTCAATTGTTGCTATGGTACGTCATTTTTCTTTTTGATTTACATTGATGTATATTATTTAATATTGCAATTTTCATTATTCTCACCAATGTATATACACTCATTTCAATTTATTTTTATGTTTTTAGATGGAAGGTTAAGAAGAAGAAAACAATCAATGTCATGAACAAAACATTCCTGAAAATAACCCAAGTCATGGAAGTAGCTCTAGCAGTGACAACAGTTCAAGTGAAGAATGATGATCACTATGTTTGGATATTAAAGCAAGGCATTTTATTTTTTGAAATATGTCTGTGAAATCAGACATTTTGTTTAATGTAATGGACATAGTTTCCCACTTGAAAGACAAAGGGATACAAATAACCGTCACATTTTGTCTGATAAAGACTGTCTTATATATATATATATATATATATATATAATCATAAAATATGTTTTAATTTATTCTATTGCATTCTCCATTGTCACTAGTGAGTTCTCCATTGTTGTTCTCAAATGCACTAATAAAAATTTAATTCATATAAATATTTTTATAAGATATATATGTATCGACTTTTGATGAATAATGAATTTTAAAAAACCACAATAATTCTGATCTGATATAAAAAATTAATCCAAACAACACATTCAAATTCGTTAATAAAAATGTAATTAATATGAATATTGTTATAAGATGTGTCGACTTTTGATGAATAATGAATTTAAAGAAATCACAATAATTGGACTGTCATAGGTCGATGTTTCTAAAAAAAACAAAATGAAAACTAGTGCGTGTCAGTAACTATCGACCGGTGCATTTATGTGTCTATACGCATCGGTGCCGTTGTACGATCCATGAGCACCACACAAAAACCGATACCATTTATAAATATCGGTGTGTTTGTGTGATACTGCGTACCGGGGCGTTTATGTATCTATAAGCACCATTGCATTTTTACGATCAATGGGCACCGCATGAATATCGATACCAATTATAAATCTCAGTGCCTTTCTGTGATACGACGCACCGATGCATCATAAAGGTATACGCACTGGTGCATTGATACAACCTATGGGCACCGCACAAATCACAAGACCAATTAGAATGGCCCTATGCATTGTATGACCAACATTACGCTCGGTGTGGTTTTACACCTAAACGTCCCGGTGCATTCGTTCGACTGAGACAGCCCTGGGGCACCGTCTTCATGTACGCACTGGTGCGTTAAATCTAGAGTAGAGCACCGATGAAAAAACATCTGTAATAACCTCCGGCCACCCATTTTTTTTTAGTTGTGTTGAATTTACTTTAAAAGCTCTGCCAAAACCTCCGTAACCATAAACGGATGTTGTAGCAAATGTATTTTTGACAGTTTTGGCCAATTTTATAACACTAAAAACCTCCTTTATAATCTCTGCTAGAGGGTCTTTTCCTTGTAGTGGACTTGCTGGCAAATTGCTGTTATACTCTACTGTTACAGACTAGCTGGCGAATTGCTGATACAGTTGTACCACTGATCGGATCTCGTCAAACACCTGTTGCTGACCTGTCCTTTAGTTGTTACACTACAGCTGCGGTTTGATGGCGATAGCTGTAGAAGTTGTTAGAATTGTATTTTTGGAATAACATCCTATGGGTGGTTTTGATTGTAATCTATAATTTTCTAGTCAGAATTTTATTAGGAAGTGGTTATAACAAATGTATTCTATTTCGATCAACATGAGAATCATAAGATTCTCATGACTGATCCATCCCTTGATTTTCTGAGATGTAACCACTATATAGTTCTCAGCCCTAGAGGTCGAAAGGTTAGCAGAGAACCAAATTATTTTGGCTCTGTAATTATGTTCATATTAATACATATTATCATGTTATTGTTGTTACATGCATTATTCAATTTAGTTTCCGTTAAGTTCTTTCTCCACCTCCGCCCTGCTAGGGAGGAAGGGTCGTACTTCTTAGTAGGGATTGTAGTGATTAAGGTAGTTGTGTATATGTGTTTGTATTTTAGTTTATGTATCAGTAGAGGTGTTGTTGCTGTTGTTCAGCTATGAATATATCTGCTTCAATTTCAATACTTTGTGTGCTGTTACACATGTGATATTAGAGACACTGGCTTGATATTCATTGTGTGGCACGCTAGAGTAGATTAATTGAAGTTTGATTATAGTCTTGTAGATAATTTTATTTCTACATGAGTGATTTACTTCTAGCATTACTTCAGTAATGATTTCTTTTAATTGAATTTCTTCTAGTTGAGTGTATCGACACAGATGGTGCAATTGTCATTGGAATAAAAGACGTCCCTGGGTTGATAATTTATGTGTGTTTTTTAGTCATTGAATAGTGATTAATACAGCCCAACAGGTTGGTCATTGCTGGTTGCCTTACTTCTACCTGAATTGTGCCTATATGTTTCTGATTTGATGAAGAAGGAGAAGAGATTGAAGAGTGTGGCTTGGACTTGGATTACTACTCTGAAGGAGGCCTTCAACATCAAGTCACCAGTTGTAAAGCTTCCCTTTGTTCATTTTATAATACAAAGTATAATTTGCTTCCCATAAATCTGTTAATATTAATTGATTTAGCATGATACTCCTTGATCTGCCATGTATTTTTCTTTGAAACATATATACAATGAATCTTTTGTCTTTTGTCGTGTGATATTATTTATAGGTATTTAGACGTAGAAATCACAATGAAGAAAGAGCCTGAAAGTTAAAGGATCGAAATCGACACCAAGGGAACGACTGCATAAGGAGCGAGGTAGGAGAATCTCCCTCCCTCTCTTTACTTTTCAATGTTAAACTAGGAATGCTTATATCCTTCATCACATTTGTCACTAAATCCACTCATTGGGCTAGAGGGATCACTTCTTTCCGAAGAAGGGGTTTGCATGCATAACAAATTTGGTGATAATTTATTATCCATTTTATCTTCCTTGAGGGATATTTTTTATATGGTTGTAGCTATAAAGATACCCAGTTGCAAACATCAAAAATTATTTCGCTGCGATGTTTAACTTCATGTTGTTTCATGTGATTTTGCACCAAAGTGAGGTTATCCTTTAAGAGTTGGAGAACTTGTTGTTGATGCTCGATGTGATATTCCGCTGATTGAACCTTAGAATTTTATCTTAAATATGATGTGATGGACATTGGATGATATCCGTAAAGTGTCATAAATGGGGCCATTTTTGTTGTAGTATGGAAGGAATTTTTATACCACCATTCAACCATAGGTAACCACTCGACCAATCGTGCTTATTTATTAGATACAAAGAAACAAATATATACTTCCAAACATTAGTTTACTATCTCAGTTTTCCCATCTAATTGAGGATTATAAGATGAGGTATGAGCTAATTGAGTACCCAAACAAGAAAATAATTTCGTCTAAAAATTTCTAGTGAAAATTGGATCTTTGTCACTTACAATAATCTTTGGGTTTCCATGTAGCTTTTGAATTGTTTCCATAAATGCAGTAGAAACTGTATTGGATTTAAATGGATGAGATCATGAAAAAAAGTGTGCATACTTCGTAAGTCTATCAACAACCACCATGGTGACACTATTTCCTTCATACTTGGGTAAACCTGTCATAAAATCCATTGAAACCTACTCCCAACATTGACTTGGAACGGATAAGGGTTGTAACAAACGCAAGGTCTTATTTTTCTTAACTTTATTTTGTCAGAAAACCAAAAAATCTGCCACAAAATTTCGAATATCATATTTAAGGCCATCCCAAAACTAATCCTTCTTAACCTTGTGGTAATTTTTTTAAAAATCATGAGCTCCCTCCCAAGGGAGAGGTGTGCAATTCCAGAAGATTATTTTGTTTGATTTGGGAATTCTTGCAAATGTATATGTAGAAATTTATCAATAATAATGTATTTCCAGACTCTCCTGATCAAATAATTTCAATCTATTGTTAAATATAGAATCCTTTCACTTAATTCTTTGCGGAAATTAAATTTCCAATTGCAAACACATGAAGAAAAATCAATCGCACATAACAAGATGTTTTACTTGGAAAGCTTAAAGTTAAAAACCCCAAATATCATATATTATGTATATCAATGGATCATGTAAAAATCTCATACAAAGCTCAGCTCATAGAGCTCTCAGTACAATATACAATCGTTACACATTGTCATGCATAAATTTGCATATCTATGCACCAATTCTTGCCTCATGACAACCTGCCTCCACTGTGCAAACCCTGTTGAAGAAGCTCCTTGAATGAATGAAATATTGCCTTCCTCGACTGCTCAATCCTCATTGGCATATCCAATGTGTGTGTAGATGCATTGAATGCATCACTATAGTCACAACTGATAGTCCATCACACCCTTTCACTTATCTCTCCACTAGGTCTCCACTGGATTTGACATGCAAGTAGTTAACTACTATATTTCTTCAATTGCATGTGAGTCACTACTTTTGAATTAATTAAATAATTAATTCACTAAACTCTCACTAGTGTATCATGAGTGACAACTATCACAACTAAGTTTAATTCACTTAATTGAGTTAAAATTAATAACAACTCCCATAACTACTCTTCCAACTTTGTTACAACTCTGCCACAATCAATTATAACGAAGTCCTCCATGCATGAGTCACCAACCACCCTAGAAATTATGTAATTCCTTCAGCCCACTGATGTGTCACATCTGTTCATTGAAATCAAGTGCTCCAAGAGAATAAGTTATTATTTATTGTCTGTTTATTATTAAGGGCTAATAATAATAGACATGAATTCTATTTTTAGATATGCGATCTATAAATAGACTTCGCCCATATCTCTAAAAATAGAAATTCATCCAAAGATAGAATTCACTCAACCATCTAGAATCAACATCCTACCAACTTTAGAATATGCTCACCATTCTAAAAATAGACATACACCTAAAAATAGCCTGCGGGCCCCACCTATTGAAGGTGCTTAATTTTCACTAGGATCATCATCTGTTGAATCTCAACACTCCCTCTCAACAAGAAAGGGATTATTCTTCACCCCGATCCTATCTCTATGGTATTTGAATTTTCTCTTGGTGAGCACCTTTGCCAGAATATCTGCATCCTGATCATCTATAACAATGTACTGAAGCAACATGATCTTCTGCTGCACACAATATCTAATATGATGATACCGGCTATCTATATTATTAGATATATCATGAAACACAAGATTAATCATGACTTTAATGCAACTCTGATTATCACAATTAATCACTGTAGGATCTAAATGAGAACCAAACAAACCTACCAGGATCTTCCTCATTCAGATAGCCTCACATGTAGCTTGACTTGCTGCCATGTATTCTACTTCCGCTGAACTGAGTGCCATGGATCTCTGTTTCCTATTGTACTAAGAAACAACTGTAGATCTTATACTGAAAATCCCTCCTTATGTGCTCTTTATGTCCGTTAGGATGCCTGCCCAATCTGCATCCATGAAGTTGTTATCACCAAAATCGTACCTGATTGGCTGCTGATCAGACAACTTCAGTGTAACTATTTCAAACCAATCTTGTGACTGAGGCTTAGGCTCCTTAATCTAAGAGGTCTCTCTCAAGGGTTAATGATATTGAATAAAGATGTATATAGATGGCTAACTCTATGATTTATGTATTGGTTTTATATGTTTGTAGGTTGAAAAAATCAAAGCTTACTACCATTGGGCTATGGAGTCAGTGATAGGGATCTCAATAACAAGGCTTTCCTTGTGGAAGCTGAGGCTTCTAAATATTTCAATGAAAGATCAACACATACATGAATTTTTCAATAGCTTGAGGTTCAAAGGAAGTCAAAGTATGTGATACATGAATTCTAAGTAATGAAACATCAAGACATTGGAGGAAAAATATTAAAAGAGATATACCATGGCTTAATACTTAAAGGAAGTCAAGGCATGAACAATCATGAGTTCTAAGTAATAAGCATTAAGAAATTGAAGAAAAAATTTCAAAATATAGGACAGAAACTCATTGAAATATAATAAGAATCTCACGTGAAGAAAATTTGTGTTGTTACTGTATATAGCACATTCTCCAAAGCTTTAAAATCAAATAGTCTTATGAGATAACATCTCCAACCTTGTAGGTTGAAAATAATATTAGTATGTAAACATTGGGCTTATGGATTCAACACTTTCAGTGATTCAGTGAGTTTACTTGACATGGAAGTGGAGGCAGGTCATATTTTTTAGTAGTAGAACACACACACACATGAGATATGAAAATACACAGTCAATTCACTTATAAAGGAAGTCAGAGCATCACATGGATGAATTCTGAGTAATATAAATTAAAACCACTGCAAGAGAGATACATAAAAGGTAAAGATAGAACAAATAAGCACTAAAAAATCCTTCAGAATATCAAGTGGGTCAAGTAACAAATCTTTGTATTGCTGAAACAACCAATTTACAATAAGCTGCAATTTTCCCAAAAATATACAACCCTTGAAAAATTCGACCCCATGGCATTTAATAGACATCTTACATCCTCATATGATCTGCCTCTAGGCTAGATACATCGAATTTTTGTCCACTGACACGTTTCATAACTATAAAACATGAAATTTATGACAAACAAACACCTATCCTACTTGACAGTCCTATTTCAAAAAGGACTCAAACTACTCATTACTATATTTAAAAACCTTATCTACTTATATAAACTACATCATTGACAATTATGTTGTCACATGGTCGAATTTGGATAATGGCATTCATCTCTTTTATGACCATTTAACCGACCTCCTCAAAACTAGGAAACAAGACCCTGTTTTTTAGGCAAATAGTCTTCTTCTTCTTTGAACATCTTGGCTGTCAATTAATATCCAATTCGTGGTCCTTGAATGTTGAATCATGAATTGAAATGGTATAATATTTTTCCATAACCTCTAGCTGTCCAAAAATCACTTCAAAACCTGCTCAAAAGAATGAAATGCAGTGTGCTACGAAATTAAGACAGTTTTATAGTGCTTTTCATAGCGCTGCAAAATAAGCCTTTATATTCAACCATTTAAACTCTTCCCTTTTGAATCAGATTTATCATCATCCAAAACATGTTTCATACCAATTTCAGCTCTCAACACCCTCCATAACTAGTCAAAAAGACAAAAATGCAGCTACAGTAGTTTCGTAGCACGTTGCTGCCCTTCAAGCCTAGAGGTGCTACGAAACTGCTGAAAATGCAGATTTTTGCATAATTTTGAAACCTGAAACCTATGAGTGGAAAAAAATTGTAGCTAATCATGTCATCAACCTCAAATAACCATAAATCAACTCACTTAAGAGTCTTGAGGTGTCAATCTCACCTTTCATATTTAAGACATCCTTGCAGATTTTTCCTGTTTTTTCCTCAAAAGTAGGTCTTGGAACAGAGCCTATATCTTCTCATACATGGGGTATTTTGCAAAAATAAAGGAGGTTTTTGTAGGTCAGTATGTATTGAAGAAAAAAATCTCTTGGTTGTTTTGAAACACATCTGCAACTGTCCAGAAACCTCATTTGAAAAACATGTGTAAAACAGGAAAACTTTGTTTTCTGAAAATAGGGCTTCAAAGAAATCCTTGTATCTCTCAATTGATAACACCTGTGAGAAAAGTGAGAGAGTTTATTGTAATGTGATATAGGTATGAAAATAACCTCTCTCAGGTTCTTAAAATACATTTCTTTTTTCCCAGAAACCAAATTTTAAGTTGATTTCTCAAAGTCAGAAAACAAAATTTTGCTTCATATTTCGCTATGAAACTTTCAGCAATTTCATAGAAAAAAGTGACTTTTTACAGTGTAATGCGCTACAAAACTGTGGTTTCTTGGCTAATTTATCACTTTGATACAAAAAGCTTTGGAAAATGAAATGAATCAGAAAATTATGAATGATGTGACATGTAGGAGTTTGAAGAAGAGTGTGTTTAAACCTTAGGGTAAGCTCAAACTATAAAAAGTTTAATACTTCCCTTGATCAAACTTAAAATGACTCCTAAAACCCTCTTTTGACCCATGAGTCTATGTAACCTTGTAAAAATTGTGTTTGAATTTTTTGAGTGATAATAGTGGCTCCACTTGGGATGGTGTGCCCTTGTGGTACACCAAAGAACCTGTAGTTCCAGTGCTATCCATCTTCTTGGAAATTAAAACTCTGAAATTTATGAAAAATTCACCAAGATCTTATGACCTTCACCTTAGGCTCAAGCTTGATGATTACTGCTGGAAAACCAACTTTGTAAATATGCTCATTCAACTTTGAGCTTATTCACACACTCCTACTTACCCTAACAATTGCAATCTCCATTTTTAATTCAAGCAATATGAAACTTCCAATGAAGTCATTCATTGGTCTAATCTGAAATTTTAACTTATTGAATGCACTTGAACCATAAATAAGCACGAAACAGAGATGACCAAGGAAACATAAAATATATCTGATCTTCAAAATGAAAATATAACAGGAAATTTGAACTGTAGAACTCTTCCATGTAGTCATCTATAGGATCATAGAAGACATAATCTATTTGATAATTCTCAAGAAATTCTACAACTTTGGATAACTCATATATGCTTTTCTCAGCCACACAAGATTTCAATTGTGTGCTATCAAACTGTTGTTCAGAATGATTTTCAAAAACAGTGTATTCTTCCTCAAACTCAAAGGAGAAAGGTAGCAGCACCCTTTCTTTGTTTTCTGGCATTAAAAACTTTTGAAAAGACTGATCTTGATCATGAAACCTATAAGTTTGAATTTTATCTTCTAACACTTCAATGTCTTTTTCAATGTTCTTAGCAAATTCATCCACAAATTGAATCTTAACATCTGACTTGCACTCAAATGATTTCAGATTAGAAGACAAGGATAAAGAAAAATTTTCACCCACTTCTTCATTAGTGTGGTCATTATTTGATGTACACTGATGCAAGAAATAACATGAAGAATAAAAATTTTCCTTTACCTGAGAGTTATAGTAATTATCTTCCAATGTTTCCTCTTGTTGTTTGAAATGATTCTCATACTCCTTATGACCAAAAGGCTAACAGGTCTACTGCAAATTTTCATCAAACTCGGAGGATGTACCATGATTTTCATAAATAAAATACTGTTGGGTTTCATTTTCATCCAAGAGAGAGGCTATCATTTATTCTTGGTGATGAAAGGGATTTTCATGAAGGGCCTCTAAAATTTCCTCATCCATAAACTCATCATATTCATAACAATTCTCCAAATATTCAATAAAACTCACATAGTGTTTGCAGCAGTCTTTGACGAGAAATAAGGAGGGATGAAACCCTTCATACATCTCATAAAATGCAACATGGAAATCAGCAAGAGAATATAATGAACCATCTGGAAAGCTTTCATACCAAGACCGTGCTTTTCCTTCTAAAGTGGCCATAAACATCTTCATGAGACAATCCTCAGGAAACTAAACCTTAAGACTATGTACATGCATATGGAATCTAACCAAATGAAGAGCATCATTGTCTTTCTTTTCATCTTTAAATATAGGAAGATCAGTTAACCATTCAATATTTGGCATAAGATTTGGAAAACTAGGGATGTGAGACTGATTCATAGGGGCAAACCTGGCATTTATTCTTGCAATGGAACTCATCTTGAAACTTCATCAAGCTACTGATCATCAAGCAGTAGAGTCAACTTCCAATTGATTATTTGATGTGTGTTGTCACCAGAGCAGAAATATAGTCAATATGTACCTAAGTGTCTGCTACTCTTAGACCTTAGAATTGAAACTTTGTCATTCTTCCCAGGGAAAATTTATACCTTCAGTCCCTGGCAACGGCCCCAAAATGTTATCACCAAAATCATACCTGATTGGCTGCTAATCAGACAACTTCAGTGTAACTATTTCAAACCAATCTTGTGACTAAGGCTTAGCCTCCTCAATCTGAGAGGGCTCTCTCAAGGGTTAATGATATTGAATAAATATGTAGATATATGGCTAACTCTATGATTTATGTATTGGTTGTATATGTTTGTAGGTTGAAAAGATCAAAGCTTACTACCATTGGGCTATGAATTCAGTGACAGGGATCTCAATAACAAGGCTTTCCTTATGGAAGCTAAGGCTTGTAAATATTTCAATGAAAGAGCAACACATACATGAATTTTTCAATAGCTTTAGGTTCAAAGGAAGTCAGAGCATCTGATACAGGAATTCTGAGTAATGAAACATCAAGACATTGGAGGCAAAATATTAAAAGAGATATACCATGGCTTAATACTTAAAGGAAGTCAGGGCATGAATAATCATGAGTTCTGAGTAATAAGCATTAAGACATTGAAGAAAAAATTTCAAAAGATAAGATAGAAACTCATTGAAATATAATACGAATCTCAGGCGAATAAAAGTTCTGTTGTTACTGTATATAGCAGAAACTCCAATAGCTTTACAATCAAATACTCTTATGAGATAACATCTCCAACCTTGTAAGCTGAAAATAATATCAGTATGTAAACATTGGGCTTATGGAGTCAACACTTTCAGTGATTCAATGAGTTTACTTGACATGGAAGTTGAGGTAGGTCAGAGTTTTTAGTAGTAGGACAAACACACACATGAGATATGAAAATACACAGTCAATTCACTTATAAAGGAAGTCAAAGCATCACATGGATGAATTCTGAGTAATATGAATGAAAACCACTACAAGAGAGATACATAAAAGGTAAATATAGAACAAATAAGAACTAAAAACTCCTTCAAAATCTCAAGTTGGTCAAGTAACAAATCTATGTATTGCTGAAACAGTCAATTTACAATAAGCTGCAATTTTCCCAAAAATATCCAACCCTTGACAAATTAGACCCCATGGCCTTTAATAGACATCTTACATCCTCTTATTTTCTGCCTCTAGGCTAGATACATCGAATTTCTGTCCACTGACACCTTGCATAACTATAAAACATGAAATTTATGACAAACAGACACCTATCCTACTTGACAGTCCTATTTCAAAAAGGACTCAAAATAATCATTACTATCTTTAAAAACCTTATCTACTGAAATAAATTACATCATTGACAAGTATTTTGTCACATGGTCAAATTTTGATAATGAAATTCATCTCTTTTATGACCATTTAACTGACCTCCTTAAAACTAGGAAACAAGACCCTGTTTTTTAGGCAAATAGTCTTCTTCTTCTTTGAACATCTTGGCTATCAGTTAATCTCCAATTCATGGTCCTTGAATGTTGAATCATAACTTGACATGGTCTATTATCCTTCCATAACCTCTATTTGTCAAAAAAACGCTTCGAAACCTGCTCAAAAGGATGAAATGCAGTGTGCTACAAAATTAAGACAATTTCGTAGCGCTTTTCATAGCACTGCAAAATAAGCCTTTACATTCAACCATTTCAACTCTTTCCTTTTGCATCAGATTTATGATCATCCAACACATGTTTCATACCAATTTCAACTCTCAACACCCTCCATAACTGGTCAAAAATACAAAAACACAGCTACAGTAGTTTCGTAGCACATTGCTGCCCTTCAAGCCTAGAGGCGCTACGAAACTGTTGAAAATGCAGATTTTTGCATAATTTTGAAAATTAAAACCTATGAATGGAAAAATATTATAGCTAATCATGTCATCAACCTCAAACAACCATAAATCAACTCACCTAAGAGTCTTGAGGTGTCAATCTCGCCTTTCATATTTAAGACATCCTTGTAGATTTTTCCTTCCTCAAAAATAGGTCTTCGAACAGAGCCTATATCTTCTAATACATGACATATTTTGCAAAAATGAAGGAGATTTTTGTAGGTCATTATTTCTTGAAGAAAAACCTCTCTTGTTTTTTTTGAAACACATCTCCAGCTGTCCAGAAACTGCATTTGCAATACATGTGTAAAACATGAAAACTCTATTTTTTGAAAATAAGGCTTCAAAGAAATCCTTGTATAGCACAACTGATAATACCTATGAGAAACATGAGAGAAGTTATTGTTAGTTCATATGTTTTTGAAAATAAACTCTCTTAGTTTCTTAAAATACCTTTCTGTTTGCCCAAAAACCACCTTTGAAGTTGACTTCTCAAATTCAAAAAACAGAATTTTGCTTCATATTTCACTACGAAACTTTTAGCAGTTTCGTAGGAAAAAGTGACTTTTTACAGTGTAATGCGCTACGGAACTATGGTTTCTTGGCTAATTTGGAACTTTTGGTACAAAAATCTTTGGAAAATGAAATGAATCAGAAAATTATGAATGATGTGACATGAAGGAGTTTGAAGATGAGTGTGTTTAAACCTTAGGGTAAGATCAAACTATAAAAAAATTTAATACTTCACTTGATCAAACTTAAAATGACTCCCAAAACCCTATTTTGACCCATGAACCTATGTAACCTTATCAAAATAATGTTTTGATTTTCTGAGTGATAACATAAGCCATGCAACTTCACCTCATCCATCTGTCTGTACCATAATCCATACTTAGATGTGCCCCTGAGATATCTTAGGACATGCATGCCTGCCTTCCAAAAGAGCTTGACAGGCTGTTTGGTCAATTTAGTGTGTCCTAAATTGCTAACATAAATTATCAACCAGGGATTCATAAGCTGACGAAGTGTGGCGCACTATATGTGCAAGATAACCTATCTCTTACTTTTTTGTCATTTTTGGATTTTTATGAAATTCTAAAAGACAAGTATGGAGACAAATATTCAAGACAATGATGTCCTTCTAATGATTTTCCAAACTTCAAAAGAATTTTAAAACACACAATGACAAAATTAATTCTTCAAAGAAAATTAAATTGCATCACTATTCTAGTCAAGCAAACAGTGAACTATTGATCATGAAAACCATTATCCTTGCTGTTGTCTAAACACAAAAGAAACTGTACTCAAAGAAAATATTGCAAGTAAAGTAAAAACTAAAATCAAATTACATCAAATCATATTCTGACCCCTCACCATTAGTCTCGCTATGGCTTTCGGAGGTAATCATAAACAACTTGAGAAATCTGATATCTAATTTGTAGAAAAAGAAACTAATATCAAACTACACACTTATACTTCAATCCCTCACCATTAGTCCAGCTATGGCTTTCGGAGGTAACTGAAAATGACATGAGCAATTTAATATATCTAACTTGCAGAAAAGTAAACTAATATCAAACTACACACTCATACTTCAATCCCTCACCATTAGTCTAGCTATGGCTTTCGGAGGTAACTGAAAATGACATGAGCAATTTAATATATCTAACTTGCAGAAAGTAAACTAATATCAAACTACACACTCATACTTCAATCCCTCACCATTAGTCCAGCTATGGTTTTCGGAGGTAACTGAAAATGACATGAGCAATTTAATATATCTAACTTGCGGAAAGTAAACTAATATCAAACTACACACTCATACTTCAATCCCTCACCATTAGTCCAGCTATGGTTTTCGGAGGTAACTGAAAATGACATGAGCAATTTAATATATCTAAATCTAACTACTGAAGCAAATGTGCAAGACTGAAATAAACAAACAGTGCTGGAATTAAACAAAAACTAAGAAAAGTAAATTAGCAGAAGGACAAGATGGATTCCATGTCATTAGTCATTATAAAACTATGTGCAAATGCCCGGGCTGCCATGAAAAATTATGCTAAAAGCTATGATTTCAGAAAGCAATATAAGTAAGGAAATATGACAAAACAGAATTGAAAGCAACTTATCTAGAAAACATGTAAAAGCCTCCTTGGATAGTAGGGGCCCTCTGCTACCAATTTGGTGTAGTCCTTAGCTCCTTGAAGATATGATAAAAACAGCATCAAAGAACTAAATTTCTCTATTAAAAATAACTCACAAATCTACATCCCATTCCATCTTGAACTTTGTTACAAATCTACTTCCTCATTACTTCCTCATTACCTATGATAGGAGAAAGCTTATCCTATTTATACAAAATATGAGGAGTCATCTCATTAATGGGAGTCCATGAATCTCTCCCTCCATCTCTAGAGTTACAATCAAAATAGGAAATGATAAGACACATGTATTTCTAGAGTTTCAACACAACTTGAGGAATGAGACACATATCCTCTTAGAGTTTCAATACAACAAGGAAGTGAGACACATATCCTCTTGATCCCATAATCTTCTCCAACCAAATTCGAATTTGGCCTTAGAGTGTCACATAAGAGTCTTCTAGAAGTCTCCTTTTGACCTACACATGTCACAAACTCATAACACATATATAGATATATGAAACTATGTTAATTTTCTAGTTTCTAATCATAAATTCACTTAAAATACATAAAATAAATAACTTTGGAAAACAAGGATCCTAACCCATATATTTATGAAAATGGTTACTTGATGTAGGGTTTTAGGTCAAATGGCTATGAAATAAGAGCTAAATGGTTATGAAATAATGGAAATATGTATGAATATGGAAGACACTTTTGAGACCCAACACAAGCTTAACCATTGCTTGACTAAGCTGGTTCACCACATAGCATATGTTCAGTCTTGTATTAACTAAATACATGAGAGAACTCACCAACAGTAGATAAACAATGGCATCCACTACCTCTGCCGATGTAGCATCCTCTTTCCTCCAATTTCCTGGAAGAGGAGTATCCATGGGCTTTTGGTCCTCCATGTGAAACTTACCAAGTATCTCCCGAGAACACTTTCCTTGAGACACAAATATTTAACCATCTCGCTGCCATATTTCCAATCCAAGGAAATAATGAAGGAGGCCCATATCCTTCATCTCAAACCCCTTTGCAAGGTCCTCCTTGCATGAGTGTATCAGTTGCTTAGCACCAGTCAGTATTAAATCATCAACATAAAGAACAATGATTAAAAGCTTACCCTCCACCACAATCTGGTATAGGTTTGCATCTACCTCACTCTTGGTGAAGCCAAGTCTAGTGAAATAACTGTCAATCTGATTGTACCAAGCACATGGTGCTTGCTTCAGCCCATACAACGCTCTTTTGAGTCTGAACACATGCGACTCACTGCTAAAGATCTCAAATCCTTCAGGCTGCTCAATGTACACTTCTTCCTCAATGATCCCATTAAGGAAAAAAATATTCACATCCATCTTATGAATGTGCTAACCCATCTGCGCCGAGAGAGCAAGGATGGTCCTTATGGAAGAATACCGTGCTACAGGTGCAAAGTTTTCTTCATAATCAATCCCCTCGACCTCTAAGAAGCCCTAGGAAACAAATCTTGCCTTATACCTCTCAAAAATCCCATCAACAGCGTGCTTTACCTTTTTGGTTTTAACCCTGTACATAAATTATCTACAAATGAATCTTAAAATGGAAAATAAACAATAGTGAGAGGATAAAACATAAAATATATAAATAGATATTTTCCCCTGGATCCCAAATCAGGACGACCAACTTGATTTTTCATTATATTCCTTTTAGTGTTACAAAACATATATATACATGCCGAAGCATACATAAAACCCAATCCATTAACCCTAGATTAGAACATAACCGTAGTTCCGTTGACCAGATCTACAAAATACCAGGGGCCGAAAACCATCCATGCCCTAAAACCATGTGCAAACCCATGCACAAAACCATGGGCAAGTTCGCTCACCAGAAAATAAGGACCAAATTTTTTTTCATGGGGTACTGCCCCCCCTGTGACCCCCCTGCTACATGTTAATCATCAGTATTTTTCACCTGTTGATGATGACTAGTTTCTTAAGCCAAGTTTTGTAGAAGCTGATCTCAAATTTGTCAAATATGTCATCTAGAAAACACCCCTAAACAATTTTTGTCCTCCTACCTTTTCCAGTCAGCCTATGATGAAGAAAAACCTAGTTGTCAAGTCTTATCTAGTTTCAGTCATATAATCTTGTCCATGAGCTGTCATAAGCTAAAAGTTATCTACTATCATTTACCCTCCTCCCCAGGTCATTCATTATCCAAGTGTTGATAAAATTTCAGCCACCCTACCTCTGGTCATATGTCATTTTGAGATCTAACCCTACCCAAAGAAAATACTCAAAATCTGTCAAAGATCTCCCCTAAGTTAGGTAGTGGCGCTTTACGAAATCCCTTCCTTGGAAAAAACATCCGAAGCCAAAAATTTTTGTTCAATACCAGCCAACCCTGAATTAGCGCTTAATCTGCAAAAAATAAAGCTTGATACACCCATAGGTCGTGCCACTAAAAGGTCTTGATGTCTCAGTAGTACATGTTTCAAAAGCCAAACTGATATAATGTTGATCTACAGTGTTTTAGTGTCTCTTTCAAAAGCAGAGATGTACAAGTATTCTAGAAGACATTATCAAACTAAACATAAGAAGACAACTACTTCTCATGTTGTCTTGAGCCTGGGATAAGAATACTAGTCAGAGAGAAAATTCAAAAAGCCTTTGCAAACACAGTCAAGAAAGGTTAGTAAGTAATGACTAGCCAGCAAATACTCTACAAATACAAGTCATGTGGCTCCTGGTTTAAAATATTCACAAGGATATTCTGACCACAGGATACATATCTTAGAACATGCCTCTTATAGTATATTGTCAAATTTTCACTTTATTAGTTATTGTGATATACCAAGCAGAGATATGTATTACAAGGAAAGATGACACAGTTTGAGAAAGGGATGAAATATCATGACTGTGTTAACCTCCTCCAAACATGAGTAGATGGATGGGTCACTTGTTGCAAACCTCCTCCAAGCAAGAACAAATGGTTGGGTCACATGTTGTAAACCTCCTCCAGTATAAAGAGCAGATGGTTTGGAAATATTATGTTAACCTCCTTCATTTAAAAGCATATGGTTAGGAACAGGATAAGGGCCTCCTTCATTTAAAAGCAGAGGGTTAGAAACAGAGGTATAGCCTCATTCAAAGAGCACGAGACTAACAGTGTTTCAAAGGACTTAAAAACTTGTTTACACCACTTCCTCCAAAAGGATGAAACAACTAATATAGAAATAGTGTTTCAAATAGTGTTTAAATGAGTTCACTGTTTAAAGGACAGAATTGAAAATCAGTGGGAAGCAATTGAATGATTATGAGTTGAAGTCTGTTGTTAAACATAGGCCAAGCAGTGATATTATGGTGTTCAAGAAGCTTTGTTTTTTCTGTCCATAAAGGTCTCCTTCGAAGAGTAACCAGAGGCTAGAATGTCCAAAACTTGGAACAAGCTCATCAAAATGACAGGAAGGGTGTGACACAATGATTCAAGTTTAAGACAACATGCAAAGAGATAAAACATACCACAGTCATAGACAAGACCTTTCAACGTACATAAGAACAAAATCTGTTGTTTATATGATTGCATTAAGGATTTTTAAAGGACATCTCCTTAATGAACATATGTAGGTCAAATATTGGTGAGTGAAAATAAGAGTTTATCCACAGTCAAAAGGAAAATGTCAATATAAGGTTCCTAACAGTGTTTGACAAACTTCAACAATGAGAAAAATAAATCATCAAACACCAGAGAGTTAAATTGTCAAAGTAATTTCTAGAATTGTCAATTACCTCCTTCCATGAGATAGGCAAAGATGCATCAGCAGTCTTTAATATGGTTCTTGAGCAATGTTCCTTTTGAAGGACAAAATGGACAAATAGTGACAGGGTTATTTCCTTAATGAAGAGGCAGTGAAAAAGGTCTTGTTTTTTAGGGAGGCCTTTTTACTTCGAAAAAGTCATGGATATGAGGGTCTTCAAAAGGAACTGGCCACAATATTGTTTTTATGAGTCCTGTTCGAATAGTGGGTCTTTATAGTATTCTAAAAGTGACATAATACTGAGGATGGTGGTTTTTGTTTTTACATAACAAAAACCTTTTCAAAAGACATGTAAACCCTCCAAACTATGTTGCAAAGGCATTGAAGTTTTTTTCAAATAAAAAGGAGGGAGGAGACCATTTAAAAGGCCCCATGAGCAATTTCAAAGACCAAAGAAAACATCCCTTGGATACACATTGAAGAGAGGAAACATTTTCAAGGAAATTTTGAAGGTTTTCGATGCTAAAAGTCCGTGCGGCGCGCCTGTGAGCGCCCGAACAAAGGGATTGAATGGAGGAGCAGCGTGCCTGTAGATGCGCGCGACGCGCCTGTGCCAGCGATCACCGATGCCCGAAACTGACCTGACACCTCCATATGGATAATGTTTTCCACTGCAAACGGCTTGCTCATCCACCAGACCTCTAAAAACTCTTTTAAAAGCTACTCAAATGATCAACAAGGTCCACAAACTTATCTTCAAGGTATTTCTTCACTCCTTGATAAATTTTGAGGTTAAAAAATTTCTTGCTGTGTTTTCAAGGAAGAAACAGTGGTAAAAGAGATAGAGCTTTATGAATATTGAAGGAGGTTTTCTTGTGTTATGAAAGAGTAAAGGATTTGTGCAATCTCCAAAATTAGAGGAGCAGAGTTAGTTTAAGAGGTCTTCGAATCATTTTAAAAGGGTGTCTTAATAGTGTTTACAAAAGGCAGTTTTGGCTGCTAAAAACACAGAGATAGACAGTGATTAGGAGATTGGGCCTTTGGTCAAAATCAAAAGGTTTTGTTGTTGTGGGTATCAAACATTAACACAATGATAAGGGAAAGGTGTTTGTGCCAAAACAAAGGGAGATTCCTCTTCAAACAAAAAACCACAAACATACCTGGTTTAAGCCTTTTGCTCAAACACAGTGATTAAAGGAGATAGGTTTTTTGTCAAGCTGAAAAAGGTATCTTTTATGATGGATATTAAATGATAAAACAATGAAAGAAGGGAGTTTGTTATGCCAATTTGAAATATCTTTGTGTGCTATTAAAAAGCTAAAACTATACACAGATGTTAGAAGGAAAAAACAAAGATTGTAGAGGTATCAAAATAGTTTAAATGATGATCTAAATAGTGGTAAAAGGGATGAAGGCTTGGTCAATTTAAAGAGGTTCTTTTTGTGTTGTGAGATAGTGAAAAATTTGTGCAAGCCCCTAGAATCCAAAAAAGCAGAGTCTGTTTTGAAGGTCTTCAAGTCAGTTGAAAGATATCTTGTTTATTTTTTTAAGGGTAGTGAATAGCAAAGGGGCAGTGCTTGAGAGGAGGATTTTTGTGCCAAAACAAAAGAGATCCTTTTCCAGCAAAGAACCACAAACACATATTATTCAAGATATTTTCCCAAACACAGTGATAAAGTGTTTTTGGTTATCATTTGACAAATACTTGTTCGCTAGCATCAAAGAAACATAGTGACTTGCAAGGGGGAAAAGGTGTGGTGTTGGGAAACTATTTCAGAGACCATTTGAATCAGCCTATCTTGGTCAGCCAGCAAAGAGTATCCAAAGAAAAATGGCTCCAAGGAAAGATAGCAGAAGTGGCCCTCACAAAAGGTATGAACCTTTTTCAATTGAGGAAGTAAAAGCCCATCCTTCAGCTCTTTTTAACTTTCATGTAGTTGGATGTTTAGAGTTTTGTCAAAGGGTCCAGGAGGTGAAAATTTATCTTCCCTTGACACATCTATTTGCTTTAAGACTACAAGGGAAACATGTTCATCTAGCTAGCTTAGACTTCAAGCTTTCTCCTAGATCCATTTCCAGAGCTACCAAAATTCCATATGTCGGAGAAAAATGGTTTAAGCAGAGTTACTTAGAGTCAGATCAGTACAAACCCTTTTTGAAACCAGAGCATCGAGATGCATGCCCATCCATCTTTCCTTTTTCATATTTTTTGACCAGCTATGCTCCCCTCATGAAGATAATCATGAAATATTTCACATGTGAGGGAAGGTTTTCTCGGGTTTATGCTTACCATGTCCGGCTACTCATGCACTTCACAAGAGCCCAATTGCTAAACCTCCCCTTTTTCCTCCATAGAAGTATTGAAAAGATGGCTTCCACTTTTCAAAAGAGACCTTCCTCTCAGCAGCCAGCTTGTCTTTTCCATCATTCCCTTATCAAAATTGTCATTCTCCATCAACTTGAGAAGAAGGTAATTTCTTGGGACACTTTCATTTATTTTGCCACTAATTCTTCATCCCATGCATCTCCTTCACCTTCCACTCAACATCTTTCTCCTTCTTCTAGTAAGCCTATTCCTAAGAAGCAAAAATCTCCCATGATTGATCAAGAGGAAGAGCATAATGAGGAAGAACAACACAGTGAGGAAAAACAACACAATGATGAAGAGGAGCACAGTGAGGAAAGGAAGCATAGTGATAAAGAACAAAACAATGAAGAGGATCCAAGTTAAAGGGAGAAAAGTGAAGAAAAACACAGTGATTAAAGGCAGCACAGTGATGAAGAAGAACACCATGAAGAAGAGAGAAACATTGAAGAGGGAAATGATGTAGAAATGGAAAAGTTTGATGAGGAACACAACAGTCACAAAGAGTAGGATATTTTTAGCCCTCATAGCAACAAACATGATGAGGATGAAGCACAAAACATTGAGGATATAGAGCCTAAAAGTCTTGAAGAAATCAGGGACAAAAGTGAAAAGGGCAGCCCTGAAGGAGACATGCAAGGTGACAGTCAAGGCATTCATGAGGAGGGTCAAAAAAATGGCAAGGATGATGAGGGAAGTAGCAAGGGCAAAGACCAAATAGAGCATGTGCTAGCTGCCTCTCATAGGCAAGGAGCCATGCTTTCTTCTCCAAAGGTGACAAAACCTCGAACATCAAGAAAGAAAGTGCCTCAAACTATAACTCCAAATGTTACTAGGGCACTTCGAAGCAAAGGGAAGTTGCCCAAGCAATCCATTTTTGAATTACCAAATAGGAGGAAGACCAAGAAGACTACCCAAAGCAAGGGAAAGGAGAAGGAAGAAAGTAGCCATGAGAAAGAGAGGGACTTTGACATAATTCAGATAAATAGTGATGACAGCGACAATGAGGCCAGAATCCTAGAGTATCTCTTGATAAATAGAGAAGAACAAATTCATGATCTAAGAATAGATCTAGATAGGTTTAAAAACCTCATTCATTTTCTGCAAACACAAAACAAGCAGATGAGTGTCCACATGGTGGTATATGAGACACAGGCTATCAAGTATCAAAAAGAGGCATCCAAAGCGCAAATTAAGTTGGAAGAACTCTTGGGCAAGTTCAATGATAATGAAGAAGAAGATCAGCCAAGGAGAAAGAGGCCAAGGACCATGGGACTCAGAAGAGCCTTAGAGAAACAAAAAGAGGAAGAGGCTGCCATTTTCCAATCTTTTCCTCTTACTACTTTATTCACCCAAGAGATAGAAAACAATAAAGAAGAATGGGTTGAAAGGGTGAATGAACACTTGGAGAAGAAGTTGGAAAAGACCAATAGAGATTAGGACCTTCAAAGAAGAATGACCGAGCACTATAAGAAGCTTAATCAACTCGCCCGACGGAAACTGAAGGCTACACAAGAAAAGCTCAAGGAGGCTCAAAAGAGGTGCCCAACACCAAAAATGAAGAAATACATATCAAGGCTTCAAATTTTGGCCTCCTCTTCATAGCATGCCTCTGAAAACCCATGAGGGTCATGCTCGCCAAAGTTGGGCAAAGTTCGACAAGTTTTGGTTTTTTGACAGTTTTGGGCTTTTTGCTAAAAATCATGGGCATCGCCATTTTTTTTTTAAGCATCCTCAAAGGATGAAAATGGTATAATTGGATGCCATAATTTCAGGGGCATCTACTCAACTAATTTCAGATCAATTGAAGATGATTTTGTCCCCCAAAGTGGCGAAAAACAATCACTTTTTCAACACTCTGCCCCGCATATCAGCAAAGGCTATTTTCTGGGTTTTTTCACACAGGTCATATTTTCACAGGCTTCCAGTGATCTGTTTGAGGGAAAAAAAGTATTTTCAGAAACTAGACATCCAAATATTTCCAACAAGCTATCACGGGCCTCGTTTCGATATCAATAAGGCCTTCAAAAGTTGCCCACAAGACAGAGGATGTTTTGTTGATATATTTCTTAAGTATTTTTGTGAAAAATACACTTTTCTGAAGTGGCTTTTCCTAATGTGCATTTAGCCTTTTTTGGCCATTGTTAGTTAGGAAAAGTCAATATAATTTCCTTGTTTAGCATTTTTAGGATATTTTTATTGATATTTTGTGCCTTGGGCTTTGCAAAGCCTCAAGGACAAAATCAGATATTTTTGATGGGCCAATTAGCTTGCTAGTTGCACTAGGAGGTTTTCCCTCATCTTGGCCTATATATTCCAAGAGACTTCATTGTAAATAAGGCTAAAATTGATGATATAGAGCAATATATGATTATACAAGCTTGGAAGAAATACTTGTCTCATGCATTGGATAGTTTCTTGAATGTTTTGGATGATGAAAGAGGACTGTTGTTGGATTCCTTGACTTGGTAAAATGGTATAGTGTCCCTCTCTGTTATGCTTCCTATTTTTCATACATATTTCATGCTCTTGCTTGCTATAAGACATTAGAGAATAGATTTGAGACATGCCCTTGGAGGCACCTCAGATTTCCTGTTTCATTATAGCTTCTATGTTTTCTTCCTTCTTAGTCATATCAAAGAATTCTTGATTGCTCTTTGATCACTGAAGAAATTGTTTGCTTGTTTCATTTATGGTTTTATGCATTCTAAGTATGATTCACAGTATGCCCTGCTTACTCATGGCTAGTCATAGCTCCACCTCTAAAACCTTTCTTTGAATGTTTTATTGTCCTAGTTGAACCAAAGAGGTCTTGTATCGATCTTGCCCTTTGCCTAAAACTTTGCAATCTTAGTTTCAAAGTGCCCAATAGTTTTAAATACTATGTATATGCATTTCCTCATAGTAGTTTGAGTTATTTGTTTGTCTTAATTATTTTTCCCCAAAGTCTGATAGCAATTCCCTAAAGTTAGAGAGTCATATATCTCTATGTATTGCTTGAATGTTTATTTCTATGCATTTATCAGTTTGAAGTTACATTTATCATGATTAATGGTTAGCCCTACCATATAAATGTCATCTATTGAACTATTTATGTTTGAAATCCTTTTTCCTTCACAAATTTAGTGTCCATCTCACTTCATTTTACCTTAAGATCCATTTTACCTCGATCAAATCAGCCCTTCACATACCTTGAATCACCATCTGAAGCTTTCTCGGCCTTTTCGACCCCATAGCCCAGTTGATCTGACAATATTTTTATCTATCTTAGTCTTTGATCAGTTCCTCCCTCAAAAACCTAAAAGCAAAACCAAAAACCTACTCCGTAACTAGCCTAAAATCAGAAACATAAGAAGCAAACACATAGATATCCCTTACAGAAATAGAGAGAGCCCTCTCTAAGTCCAGGAAGGCTAGGTCCTTGGGCTCCAAAGATTGGTTTGATGTTACCCTGTCAATTGGCTTGCCAATCAGCCAAATCATGGGACACTAACATAATGGTGATCACGGTGGGACCTACTAAGTACATAACAGTCTAGCAAACTCTTGTATACTCATTAGTCTTTCAAAATTTAAAATAGAAAAACTACCCATAGAATCATTTAGAGTAAATTATTTTTGCTTCACCACCCTAGCAAAGTGATGAATCAAGTTTAGAACACTCTTACAAACTAGGCTGCATATAAAAACTCAGAAAACCCCAAAAAAAACATTCCTAGATTGGATTCTTATCTGTTATTGGTGGTGGACCATAAACACATATCTCTAAAAACAACAAAAACATCCACCTGGCAACTCCACTAGCCTCCAGTAGACCTAACACTCAACTAAGTTCTCGAAAACTCCCATAGGAATACTACCTGGTTGATCCATCCCACCGCTCACTAACATAATGGCGATCACGATGGGACTAACTGAGTATATAACAGTCTAGCAAACTCTTGTAGATTCATTAGTATTTCAAAATTTAAACAGGAAAGCAGTCCATAGAATCATTTAGAGTAAACTCTTTTTGTTTCACCACCCTAGAAAATTGATGAATCAGGTTTAGAACACTCTAATAAACCATAGGTTGCACATAAAAACTCAGAAAACCCCAAAAAACATCCCCAGATTGGCTTTTCCTAGTTATTGGTGGTGGACTATAAGTACATCTCTATAAAAACAACCAAAAATCCACCTGGCGACTCCACTAGGCTCCAGTAGGCCTAAAACTTCATAAAAACCAAAAATTCCACAAACCATACCTTTATGTTGACTCGTCCTTTCCAAAACTTAAAATTCATGGTGCAAACTCTATAACCAGTGACAAAATAAATATAACTTAGCAATTCAGAAAGCTTCACCTAAACATAGGATATAAATAGAATAAAATTGCAAATAGAACCATTAGCTTGTCCAAACAGTCTAGCAAACTGTTGAACCTAAGTGATAAGTCTTCCTTATAAGTCTTCACCTAAAATTTTGCTAGAAAACTTTTTCCCGAAAGCATCTTTGATAGTATTGGTGGTGGACCATAGATCTCAAAGAAATCCACATGGCGACTCCACTAGCCTTCCTTTTGTTTTGACCATTCTTAACATTAGAAAAACCCCTAGAGAGGCCATCCATCCAAAACAATCATAAATACCATCCTCTCTAAACTCTGAATTCGAAATCTCTCCACTAGCCTTCCTTTTGTTTTGACCATTCTTAACATTAGAAAAACCCCTAGAGAGGCCATCCATCCAAAACAATCATAAATACCATCCTCTCTAAACTCTGAATTCGAAATCTGGCTTCATGAAGAATCAATACCAGATCTCATCCAGACCCAAATCCCCTATCACAGTTGATAACCCAAAGAAGATTCTGTGTCAAACTTCTGAAACTGGCAACTTAGCTACCAATAGGTCCATCCGTAAAGCAAGATCAGTACCTGAACATCTCACATCCTTGCAGGGTTCCCCATTCGACTTAAAATCAACAAAAACCCTTTTTAGAAGAAAGTCACAAAGTAAAATCAACTTTGACAATCTTGAGCCCCTAGATTTGCAACAGAGTCCTAGTAGAGAAGCCTCACCTACTACACCTCCCGAATTTCAGCTTCTCCACCACTTTTGCTCCTACCACCCCAAATTTGCTCAAAATTAGTTCACAAGTCCGAGTACATCCGCCACACCCATCCAAACCACCATTGTTCAAATCACCTCAGCTCATCCTACAAGCCCTCATATTGTAAATCAACCATTAGCCCCCGCCATGGTAGCTTGGTATGCACCCTTGGTATTACCATAGCCTTTGGCACCTTTACAACATGACTACCAATCCAAAATCCCGCATTTTACCGGAGTTGAGGCTACTACTGCCCAACAACATGTAGATAGAATTAGTGATGCCTTTGAATACATGGAAATAGAAGACAAGACCATAAGAATGAGGATGTTCGCCCAAAGCCTGGGCGGAGAACCCAAAAAATGGTTTAAGAGCTTAACTCCAAACAGTATACACGATCTCCCTGAACTCTACCAAACCTTCATAAATAGGTGGGAAATTAGAAAAAACCCCATTCAAATCCTTTCTGAGTATAACAATCTGAAAAGGGATAATGGGGAAAGTGTCCGAGACTACTGCACTAGATTCAAAAATGTTTATAACGCTCTCCCGCCTCACTTCAAACCTCCACTTGGCTCAGCCTTAGCAAATTTTCCCGAAGGCTTCGACCCAGACATGACTTATCAACTAAGAGACAAGGACCCCGCAACCTTAAAGGAAATGCAAAAAGTGGATATGAGTGCAGAAACGAACTTAGCTAAAAAGAGAGCTAGGATGAGATCAGAGAATAAAGTCACATACCGTGACGAAGTTGCCCCTTCAGTATCTTCCTCAGATCCTAGAATAGATGACTTGGTTAGATCCATGGAAAAAATGTGGGAAAAAAATAAGTGAAAAGGCACCTCTTAGGGACAACCAACCAAACCCTCAAAACATGAACTAGAACCAAAACTTTAGAAGAGAACAGCCTCAAAACAAACCAAGGGAAACTCACCAACAAATCAGGCGACCCTTCAATGAAAATTATGTTGATGAGGAAGAGAGAGATACAGAACCCATTGATGAAATTCATTTAAACCTAATAGGTTATGATAACAAGGGTGAGGTTTACCTCACAAAAGAAGAACAAGCTTTCTTTTCCCTGAATCAAAATGAAACCAACTATGACGACCCCGAAGATCCTGCTATAGGATTTCAGAATGCCATAATAGAAGCCCACAGGCAGTATGATCTTAGAAGTAGAAAAAACCAAGACAACTCCAAGAAAGGTAGCTCAGACACTGCTGTTACTAAAGCCCCTGATAACATCCTTAAAAGAGCAGTGGATAACAACAAAATCGTGGTCAAGAAAACTGACCAAAACAAAGATAAAGCTATTCAGACAAACCTTGGCTCAGATTGTCCTAGTACCTCTACCAAGATTCCCGAGATGGCTGTTTTGAACAAAATCCTAAACCAAAGTCAGAAAATTAAGAACATAGAGAAAGTCATGGCTGAAAAAACTGAAGCAAACCTATATAAACTACAAACACCCTTCAGTTTTGAAGGAGAAATCGCCAAAATAAATATCAACATGCCTCTCACTAAACTTATCGCCCAAAGCTCTTACAAATATCAAGTGCTAAAGGTCCTGAATATAGGAAATGATGCAAACACCCTAAATCTAGCTGATGACACCCCTAAAGTTTTTTTTGGCCCAAAAATAGAAGGGAAATTCCAAGAAGGAACCACTCTTCCCTTTTACATCAGTCTGAATATACATGACCAAATCCTACACAATGCCATGCTAGACTCCAGGGCCTCACATAATCTGATGCGAAAGGTTGTGATGGAAAGATTAGGCCTAGAAATAACAAAACCTTATAAAGACTTGTATTCATTTGATTCAAGTAGATTCAAGTGTCTAGGCTTAATCAAATATCTTTGTTTCAGTTTGGCCCAAATACCCGCAAAACACTTGATCATGGACATAGTGGTAGCAAACATCCCTCCCAAGTACGGAATGCTTTTATCCAAAACTTGAGGAGCCAAGCTTCAGGGAAATATTCAACTTGATATGTCCTACACCACCATTCCCATTTTTAACCAAACTAGAATACTCTATCGGGAATCACACATGAAATATATGGTCAGAAGCCAAGAAAGGCCAGATAACATCCCGATGTACTCCTTGCATTCTGATCTGAATTCTTTCATTTTACACACTGACGAAGACATTGAGGAACAATTAGGAGAATTTGAAACTAATTTAGGCACACCACATCAGCTACCCTAGGTTCTCTATGATGAGATGGACACTCAAAATTATCATGACCATGAGTAGTTATGTCTTGAGGGAGGAGAGTTCGTTCCTCTTGAAACAGAAATAGAGCAGGAAGCACAAAAAATTATATACCATCAAGAAAATTGCTCAAACCATAGACAAACATCAGCAGTAACATCAGGAGACATTTTCAGAACAGAAGCATTAGAAGACTTGCATATTACAAAACTCTTTGGAAATCAGGGGTAGTGAAGCTTAATGTTCTTACTATACCTTAAATATTTACCATATCATAACTCTACCCCCCAAAATGAAACCTTGACTGTAGCCACAATAGTTAAAAATCTAGAAAAAATGTTTGATAAACTTTTTATGAAAGGATATGATGACTGCAGTACAAATATACCTAAGTTGTTTGAACTAGCTACCATTCTACCACTCCACCAAAGACTTAGAATTGCTAGAATTTGCAAGATTGTTCAAGATACTACTACATGTAGAGAAAATCATGAGAAGCACTATGACATTGCCATCGCTCCAAGAAACAGCTTCAACAAAAGAAAATACAAAAATCTTGACCAAACAATAATAATCAAAGACAAGACAACTGGACATAGGATCTGTGTTGATTTTAGAAACACAAATACACACCCTTGGGACAGAAATGATATCCTTCCTGCTCAAGACCATGATATACAAATGATAGGTGCTTCTAATCATGTGTCTTTACAAAATGATGTTTTAGGGTATCACCAAATAATTCCTTTGCAAAGCGAATAGCTCAAATAATTTTTCAAGTATGTTGGAAGTAGTTCCATCTTCAAAACCAGAATTGAAAAACCACCAGACACCAAAAACATGCTTCTAAAATCCATGTTTCCAGTTCTAAATTTCTGCATTCTGATATACCTTGATGATGTCATCATATACTTCAAAAATGACAAAGAATATCTGCATTATTTTAAAAAGATGTACAATAAAAGGAGAAGCAGAGATCAAAGGTATAAAGAAGTACAACAGGAAGTTACAGGGTTGTTTAGAGATTCATGCATGAATCCTTATGTTATGCTTGAAAGAGAGAATTTTCCAAACTTTTCTTTTCAAGAGCTGAGTGGACCAAGAGAGGTAGGAGATCCTTATGAAGATAAGATGCTCAAGTTTCACCATTTTCAGGATTTCTAGTTCCAGATTTTTCAATCATTGTATATATCATTGTTTGAAGAAATAAAACAAAAAACAGAAAACTAAAAAACAATAGAAAAGTAGAGAAAGAGGGCAGTTTGAAAAACATAAAGAAAGCCCCATGTTCAAAAAATAGTCATTTTGAAAGCGCGCAAGTCTAAATGCCGCTACTAGTGCTCAAAATGTCTTATTAAACTATCTAGCCTAATCATAACTGAACATGTTTTAAATTTATTTGCTGATAAGTTAGTGAGAGAAGAGATAGTCAATATTGTGTAAGCTTGACTTGTCAAAGAAAATAGATTAGGAAAAGATACTGGTTCCACATGCTCAAAAAAGAACCAAAGAGGAAAACAGGGATGAAAAACAAACTATGTATCCTAGCCCTGATTTTTCTAAATTTCATCTTTATGCAAAATAGTATTTGTGTGCAGCTTGTCTTTCATGCCACAAGTACATGAAAAATTAGACTGTCTAATCCTGATTCGGTCATTTTTTCAATTTCATGTTTTAGATTAGAGAATAACATCCTGTCAAACAACTTAATCTTGATAGTCGATCTAGCATAGGTAGAGAAACAAAGGATTTCATCAGTTTAATCTGAACTCTCGATGGATATAAGGGTAGAATTAGATAGTGTCATTTTTCAAAAATATTATGCCAAAGGGTTGATAGTCCAAATGCACCCGAAAGAAGAAAAAATGTTAGGAAATGTAGCGGGGTAGGTAGAAATGACTTTGATGCTAATCATGCTGTCATTTTCGAAATAGCATCAAGGAAGAAAGAAATTTTCACCAATGGATAAAGGCACTGGTCTTCAAAGGCCAAAGATCTGAAATTCTGGACACCTCCTAAAAAGGAGCTGCCCTCCCCAAATGGAGCCACTGTTAGTCATCAATATTTTTCACCTATTGATGATGACTAGTTTCTTAAGCCAAGTCTTCTAGAAGCTGATCTCAAATTTGTTAAATCTGTCATCTAGAAAACACCCCTAAACAATTTTTGTCCTCCTACCTTTTCTAGTCAGCCTATGATGAGGAAAAACCTAGTTGTCAAGTCTTATCTAGTTTCAATCATATAACCCTGTCCATGAGTTGTCATAAGCTAAAAGTTATCTGTTGTCATTTACCCTCCTCCCCAGGTCATTCATTATCCAAGTGTTGATAAAATTTCAGCCACCCTACCTCTGGTTATATGTCATTTTGAGATCTAACCCTACCTAAAGAAAATACTCAAAATCTGTCAAAGATCACCCCTAAGTTAGGTAGTGGCGCTTTAGGGAATCCCTTCCTTGGAAAAAACATCCTAAGCCAAAATCTTTTGTTCAATACCATCCAACCCTGAATTAGCGCTTAATTTGCAAAAAGACAAAGCTTGATACACCCATAGGTCGCGCCACTAAAAGGTCTTGATGTCTCAGTAGTACATGTTTCAAAAGCCAAACTGATATAATGTTGATCTACAGTGTTTCAGTGTCTCTTTCAAAAGTAGAGATGCAAAATTATTCCAGAAGACATTATCAAACTAAACATAAGAAGACAACTGCTTCTCATGTTGTCTTGAGCCTGGGATAAGAATACTAGTTAGAGAGCAAATTCAAAACGCCTCTGCAAACACAGTCAAGAAAGGTTAGTAAGTAATGACTAGCCAGCAAATACTCTACAAATACAAGTCATGTGGCTCCTGGTTTAAAAGATTCACAAGGATGTTCTGACCACAGGATACATATCTCAGAACATGCCTCTTATAGCATATTGTCAAATTTTCACTTTATTACTTATTGTGATATACCAAGTAGAGATATGTATTACAAGGAAAGATGACACAGTTTGAGAAAGGGATGAAATTTCATGACTATGTTAACCTCCTCCAAACATGAGCAGATGGTTGGGTCACTTGTTGCAAACCTCCTCCAAGCAAGAGCAGATGGTTGGGTCACATGTTGTAAACCTCCTCCAGTATAAAGAGCAGATGGTTTGGAAATATTATGTTAACCTCCTTCATTTAAAAGCAGATGGTTAGGAACATGATAATGGCCTCCTTCATTTAAAAGCAGAGGGTCAGGAATAGAGGTATAGCCTCATTCAAAAATCACGAGACTAACAGTGTTTCAAAGGACTTAAAAAGTTTACACCACTTCCTCCAAAAGGATGAAACAACTGATATAGTAGTAGTGTTTCAACTAGTGTTTAAATGAGTTCACTGTTTAAAGGACATAATTGAAAATCAGTGGGAATCAATTGAATGTTTATGAGTTGAATTCTGGTGTTAAACATAGGCCAGGTAGTGATATTATGGTGTTCAAGAAGCTTTGTTTTTTCTGTCCATAAAGGTCTCCTTTGAAGAGTAACCAGAGGCTATAATGTCCAAAACTTGGAACAAGCTCATCAAAATGACAGGAAGGGTATGCCACAATGATTCAAGTTCAAGACAACATTCAAAGAGAAAAAACATACCACAGTCATAGACAAGACCTTTTAATGTACATAAGAACAAACTTTGTTGTTTATATGATTGCATTAAGGGTTTTTAAAGGCCATCTCCTTGATGAAAAAATGTAAGTCAAATCTTGGTGAGTTCAAATAAGGGTTTATCCACAGTCAAAAGGAAAATGTCAATATAAGGTGCCTAACAGTGTTTGACAAACTTCAACAATGAGCAAAATAAATCATCAAACACCAGAGAGTTAAATTGTCAAAGTAATTTCTAGAATTGTCAATTACCTCCTTCCATGAGATAGGCAAAGATGCATCAGCAGTCTTTAATATGGTTCTTGAGCAATGTTCCTTTTGAAGGACAGAATGGACATAGTGACAGGGTTATTTCCTTAATGAAGAGGCAGTGAAAAAGGTCTTGTTTTTTAGGGAGGCCTTTTTACTTCGAAAAAGTCATGGATATGAGGGTCTTCAAAAGGAGCTGGCCACAATATTGTTTTTATGAGTCCTGTTCGAATAGTGGGTCTTTATAGTATTTTAAAAGTGACATAATACTGAGGGCAGTGGTTTGTGTTTTTACATAACAAAAACCTTTTCAAAAGACATGTAAACCCTCCAAACTATGTTGCAAAGGCATTGAAGTTTTTTTCAAATAAAAAGGAGGGAGGAGACCATTTAAAAGGCCCCATGAGCAATTTCAAAGACCAAAGAAAACATCCCTTGGCTGCACACTAAAGAGAGGAAACATTTTCGAGGCAATTTTGAAGGTTTTATGTGCTAAAATTCCGCGCGACATGCCTGTAGATGTGCGCGGTGCGCTTGTGAGCACTCGAAAAAAGGGTTTGAATGGAGGCATTGCGCGCCTATAGATGCGCGCGGCGCGCCTGTGCCTGCAGTCACCGGTGCCCGAAACTGACCCGACACCTCCATATGTGCGGTGTTTTCCACTGAAAATGGCCTGCTCTTCCACCAGACCTCCAAAAGCTCTTTTGAAAGCTACTCAAACGATCAACAAGGTCCATGAACTTATCTTCAAGGTATTTCTTCACTCGATAAATTTTGAGGTTAAAAAAGGGTGTTTTCTTACTGTGTTTTCAAGGAAGAAATAGTGGTAAAAGAGATAGAGCTTTGTCAATATTGAAGGAGGCTTTCTTGTGTTATGAACGAGTAAAGGATTTGTGCAATCTCCAAAATTAGAGGAGCAGAGTTAGTTTAAGACGTCTTCGAATCATTTTAAAAGGGTGTCTTAACAGTGTTTACAAAAGGCAATTTTGGCTGCTAAAAACACAGAGATAGACAATGATTAGGAGATTAGGCCTTTGGTTAAAATCAAAAGGTTTTTTTGCTGTGGGTATCAAACATTAACACAGTGAAAAGGGAAAGGTGTTTGTGCCAAAACAAAGGGATATTCCTCTTCAAACAAAAAACCACAAACATACCTGGTTTAAACCTTTTGCTCAAACACAATGATTAAAGGAGATAGGTTGTTTGTAAAATTGAAAAAGGTCTCTTTTATCATGGATAGTAAATGATAAAACAATGAAAGAAGGGAGTTTGTTATGCCAATTTGAAAGCTCTTTGTGCACTATTAAAAAGCTAAAACTATACACATATGCTAGAAGGAAAAAACAGAGATTGTAGAGGTCTCAAAACAATTTAAATGATCATCTAGACAGTGGTAAAAGGGATGAAGTCTTGGTCAATTTAAAGAGGTCCTTTTTGTGTTGTGAGATAGTGAAAAATTTGTGCAAGCCCCTAGAATCCAAAAAAGCAGAGTCTGTTTTGAAGGTCTTCAAGTCAGTTGAAAGATATCTTGTTTACTTTTTAAAGGGTAGTGAATAGAAAAGGGGCAGTGCTTGAGAGGGGGATTTTTGTGCCAAAAAAAAGGAGATCCTTTTCCAACAAAGAACCACAAACACATCTTATTCAAGATCTTTTCCCAAACACAGTGATACATTTTTTTTGGTTATCATGTGACAAATACTTGTTCGCTAGCATCAAAGAAACATAGTGACTTGCAAGGGGGAAAAGGTGTGGTATTGGGAAAATATTTTAGAGACCATTTGAATCAGCCTATCTTGGTCAGCCAAAAAAGTGTATCCAAAGAAAAATTCCTCCTAGGCAAGATAGCAGAAGTGGCCCTCACAAAAGGTATGAACCTTTTTCAACTAAGGAAGTAAATGCCTATCCTTCAGTTCTTTTTAACTTTCATGAAGTTGGATGTTTAGAGTTTTTTCAAAGGGTTCAGGAGGTGAAAAGTTATCTTCCCTTGATACATCTATTTTCTTTAAGACTACAAGGGAAACATGTTCATCTAGCTGGATTAGACTTCAATATTTCTCCTAGATCCATTTCCAGAGCTACCAAAATTCCATATGTTGGAGAAAAATGGTTTAAGCAGAGTTACTTAGACTCAGATCAGTACAAACCCTTTTTGAAACCAGAGCATCGGGATGCATACCCATCCATATTTCCATTTTCATATTTTTTTACTATCTATGCTCCCCTCATGAAGATAATCATGAAATATTTCACATGCGAGGGAAGGTTTTCTCGGGTTTATGCTTACCATGTCCGGCTACTCATGCACTTCACAAGAACCCAATTGCTAAACCTCCCCTTTTTCCTCCATAGAAGTATTGAAAATATGGCTTCTACTGGTCAAAAGAGACCTTCCTCTCAGCAGCCAACTTGTCTTTTCCATCATTCCCTTATCAAAAATGTCATTCTCCTTCAACTTGAGAAGAAGGGAATTTCTTGGGACACTTTCATTTCACATCCTGATTTTGCCACTACTTCTTCATCCCATGCATCTCCTTCACCTTCCACTCAGCATCTTTCTCCTTCTTCTAGTAAGCCCATTCCTAAGAAGCAAAAATCTCCCATGATTTATCAAGAAGAAGAGCATAATGAGGAAGAACAACACAATAAGGAAGAACAACACAATGATGAAGAGGAGCACAGTGAGGAAAGGCAGCATAGTGATAAAGAACAAAATAGTGAAGATGATCCATGTCAAAGGGAGCAAAGTGAAGAAAAAAATAGTGATGAAAGGCAACACAGTGATGAAGAAGAACACCATGAAGAAGAGAAAAATAGTGAAGAGGGAAATGATGTAGAAATGGAACAGTTTGATGAGGAACACAATAGTCACAAAGAGGAGGATATTGGTAGCCCTCACAGCAGAAAATGTGATGAGGATGAAGCAAAAAACATTGAGGATACGGAGCCTAAAAGTCCTGAAGAAAGCAGGGACAAAAGTGAAAAGGGCAGCCCTCAAGGAGACATGCAAGATGACAGCCAAGGCATTCATGAGGAGGGTCAAAACAGTGGTAAGGATTATGAGGGAAGTAGCAAGGGCAAAGACCAAATAGAACATGTGCTATTTGCCTATCCTAGGCAAGGGGCCATGTTTTCTTCTCCAAAGGTGACAAAGCCCTGAACATCAAGAAAGAAAGTGCCTCAAACTATAACTTCAAATGTAACTAGGGCACTCTGAAGCAAAGGGAAGTTTCCCAAGCAATCCATTGTTGAATTACCAAGGAGGAGGAAGACCAAGAAGGCTACCCAAAGCAAGGGAAAGGAGAAGGAAGAAAGTATCCATGAGAAAGAGAGGGACTTTGACATAATTCAGATAAACAATGATGACAGCGAAAATGAGGCCAGAATCCTAGAGTCTCTCTTGATAAATAGAGAAGAAAATATTCATGATCTAAGAGCAGATCTAGATAGGTCTAAAAACCTTATTCATTTTCTGCAAAAACAAAACAAGCAGATGAGTGTCCACATGGCGGTATATGAGACACGGGCTATCAAGTATCAAAAAGAGGCCTCCAAAGCGTAAATTAAGTTGGAAGAACTCATGGGCGAGTTCAGTGATAGTGAAGAAGAAGATCAGCCAAGGAAAAAGAGGCCAAGGACCATGGGACTTAGAAGAGCCTTAGAGAAACAAAAAGAGGAAGAGGCTTCCCTTTTCCAATATTTTCCTGTTACTACTTTATTCACCTAAGAGATAGAAAACAATAGAGAAGCATGGCTTGAAAGGGTGAATTAACACTTGGAGAAGAAGTTGGAAAAGGCCAATAGAGATTTGGACCTTCAAAGAATAATGACTGGGCACTATAAGAAGCTTAATCAATTCGCCCGATGGAAATTGAAGGCTACAAAAGAAAAGCTCAAGGAGGCTCAAAAGAGGTGCCCGACACCAAAAATGAAGAAAGACATATCAAGGATTCAAATTTTGGCTTCCGCTTCTTGGCATGCTTCTGAAAACCCATGAGGGTCATGCTCGCCAAAATTGGGCAAAATTCGACAAGTTTTGGTTTTTTGACATTTTTGGGCTTTTTGCTAAAACTCATGGGCATCACCATTTTTGTTTGAAGCATCCTCAAAGGATGAAAATGGTATCATTGGATGCCATAATTTTAGGTTCTTCTACTCAGTGAATTTCAGATCAATTGAAGATGATTTGGTCCCCCAAAGTGGTGAAAAACAATCAATTTTTCAACACTCTGCCCTGCATATCAACAGAGGCTATTTTCTTGGTTTTTTCACACAGGTCAGATTTTCATAGGCTTCCATTGATCATTTTTGGTAAAAAGAAGAATTTTCAAAATATAGACATCCAGAGATTTCCAACGAGCCATCACGAGCCTCATTTCAACATCGAGAAGGCCTCCAAAATTTGCCCACAAGACAGGGGATTTTTTGCTGATATATTTCTTAAGTATTTTTGTGAAAAATGCACTTTTCTGAAGTGGCTTTTCCTAATGTGCGTTTAGCCTTTTTTGGCCATTGTTAGTTAGGAAAATTCAATATAATTTCCTTTTTTAGCATTTTTAGGATATTTTTATAGATATTTTGTGCCTTGGGCTTTGCAAAGCCTCAAGGACAAAATCAGATATTTTTGATGGGCCAATGAGCTTGCTAGTTGCACTAGGAGGTTTTCCCTCATCTTGGCCTATATATTCCAAGAGACTTCAATGTAAATAAGGCTGAACTTGATGATATAGAGCAATATATGGTTATAAAAGCTTGGAAGAAATACTTGTCTCATGCATTGGATAGTTTCTTGAATGTTTTGGATGATGAAAGAGGATTGCAGTTGGATTCCTTGACTTGGTAGAATGGTATAGTGTCCCTCTCTGTTATGCTTCCTAGTTTTCATACATATTTCATGCTCTTGCTTGCTATAAGATAGCAGAGAATAGATTTGAGACATGCCCTTGGAGGCACCTTAGATTTCCTATTTCATTATAGCTTCTATGTTTTCTTCCTTCTTAGTCATATCAAAGAATTCTTGATTTCTCTTTGATCACTGAAGAAATTGTGCATGCTAAGTATGATTCACAGTATGCCCTGCTTACTCATGGCTAGTCATAGCTCCACTTCTGAAACCTTTCTTTGAATGTTTGATTGTCCTAGTTGAACCAAAGAGGTCTTGTATCGATCTTGCCCTTTGCTTAAAACTCTGCAATCTTAGTTTCAAAGTGCCCGATAGCTTGAAATACTATGTCTAGGCGTTTCCTCATAGTAGTTTGAGTTATTTGTTTGTCTTAATTGTTTTTCCCCAAAGTCTGATAGCAATTTCCTAAAGTTAGAGAGTCATATATCTCTATGTATTTCTTGAATGTTTATTTCTATGCATTTATCAGTTTGAAGTTACATTTATCATGATTAATGGTTAGCCCTACCATATAAATGTAAGCTATTGAACTATTTATGTTTGAAAGTCTTTTTCCTTCACAAATTTAGCGTCCATCTCACTTCATTTTACCTTAAGATTAATTTTACCTCGATCAAATCGGCCCTTCACATACCTTGTATCACCATCTGAAGCTTTCTCCACCTTTTCGACCCCATAGCCTAGTTGATCTGACAATATTTTTATCTATCTTAGTCTTTGATCAGTTCCTCCCTAAAAAACCTAAAAGAAAAACCAAAAACCTACTCCATAACTAGCCTAAAATCAGAAACATAAGAAGCAAACACATAGATATCCCTTACACAAATAGAGATAGCCCTCTCTGAGTCTAGGAAGGCTAGGTCCTTGGGCTCCAAAGATTGGTTTGATGTTACCCTGTCACTTGGCTTGCCAATCAACCAAATCACGGGACACTAACACTACACAAAGAATATAATACATACCCAACAACCTTGTAGATCCATCTTGAACCTACCACTGATTTATCAACCGGCCTTGGAACAATTTCCCAGGCACTGTTTCTAAGAATGGAGTCATACTCCTCCACCATGGCATCTACCCATGTGGGCTCCTACGCTGCTTCCTAAAAGGAAGATGGCTCTGTCACGATACACTTGTTCATGAGAGCCATGTATCCAGTGAATTGGTCAGGTGACTGTCTCTGTCTGCACTGTGAAGTAGGGACTCCTACATTCTGTGCCGCATCAAGCTTCAACCTCTTAGCTTCTGTGGTATGCCTTCTTCCTGTTCTGATGTTTGTCTCTGCATGAGTGGACTCCTCCACTCTATGAATCTCCTCCTATGGCTGATCCACATCTAGAGGGTCATCTTTGAGAACAAGTAGTTCCTCCTCTGCATGCATGTGTAGCTCTCTCTCAAGTGACAACTTCATGGCTTTCTCCTCATTTAATTTTATATCTCGTCACACCACAGTCATTTGACTGTTTGGATAATACACACGATAATTATGTGGTGTTTATATGTACCCCACAAATATCCCAACTTCTACAATTGGCTTGGGCTTCTTCTTTGCGTCCTTAGTCACATGAATATAAATAGATGAGCCAAAAATCTTTAAATGAGAAACATATGGCTTCTTACTAGTAAAAGCTTCTTTAGGTGTACTCATGCCAAGTACTCTATGAGGAAAATGGTTTTGCACATAAACCACAGTGTTACATGCTTCTGCCCACAAGTGCATTGGTAGGCCCTGATCATGTAGCATAACTCATGAAACACCCATGATCATTATGTTATTCCTCTCCACGACCCCATTCTGCTGTGGGTTATGTGGCACTATGAGTTCTCTTTGAATTCATTCTTTGCTACAGAAATCTTTGAATTCGTTCGAGATATATTCACCACCATTATTGCTCTGCATAACCTTCACTTGCTTCCACGACTCCTCCACCAATGCTTTAAACTCACAGAACTTTGAGAATGTTTGATCCTTCTTCTGCATGAAGAAGATCCAGCATCTACGAGAATAGTCATCAACAAAAATAACATAATACATGTGTTTTGATGTTGAAGCAGCCGAGGATGGTCCACACACATCTGTTTGAACTCTCTCCAGGATCACTGAAGCACGGTTCTACTTCTCATGAAAGGTGGTCTTCACAAACTTACCCATTATACATCCCTTGCTCTAATCTAACTGTGCAAGAGTACCCTTGGGAAGTAAAATAGAAATCTGTTGCAAAATATTTAGGGCGCCATGGTGAAGATGGCCCAATCTCTTGTGCCATAATTTTCCCTCATCCCGGCTCACCACTTCTTCTGCTTTGCCCACCATTGTAGCACATCCATCTACCTCCATCTTGTAGATATTCTTAACTCAAATCCCTATATTCTTGGTTTGACCTGTTGTTTTATGTTGTAGGAAAGCTTTTCCATCATTGAAAACAATGTCATTACCTCTGTACTCCAACATTGCGACTGAGACCAAGTTCTTCTTTAGACCTGGAACATGCATAACATCTTTCAACAGAAATGGTTTACTTGACTCCCTCTCAAAGGTAATGGTACCAAAGCCAGTCACACTGTATCGTCCATCGTCGGCCATCTCTATATGCATTTGGAGATCTTTCTTCTCCAAGTCGCTGAACAACTCCTTATCTCCCATCATGTGGAAGGACGCACCACTATCAAGATATCACACCGATCCCATTGCGCTTGAAACCAAGCATGCGATCAAAGAGAATAAAGTTCAAATTGCGAGGCAAGGGCCTCACCAGCTGTAGTTCCAGCAGCCTTCTTGTTCTTCTTTTTCTGTAGGCAGTTTTTGGCGATATGCCCATGTTCATGACAGTGAAAACACTTCACCTTGGACAAATCCAATTTCTTGCCTTTAGCCTCAAATTTTGAGTGGAATTTATTCCCCTTCCCTTTCCTTGCTTTGGTAGCCAAAGAAAAATCCTCTTCATCATCATGCTTTTATGAAGAGCCATCCCTGGTATTCCACCTTATCTCCTCCTGCACTAGATCCGACCAAAGTCGCTCCCAATCCGGCAGTTTCTCCTGTCCATTAACAGAGTCTTCATAACTATGCCAACTCTTCAGAAGCCCAAGGAGATCCAAGCTCACCAAGTCATCATCAGAAACTGTAATTCCCACACTCCCCAGCTCATCCCTACATTGGACAAACTTCGTGAGATACTTTGGAATACTATCACCCTTCTCCATTTTGATTTTTCTGAGTTTATCTTTCAGTGCTAACTTCCTATGGTCACTGATGCTTTGGAAAATATATTTCAAAGCCTTCCACATTGCAAATGGAGTGGATTTGCCATGAAGGCTTGACATAATATTGTCTTTCACACCTTCCAACAGAATCCTTCTTGTCTTTGCTACTTTATTTTACTAGGCGTCAAGTAATGCAGCATCCGTCGAAGTGGGCTTAGGAATATCATTGTTGATAAAATCATTCAAGCCATTATCTTCAAGTACCACTTCTATCCTGTCCTTCCAGGCTATGTAGTTAGAGCTGCCCTTGAGTGCATACTTGAACTGCAACCCATTGAAAGCCATTTCAATGTTTACTCAACTGTCGCACTAAGAAATTCTTGCAGCAAATTCGAATTGTCCACCAGTACAAAACTCAGCACTGCTTCAATATTGCAATCTTTAGTGATTAACACTACTTCAATACCATGTAGAAATTTATCAATACTGATGTATTTCCAAACTCTCCTGATCTAATAATTTTAATCTACTATTAAATACAGAATCCTTCTTCTTAATTCTTTGTGAAAATTAAATCTCCAATTGCAAACACATGAAGAAAAATCAATCGCACATAACAAGATGTTTTACCAGGAAATCTTAAAGCTAAAAACCCCAAATATCATATATTATGTATATCAATGGATCATGTAACAATCTCATACAAATCTTAGCTCATAGAGCTCTCATTACAATATAAAATCGTCACACACTGTTATGTATAAATTTTCATATCTATGCACCAATTTCTTGGCTCCTGGCATCTTGCCTCCACTGCACAATCCCTACTAAAGAAGATCCCTGAATGAATGCAATCTTGCCTTCCTTGACTGCGCAATCCTCATTGGCATATCCAATGTGTGTGTAGATGCATTGAATGCATCACTATAGTCACAACTGATAGTCCATCACACCCTTTCACCTATCTCTCCACTAGGTCTCTACTGGATCTGACATGCAAGTAGTTAACTGCTATATTTCTTCAGTTGCATGTGAGTCACTACTTGTGAATTAATTAAATAATTAATTCACTGAACTCTCACTAGTGTATCATGAGTGACAACTAGCACAACTGAGTTAAACTAAATAACAACTCCCATAACTACTCTTCCAAATTTGTTATAACTCTGCCACAATCAGTTATAACGAAGTCCTCCATGCATGAGTCACCAACTAGCCCATGAATTGTGTAATTCCTTCAGCACACTGATATGCCACATTTTTTCACTGAAATCAAGTGCTCGAAGAGAATAAATTATTATTTATTGTCTGATTATTAATAAGGGCTAATAATAATCAACATGCATTCTATTTTTAGATATGCGATCTATAAATATATCACTTTGCCCATATCTCTAAAAATAGAAATTCATCCAAAGATAGAATTTGCTCAACCATATAGAATCAACATCCCGCCAACTTTAGGATATGCTCACCATTCTAAAAATAGACATATACCTAAAAATAGCCTACGGGCCCCACCTAGTGAAGGTGCTTAATTTTCACTAGGATCATCATCTTGTTGAATCTCAACAGTATAAGCAATCTTTGTACCATAATGAATCATTTTTCCAGATAAATGTATTAGATGTACTGGGATCTTGCTACAACTTTTGAATGAGTGCCCACACTTCTTCGTTATTCGTTCATTCATCCCTTGCTTTGGTTATCCAATATGGTTGGATAATAGAAATGGCACAAAGCAATGCTTTGACATCCTCTTCCTTTCTTGAGAGTGCATATACAACACTCTCTTCCCTTTTTTGTAGATGACTTAAATGTCATAACCCAACATCCTTATGACTCATTTTTTCTTCTCTTCTAAAGCTAATATTTGTTATAGAAATTATTTAAGACTATCATTATTCATTTTTACCTTGAAGTGTATTCCCATTAGGTATGGTCACCATTTCTTAAGTGCATGTAGTATTTCCAACATTTTCTTCTCATAAATAGGTTTGTGTAAATGCTTTCCTTTGATTGGAAGACTTTAAAAATAAATGGGTGTTCCTTCTTGCATTAAAACAACACCAATTCCATTTCTTGAGGCATCACATTCCACAATAAAAGTTTTTGTGAAGCCTGGCGTAGCCAAGACCAGTGCTTGGCACATTGCTTCTTTAAGATGTTGAAGAATTAGTTGCTTCTGGAGTCCAAGAAAATGCATATTTCTTCAATAATGTTGTTATAGTTGTTGCTATTCTCCCATAATTCTTAACAAACTTTCAATAATGCCCTGTCAACCTGAGAAATCCTTGAATATGCTTTATGGTTGTGGAGATTTTCCATTCCTTAATGGATTTGATTTTGTTAGGGTCTACCTTAACACCCTCAAGAGATACAATGTGACATAGATATTCCACCTATGATATTCCAAATAAATATTTGGATGTTTTTGCATATAATTTTTTTTCCTTCAATAGTTTGAGCACCCTGTCAACATGTCGAACATGATCCTTCCTAGACTTGTTGTAGATTAGTATATCATCAAAAAATACTAACACAAATTTTCTAAGGAAGGGTTTGAAATTGCAATTCATCAAACCTTTAAATGTAGAAGGTGCATTGGTAAGGCCAAAAGGCATGACCAAAAATTCATAATGGCCCTCATGAGTTCTAAATGTTGTTTTCGAAACGTCTTTAATCTTCATCCTTATTTCATGATATCCTGAACGAAGATCCAACTTGGTGAAGTAAATTTCTCCATGTAATTCATCAATGACAAGAATGGGAAATTTATAGTCAGCTTGTTGAGCTCCCTATAATCCAGACACATGCGCCATGATCCATCCTTCTTGTGAACCAATACTATTGGAGCATAGAAATAACTTTGACTAGGCTGAACTATACCAACCTCTAATATTTATACAACAATATGTTCAATTTCACTCTTTTGGGCATAGGGATATCTATAAGGCCTGATGTTTGGAGGAACACATCGTGGAATCAAATGAATATCATTATCATAATCACAAATGGGTGGTAGGCCTTTTGGAGTCTCAAATACCTTGGAATGATTGTCCAATACCTTTTGGATATCTGGAGAAATAAATGATTTCGATGTGTGAAACTCTAGTGAGAATAATTATTCAATTACACCCCGTTGTTCTTTCTTTAGAAAATTTGTCATGCCATTAGAGCTTATTATATTTCTTGGTTTCCCTGCGATACCCCTTAATTCAACTTCCTTTCCTTTCCAAAAAAAATTCAAGAAAATTTCTTGAAATTAAAAGTTATCGTACTCAAAGATTGTAACCATTGGACTCCCAGTACAACAACAACACCACCCATTGGAATAGAAATGATTGGGCTATTCAATACATATTCTCCCATGGATAGCTTTATATTATGGAAATTTCCATAGCAATTTACAGTTCCTCCATTTTCAATCATTACTTGACACTCCGGGGATGGATATAGGAAGCAATTCAATTCCTTGGATATCTTATAATGAATGAAATTATGGTTACTACCCGAATAAATCAATGCTATTACCTTTTTCTTCTTGATATTTCCTTCTATATTGAGAGTTTGAGGAGTGGTAATTCCTGCCATTGAATTACAAGGTATGGTCAGATTCATTTCTTCTTTCTCCAGGGTTGGTTTTGAGTGTATATCCTCTTCTTTTGAATTTTCTTGTTCCTTTTCTTCATCCTCTTCATAATCTATGTAAAATAATTTCTTCTTGGCACACTTATGACCGTTAGTGTATTTTCTATCACAATTGTAGCAAAGCCCCTTTTCTCTTTTTTCTTCCAATTTTTGTGGTGTCAACGTTGCAGGTTATGGAAGGCTAGGAGAAGCAACACTTCCATCTTTATAGTTGTGAGAGTTAGGATTCCTTTTTTCCATAAATTTTCTTTCAATTTTTCTTGCCGACCTGAATTCCTTCTCCAATGAATCAGATTCCCAAAGGTAAATCTCATGTTGGATGTTATCCTTTAAATTACCTATGAAGAAGTCAATCATATGCTCCTCTGGAATATCATTTACCCTTATATTCAATTTTTGGAGGTCCTCAATGTGCTCTGCCATTGAACCCTTTTGTTTGAGATTTATCAATTGGCTAAAGAAGGTGTTGCTATTTGTATCCTCATAATGTTCTATCATTTCCTCCATAAAAATTGACCAAGTGACAAGCGATTTATGAGAACAAAGCCAAAAATACCATACAAACTCATTGGGTTCTAAATGTAAATTTTCAATGCATACCTTTTGTGTGTTGCACATTATGGAGATCAAAATATTGCTCCATCTGTAGTATCCATGTTACCAGATCCTTGCCATCAAACTTCCTCATATTGATATTTGGAATGTGGTGGGTCTTAAGCCCAACATTGGATTCTCTAAAATCATCATTCATATTCTTTTTGTTCTCCTCGTGATTTTCATGGAATACCTTTTCGCCATTAAGAAGCCTTTCTTATAGTAAATTTGTCAAACCTTCAATGTATGCTTTTAAACCATTCATGTCGCCTTTTATTTCTCCTTTTAAGCCATCCATGTCATGTTTTAAAACCATCACGTCGCCTTTTATTTCTTATTTTAATCCATCCATTTGATCTTTGGTTGCTCTCTGTGAGAGAAAAATTTGTTGCACTTGGTCCATAGATATGTTATATCATGTTGCAATTCTTCCTCTTCATGTGTCATAGTATAGATTTTTGAGGGCTTAATGGGTGTAGATTTTTTTTTTTCTTTGAGGAATTTTATAACCAAATAATGATATCTATGCTTCACTATGCTGCTTGAATCACGTCAAATTGATTTTTCAAATAAGACTTATGCAAAATTTAAAAACTAAAACACATTTTTCTTACTTTTTAGGAGTTCTATATTGAAACTGTTGTATCTATATTATTTCAGATCTCTAATATCTAAAATTAGGTCATGTGGTAACCCTATGAGTCTTATTACCAAATCCATAAGGTAGACCAAATTTGGATTCTTCAAGTTATATTTATGCCAAATATACCACGATGTCCTGATTATGGACTAGTTCAGTAGAGAAAAGTTGTAAGGGATGCCATGTGTCATTGTTTAAACATTCAGATATAAAGTTGATTAAAAAAAAACTATAGTCTGTTCCCTTTTGGCCACTTTTTACATAATTCAAATCTGATGCCTGAAACAAAAGTTATGATGATTTTTCCTCAGTCAACTATTTGAGATGAACTTTTGGAGCCTACAAAAACCCTAACTACCTCTCGTCCTATCTCCGAAAATATAGCGAACCAAGATCTGAAATTCATACATGAGGTTCACCAGTATTTCACCTCCACAGGGTTTCGATTTAAGATTCTGAAGCTTCGTAGAATTTTTTTTATAGTGGAAATTCCAATAAGATCTGTTTGCATCAGTGAAACCCTAGAATCCAAATCTTTGATTCCAATTGTTATGCAAAAAAATAAAAAATAGAAGAAAATATAGATCAACGACTTAAAAAATATCCTCTTCGAGGGGGAAACCTCCTTTATATTACATAAATGAACAATTTTTAGATGATTAAAATGAAAAAACTTCCTTTCTATATATATGAGTCTAATGGGTCATAATATTATTAGAGACGACATAACAATAATAATTTAAGGACACAACAATAGAAATAGTGGCTTCTATGGGGCACAATAATAACAATATGGGGACTACATGGGTACAAAAATAACAATAAGGGGGATACACTAACAATAACAATAAGGGGATAAACTAGTATTATAGGGACCTAACATAAAATATTGGAAATGAAAATTGAATCTTAAATGGATTAGAATGAATTATTTCAATATTGGAGTAACATTGAAAAAAAGAATTATTGTTATTAGAAAAATTATCGACACACCCTCCACTGAGAATTAGTTTTCAATATAAAAATGGTTTCACGAACAAGACAACGAAGATGTTTCTTGCTCCCATTGGGCCACACCTTGATCACATTTCTTTATTTTCCCCGCAACAGATCGCTTGTGTGCCTAAGAGGAAATGGAGTTCTAGGAAGTGAGTACAATAATTTCGATTCAACTAGAGATTTTTGATTCAACTAACACAAATACAGATATTGGATATTTCTATCTGAAGGTAAGGGTAGGTAGCAAAATTTATCTTATGTTTCTATTTCTAAATGAATATTGGTTGGATGCATGTTACGTTTGGGAGAGAAGAAGAAAATGTAATGGAAGCATACAAAAGCATCCATGGTTCAACACACAAGTTGTTGAAAATAATATTCGGGCAATGCAATTGGAATCAGATGCATAACAAAGGGAGGAGACCTACTAACAACCTTCATTAAGTAAGCAATATGTAAATTCTTACTTTCCTACCCTTTTATTTTTCTCTCTTTGATAAGAATTAGTCATAGTAGGGTCATTCTTCAACTTTCCTCAATTTTAACTTATTATGAAGGGATAAGGAAATCCTTAAATTCATACTTTAAGGTCTAAAATTGGTCTTTAAAAATAATTCCTTTTGTAGAGACATCAGTGAGGAGGTTTTGTGGGGCATGGTGTTTGTGAGGCAATGTGCAACAAGGTGCTTATGGTGTTGTTACTAAAGCATACTAGTAGATGAAAGAAACTTGTATGACATACATATTCACTGTAATTATTAAAACCTGTCATGTGTGAAAGTGAAAATTTTTAGAGTGATTGAGTACAATGTCAAGTGTAGTTTCAGATTGATTGAGTGCATTGTTAGAGTTAGCCAAAATGACCAATTTTAAAATTTTGTCACAAAATTTAATCTATTAACTTTAAGAATTGAAAAAAATAATATCATATTGTAGGGGGAATAACGTCATATCATGTACCTCTCAACCAATGAAAAATATAGGGTCAAAGCACATTGATCACTAGGTGAAAACTATAATTCCTAGGATAGGACTAATGAAGAATACAAAATCATTTTAACTTAAAAGATAATCCATGTATAATACTGAAAAAATAAAATGAATAAATTAGCTATTTAATCCTTATTGTTGTAGCATAATGTTTTAAGGTATAAATATAAAATAAAATTCAAGAAAGTAATTATAACTTTTCATAATTTGGATTTTGAAAATAAATAAGTTTCAAAGATGGAATTATTGTATGTAGAAATTACGATGTATATTTGCAGTTGCTCCTGAAATTTTAATCAAAATCACAAGAAACAAACCTAACCTACTACTCTGCAGACATTAATTCACAATATATAACAAAAATCTTAGACATGCAATAGGAAATCACACACATGCAAATAGTATTTTTCTTGGGGTAATAAATTTGCTAAAAATTTACAATGTTTGCTTGCATTAATCTGATGAATAAAGATGTATTGCAATTGATTTGCTCAAATGAACACAATCTGCAAGTGCATAACCTATGTCTCTGCTCACAAAGAAGCTCTGACCCAAACTTATTCAAAATTTTCCTCTACTTGAGCTCCTATTTCCTTGCATTGTTCCTTGAGAAATGAGACCCATGTTATTTAGGAATTTCTCCAAAATGGATTGTGCAATTCCTTATGCTAATAATCTGACTGCATGCGACACATGTACATTGAAGAATAGTCTACAAATGATGTTACACTACATTGGAATCTACAACAAGCCTCAGAAACTTGAATCCTCTGTTGGAAATTGGTTCAATGCTCCACGTGTGTTTCGCAACATGGACTAACAACCTCTCATGGATCCTAACTTTGGCGATTGTAGCAAAGACTAATGCTTGCGGGTTTTGGTATAAAGGAGATTGTGATTCCAAAAATTGGTATTAGAGCGATAGGTCTCGAGTTCGAAACTCACCTGACTCATGTTGGGGGGGTATTGTTGGACATTGGTTCAACGCTCCTCGTGTGTTTTGCGACATGGACTAACTGCCTCTCATGGATCCTAACTCTAGTGATTGTAGCGGAGACTAACGCCTATGGGTTTTGGTCTAATGAAAATCATTATTCCAACATCCTCTACATTTAGTATCTATTTTGGGATGATTTATTAGTTAACTAGATGTTCATTGAGTTTGACTGAAGTCCCACTACACAATTTTCCTTCCACTAGTTCCTCCAACAACTATAACACGTTTAACTGAAAGAAACCTTAGATAACTAACCTTGATTTCTAAAAATTTGAAATCACACATGCTTAACTGAACTATAACTCCTCCAACTCAAATTTACTGAGTAAACTAGGTCACAGAAGCCTTGTCACACAATTTAACTGCATTTAAGCTGACTGTTGATCCGGGTAAATTTGGCTACCCTTTTAACCAAGACCTTTTACTTCGACTGATGTGTTAGAATTGAATTTAATCAAAGCATTAATGAACATATTTTAACATATGCATACTATAAATAAGAGGAGCATAACAAGCATTAGCAACATATGATATTATTGATAACGGAGTTCATCCAAGAGGGACTACGTCTCCAAGCCTCGGTGTCAAGATTGTGTAGGCCATTGCATTAAGTGCTGGAAAGAGTGATGATGTACATGGATGGTATTTTATATGTTGTACAAGGAAAATGCCCTCACGCAGGAATGACTGGATCTCTCCATGAGATTTTCCACTACAAGAACTCTCACTCTAAAAAAGGACTCCTATCAGTATGAAAATAACTCACACATCATGACTATGAGCACCCCACCAGCATGGCGACAAAGGGATCTCAATCAGACATACTTGTGACGATGAGTATCCTACCAACATGGCAGCAAAGGGATCTCAAACATAATACAAATCCATGATCAAAATTATATCTCACATCAAGAAAAAAACAAGATCCCACATCAAACATCAACAAGGATCTCTACAGCACAATGCATCTCATAGCAAAGAGACAAAGAAGTAAATGAAATCAACACATCATATACCTCACACTGAAGATGAATGAAGAATGGGTTGCTCCATTGCTGGATCTGAAATCACCATCGCAATTGTGGCGTCGAAAGGTGTGAAATCGACTGCTCACTCATTGAATGCTGACACCGGCATCCCACTTTGAAAAGTGGCTGAAAAATATAAAGCTCAGATGGAAAATATGAATAAACCATCAGATTTGTGGTGTCGAATAGTGAAAAATTGACTGTCAAATTTTTGAATTCTGACAAAGTGAAAATCTGGGCCTTAGGGAATCTTTTAGATTCCCCCTAGATTCCTCAAAGATGCTGCTCCATAGGGAATCTGGAAATCTGCAACTCAAAACAAGAATTTGATCTCACCATTGAGATCCTTGCGAAATTTCGAGAAGAATGAGTATAAGGTTGACCTCATTCTGACACCGACAAATTTCGGCCTCCAAGGAATCTGAAAGATTCCCTCAAGGTTCTTGAAGATTCTCCTCCATAGGGAATCTACAAAGTCGCTGCTCAAAAGGAAATATGGGTGCACCATTGCACTCCCTACGAAATTCTGGTTAAAATGAATATAAAGTTTAATACATTCTGAAAATTTAGCTCCCTGAGATCAAAAGATTCCCTTGGCATCAAACAGGAATCTATCTCGAACTGCATGCCTGCACAGCCTCGAACTGTGTGCTCCAACCTTTGCTACCTTTACCTACTTTCTCTTTCCTCACGACTCCATTGGCCTCCTTGTGCCCTCATCTCTCATGTATTCTCCATCATTCTCCATGGTTTCCTTGAACCATTTGAATGTCATTTTATAATAAAGTGTGAGGATGAATAACACAAAGTGTGAGGTTGGCACATTGGTTGGCATAATCATATTAAGATAGTTGTTGTTGGGAGGTTTCAAGTTCAAATCCCATTGAGTCCAAATATTTTTTTAAAACCCAATTTTAGTTTTAATATAGTTTTTTCAAACTATATAATATATGGAATTCGTATCTCCATATTGTAACGACTCGCAAAAACAAAAATGGAGGTTTTGTTTAATATGGAATTTAACCATATTTAATATGTTTTTTGGTTACATAAAAATTTACCATATTTAAATTGATTTTGATTGTTTAATAACTATATTTAATATATAGTCATTTTTTTTAATGATTTTTTTGTTTTTATGTGGGAAATAAAATATCATTTTGTTTTGTCTTTTTTGCAGGGGCAAGGGGCCAATGGAGGAGCGCCACGTGTCAAAAGATGAGAGGCTTTCTATGTGGGCCCCACGTGATTACTGGGACACCATGTGGCATGTTGTGGGCCCCACTTCCCTTGCCTTAACAAAACTTCAAACTACTCTAACTTTCTTATTCGAACTCGGATTGATGCGCCGTTCACACCATTGGAATCAAGGCGACAAACTCTTCAACTTGAACCTGGCTCAAAATCATTCTGAACACTTTGATTTTTGAGCTTGCATAGGCCCTCTTTGTCCTGTGTGTGTCTCTGGAGCCACTTGGATCATTCGTCCACACTGAGGATCTTTTGGTCCTCCAAAAGAATCAATAGTAATCTGCAACTGCTGTGTACAATGTCTGCACCACAAGTGTCCTGAAAAAGTTCACCCTTCCTTCTCCTTCACCTTTGTCCTTTGGAGCCATAAGCGATGAACCAACACTTACATCCTCTACAAACGTGTAGTATAGACTCTCGCAAATTACATGGTAAAAAATGACCAACTATGACTCAAGCATTCCATACTTGCCACGAGTTTAAATACTCGGTGGTCAAGTTTACATCAAATGGAAATCACAACCCAGCTATCAAAACATCATTTTCGCATTTCAGAGTGATGTAAAAACACCTCATCACTTTTACATAAAATAAATGCATCATACGACTTATAAAATAAGGCCAAAATATCATTGTTGTTGAATAAGCGATGGAAAAACACATCAGTTTTACTGTTAAAAATGCAACATATGATTTACAAACATGGCCATGACAAGCTAACATATCTAGAAAAACCCCTCTTTAGAAAAGTGAATGGGCCATTCCCCTATGGGGAACTTGATTGTCGACTGGTTCATGCAGGGGTGTTTTGTTTTTAAGGCACTTCTCTAGATGGAGTCTCCAACACGTGGCTCTTTGATGGCCACTTTGGTCGCAATGGGTGAAAAAGGTGTTTTTCCTCCAAACCTGCTTAATTGATTTCTTTCCCTACCATGAAGAATGCTTTCCATGCCTCATCCTTTTTTGTGCTGCCATCCTTTTCCAACACTTTGAAAACACATGGTTATGTAAATCACCAAAATGACAAGTTTTTCGATGCCATGATTTACGACCATGGTTATAAACATTCTTATAACCAAAATTCACTCTGGAATAACGAGACTTATTATACCTTCTCTGGTGGTCTTTGGTGAGATCATGGTGATGGGAGCTTGCCTCAGCTCTACAACATTCACTACCATGGAATGATGGTGAAATGTTACCATCAATCCTCTTCTCTGGAGAGTTCAACAATGTTTATTTGCCTTTGATGTCCTTTAAACATCCTTCTTCAGTGTACCCCAAACCTGTATAGAGAGGTCTCTGCACAACTTCCAGTGGTTGATTTATGAGTTGGACACAAAAGCCAAGTCCTCCTCCTTTGTACCCCATCTTGGTGAGGAGTCTCATGTTGGTTCCTGTAATGGGGATCTCCACACTTCCAATAGAAATTCTATCTCGTGAAGATGAAACCGAAGATAAATCAACACTGTTTACCTCAGATGTCGATTTTGACACAGGAGAAGAAGGCTTCTCTAAGCCTTCGTTGCACTTCACTTCCTCCAAGGCCTCTATGATGACTTGTAGCTAAATCTACAATAACTGCTTTTTCTCCTTCTCTTCCTATAGGAGTGTCTTCAATTTGGCATTCACCGCTTCTTGTTTTTCATAAGCCTCGTACAACATGTCCTCTTTCTCGGACACCCTGAGCATGGTCTCGTACATGTCCTTTACATCCTCCATTACTCAATTCAGCGAACGTTCAATAGTTCATGCCTGCAATCTAATCAGCAAGAAGACCTGTTATGATACCACTTGATCCAGGTAAATTTCGCTACCCTTTTAACCAAGACCTTTTACTTCGATTGATGTGTTAAATTTCATTTAATCAAAGTGCTAATGAACATAATTGAATATATGCATACTGTAAAGAAGAGGAGCATAACAAACATTAGCAACATACGATATTGATAAGAGAATTCTTCCAAGAGGGACTACGTCTTCGAGCCTCGGTGTCAAGATGGTGTAGGCCGCTACATTAAGAGATGGAAAGAGTGATGATGTACATGGATGGCACTTTCTCTTTTGTAAAAGGAAAATTCCCTCACACAGGAGTGGTTGGATCTCTCCATGAGATGTTCCACTAAAGGAACTCTCACTCTCAAAAAGGACTCCTATCAGTATGACAATAACTCACACATCATGACTATGAGCATCCCACCAGCATGGAAACAAAGGGATCTTAATCAAACATACTTGTGACAATGAGTATCCCGCAAACATGGCAGCAAAGGGATCACAAACATAATACAAATCCATCATAAAAATTACATCTCACATCAAGAACAAAAGAAGATCTCACATCAAACATTAACAAGGATTTGTACAACACAGTTCATCTCATAGCAAAGAGACAAAGAAGTACATGAAATCAACGCATCATATACCTCACACTGAAGATGACTGAAGAGTGGGCTGCTCCGCTACTGGATCTAAAATCACCATCACAATCGTGGCGTCGAAAGGTGTGAAATCGACTGCTCACTCATTGAATGCTGACACCCGCATCCCACTTTGAAAAGTGGCTGAAAAATATAAAGCTCAGATGAAAAATCTGAATACACCATCATATTCGTGGTGTCAAATAGTGCAAAATCGACTGTCAAATTTTTGAATTCTAACAAAGTGAAAATCTGGGCCTTAGGGAATCTTTTAGATTCCCCTTAGATTCCTCAAAGATGCTGCTCTACAGGGAATCTAGAAATATGAAACTCAAAACAGGAATCTGATCTCACCATTGAGATCCTTGGGACATTTCGAGAAGAATGAGTATAAGGTTGACCTTATGATGACACCGGCAAATTTCAGCCTCCAAGGAATATGAAAGATTCCCTCAAGGTTCCTGAAGATTCTCCTCCACATGGAATCTACAAAACCGCTGCTCAAAAGGAAAATCTAGGCGCACCATCACGTTCCCCACGAAATTCTGATTAAAATGCATATAAATTTTAATACATTATGAAAATTTTACCTCCCTCAGATCAAAAGATTCCCTTGGCATCAAACAAGAATATGTCTCGAACTGCATGCTCCAACCTCTGTTGCCTTCACCTGCCTTCTCTTTCCTCACGACTCCATTGGCCTCCTTGTGCCATCATCTCTCATGTATTCTCCATTATTCTCCATGGTTTCCTTGAACCATTTGAATGACATTTTATAATAAAGTGTGAGGCTGAATAAGACAAAGTGTGAGGTTGGCACATTGGTTGGCATAATCATATTAAGATAGTTGTTGTTGTGAGGTTTGAGTTTAGATCGCATTGAGTCCAAGTATTTTTTTTTAAACCCAATTTTAGTTTTAATATATATTTTTCAAACTATATGATATATGGAATTCGTATCTCCATATTAAAACTGAATTTTAGTTTTAATATATATTTTTCAAACTATATGATATATGGAATTCGTATCTCCATATTAAAACTGAATTTTAGTTTTAATATATATTTTTCAAACTATATGATATATGGAATTCGTATCTCCATATTGTAACGACTCCCAAAAACAAAAATGGAGGTTTTGTTTAATATGGAATTTAACCATATTTAATATGATTTTTGTTACATAACAATTTACCATATTTAAATTTATTTTGATTGTTTAATAGCTACATTTAATATATAGTCATTTTTTTAAATTTTTGTTTTTTGTTTTTATGTTGGCAATTAAATATCATTTTGTTTTGTCTTTTTTGCAGGGGCAAGGGGCCAATGGAGGAGCTTCATGTGTCAACAACTGAGGGGCTTGCCATGTGGGTCCCACGTGCTTACTGGGATGCCATGTGGCATGTTGTGGGCCCCACTTCCCTTGCCTTAACAAAACTTCAAACTGCTATAACTTTCTTATATGAGCTCGGATTGACGCACCGTTCACAACATTGCGATCAAGGAAACGAACTCTTCAACTTGAACCTAGTTCGAAATCATTATGAACACTTTGATTTTTTAGCTTCCATAAGCCCTCTTTGTCCTGTGTGTGTCTCTAGAGCCACCTTGATCATTTGCTGATGTGGAAATTTGAATTTTCTCAATTTAATCAAAGCAAAATCAAATTGAAAATTTCATGCTTCATTTTTCAATGCTCCCTCTCAACATGTAATGGATTTTCAGCCATACCTACATTGAACCCGTGGAACTTGAACTTCCCTCTTGATAAGCACTTTGTCAAAATGGCATCATCTTGTTCCTCTTTCGGAATGTACTGCAACATCATTATCTGCCTCTCCACACAATCCCACAAATGGTGATACCAAATCTCTATATGCTTGGATCGATCATGAAAAATAGAATTTTGAGATAGCGTGATGCAACTTTGATTATTACAATAGATCACAGTTAGATCCATCATCCGACCAAACAATCGAACAAGTATCTTTCTCATCGATATAAGTTCATACAGTGCTTAACTTGTGGCTGTGTATTATGATTTTGTGGAGCTGAGCGCCACAAATATTTACTTCCTAATGTACCAGGAAACCATTACAGACCCAACACTGAAAAATCCACCTGATGTACTCTTTCAGTTTGATGGACTCCCCACCCAATCTGCATATATGAAGCCACACATCTTCACTCCCTTTGTCCATTTGTAGCATATTCCAAACTTAGTAGTGCTTCAGAGGTACCGTAAAACATGCTTAGCTGACCTCCAATGTAATTTGGTTGGCATAACCATATCTTGGCTCTATTGGTTCACTGCATAGCACATATTTGGTCATGTTTTCACAAGGTACATCATTGAACCCACTTGTTGTCAATAGATGGTAGCATCCACTTCCTTGCCTGAAGTGGCATCATATTTCCTCGAGTTGGTTGCTAAAGGTGTCTTCATGGGTTTACAACTCTCCATGCATAATATTTGAAGTATCTCATTTGCATACTTTCCTTGAGATACAAATAGTTCCCCATCACCTTGCCATACTTCCAATCTGAGGAAGTAATGCATGGGACCCATGTCCTTCATTTCAAATTTTCTTGCACGATCCTCCTTGAAATATCTGGTCAGTTGTTAATCACTAATTAAAATTAAATAATCAACATATAAGACAAAAATCAACAATTTACCTTCTACCAAGATATCATAGAGGTTTTCATTCGCTTCAATTTTGGTGAAGCCCAACCCGATGAGATAGCTATCAATCCTAGTGTACCAAGCACAAGGTGCTTATTTGAGGACGTACAACACTCACTTGAGTATGCACACATAAGACTCTTGATAAAAAGTATCAAAGCCTTTTGTTTGCTCAATATACACCTCCTTCTCAACAACTCCATTGAGGAATGTTGTTTTTACATCAATCTGGTGGATCTTCCACCCCATCTATGTAGCCAGAGAAATAATTGATATAATGGATGAGTACCCTTCTACAGGAGAAGAGGGCTCCTCATATTCAATTCCTTCAACTTAAGAGCACCCCTTGGCCACAAGCCTAGCCTTACACTTATTTATGCTTCCATATGCCTCTTACTTAACCTTTAAGATCAATCGCAAACCCACATTTGTTATATTGACTGGTCTTGGGACCACTTCCCAAACATTGTTCTTTATAACAGATTTGTATTCCTCCACCCTTGCATCAACCCATGCAAATTTATCTATTTCTTCCTTTAAAGAGGATGGTTCATTATGTATAATCTCATTCATTACATACATGTGGCTAGTGTATCGATTAGGTGACCTTCTCTACATGTGAAAATTTTAAGGAATACCCATATTCTCCCTCGCATCCTGTACAAGTCCCTTAACTTCCCTGGTTCTTTTCCTGCCATCTCTAGATGGTTAAGCTTGAGTGGATGTATCCACTCTCTACTCAATTTTGTGTCTACTCCACAACTTCTTGAGGCTCCTCCTTTGGAGCTAAAATCTCCTCCTCTGGTGGGATCTAAAGCTTCCTCTCAAGAGAGCACTACACCACTTTATCCTCATAAAATTTTACATCCCTTCACACAATTGCACACATAACTATAATTTTGAGTGATGGAAAGTATGCATGGTAGTTGTGGGGAGTTTCTCTGTAACCTATGAATACCCCTGATTTTGTTGTCGAATCTAGATTATTCCTTGATTATTTAGAGACATGGCAGTAAACATGGGATCCAAAAATATTGCGACACATTCAAATTTCTCCCTGATTAAGCCTCCTTCAATGTAATCATGCCTAGAATATGATGAGGACTTTGGTTTTGAAAATAGGCTGTTGTGTTGCATCCCTTGACCCACAAGCGCAGAGGTAGGCCTTGTTCATGTAACATCACCCTACTACCCACAAAATGCTACAATTCATTCTCTTAGCCACCCCATTCTTCTATGGGTTTTGGGGTGTTGTTAAGTCTCGTCGAATGCATTCTTTTGCATAATTTTTTTAAATTCATTCGACACATACTCACCTCCATTATCACTTTAGAGAGCCTTCACCTTCTTATTTGTTTATTTCTCAACCATCCTTGAATTCTATGGAGAATGTATCATATTTCTTCCACATGAAGAAGATCTAGCACTTTCGTCATAAATCATCAATAAAAATGAAAAAATATTTGTGTCTTGCAGTGGAGGTTGTCGAAAGAGGTCTACAGACATCAAATTGGATCCTTTCTAGGGTTGCATGTGCTTTGTTGTCCTGATCCTATAATGTGGATTTTGTGTACTTCCCCAAAGTACATCATTTGTGTACATCCTACTTCTTAAGTGCTCCTTTGGGGAGGCTTATGTTTATCTAGTGCATAATATTCAAGGAACCATTATGAAAATGGAAAAGTATTTTGTGCCAAATTTCATTGGTAATATCGTGGCTCTGCACCTTATCCATCTTAGTGCTCAATGCAACACAATCTTCTAGGTCTAGCTTATACAGGTTCTTCACATGAACCTCGATCTGCTTCACATGTCCTATGGCTATGTGTATTAGGAATTCCTTTCAATTGTTGAAGATCACATCATAACCACAGTCTTCCAAAACTACAATAGAGATGAGATTTACTGAGGGGGAGATCAAAATGAACATGACATCCTTAAGCATGAGGGGGGAGCCTGACTCACTCTAAAAGGTGATTGTACCAACACCAGTCATGCTATACCTTCTATCGTACCTTATCTCAATGTGCATCTAAGAAAAAATTTCTTCTAGGTTACTACAAAATTCTCTACACCTTGTCATGTGGAATGATGCACCTAAGTCCAAGTACAACACACTCCCCATCACAATGTTGTCCATGCATACAATGAGGGTAAAGTCAAGCTCAAACTATGAAGCCAAAGCTTCACTTACTGCTCCTATTGAGGTCTTCTTGCTTGCCTTTTTATGTGGAAACTTTGTGGAGTGTTACATTGAAATTTGTCACCATAACATTGAGCTATCTATGTGGGTTAATCATTACCTATTTATTTCTTCCTTAGAAATCTAAAAACACAAAGTTCCTAAATCAAGTCTTGGAACTAGAGAAAAGCTCTTAAAAACCCTAAAAAAGCCTAACTTCGCACTTTTCCTAGTTATTCCCTATAGTACCACGGCTTATTGCTATAAAAACTATGGTACATCCCACACGTTATATTCATTAAAACTGCAGAGCCCCGTAAAAGGTAAAATAAAGAGAAAATTAAGTTCTAGAAGGCTAGTTGGTCGAATATTCTCCTAGCTAGGGCCTTCTAGAAGCGCTATCTAGTCGAGCTTCGCTCCTTCCATTCATGAACCTTTATCCCTTCATAGATGGAGCTATCCCTTGGTTTTTGGAGTTTAAATCCCATGATGAGAGGGATTTATCCCTTCCTTTTTCGAGCTAAAACTACCTCCCTTCTACTATAAATTGAGACCAAGTTTTAGTCTCAAGGGTACTTAGTACTTAGCACATAGAGAGTTCAGAGAGTACTTGCTTCTTGCTTTGGAGAGAGTACTTAGAACGCGATAGTTTTGAGGGGAATTGATGAATAAAAATACTCTCCATATTCTGCATCATTGGCATGAGAAATATTACATACTCATGGCCATAGCCTTATGCTGATAAAGACAGTCAGAGTCTTGTCAAACTGAGGAAAACGACTGTTTGGGACCCCGAAAGAACCTGTACAAACATCAAGGTGTCAAGGTTGTAAGGTTTCTTCTTTTATATTCAAAGTTAATACAAATGGATTGTATTTTCTCATTGAGTTGTTCATCTATCTTTTGAATGATTTAATTGTTAGATTCCTTGATCACTAAGATAGATTATTGCTTTCGAATTATCATATTTCGCAGATGATTTTGACTTTGTTTGCCTGTCTTTGATTGTAGATCTTATATGCTAGATCGATACCTGCTAGAATGACTGGATTGAAGACCAAGCAAGTGTTGGACTTCAGGTAGGAGCATCTCTTCATATTTAATTAGTAATTCTTAAGCAAAATAGTCTAGAGAAAATGGTCTACATTTGTCTGTTTGTTTCTAGATATCCTTAGGATACTAGGGAGATCGCTCTTGTCCATAAGAGGGATTCGTCCATATAACATGGAGTAGTACCCAGATTCATGACAATGGAAGAATTTAATTTTCGACAAATCTTTCTTCTTAGCCCCTTGTTTGAACTTTGGTTTGGGTTGATATTTCTTCCCTTTCCCTTCTTTCCATTTCCAACCAAAAAAAAAATTTATTCAACCTCACCCTTGAATGAAGTCCCATCTCTGGTATTCTACCTTATTTCATCCTGTACCAAATCAGACCATAAGCACTCCCAATTTGGTAGTTTCTCCCTCCCATTCACCAAGTCTTGATAACTATGCCAGCTCTTGGAAAGGTTGGGAAGGGTTAGGATTACCAAGTATTCTTCAGGAACATTTACACCAACCCTGCCAAGTTCATCATGAAATTGTGTGAAATTTCTCAAATACTATGAAAATAGTGTCATTATTTTGCATCTTGATACTTCGAAATTTATCCTTGAGTGCCAGCTTCCTGTGGTCACTATTATTTTCAAACAATTTTTTCAGTGCTTTCCACATTGTGAACAAAGTTTCTTTTCCATGGATATTTGAGACAATGTGATCCTTTAGTTCCTTCAATATTATTCTCCTCAACTTAGCTACACCTTTCTTCCACTAAGCAAGGATTTGTGAATCAGATTTTGGTGGTTTTGTAACATCTTTATTGATGTATTCTAGAAATCCATTTTCACCCAATACTTCCTCCATGTGATCCTTCCATGCAAAAAAATTAGAGGTGCCTTACAATGAATACTCTAGCCTTAGACCATTGAAGGCCATCTTATCAACTCTAAAGAAATTCTACTGCATTGAACTCCAAATATGAGCTTCCCGAGAAACAACTTCAAATTTTTTTCTCTAATCTAAATCTTTCTTTGATACCATGTAGAAATTACAATGTATATTTTCAACTACTCATGAAAGTTTAATCAAAATAACTAGACACAAACCTACTCTACTACTCTGTGGACATTACTTCAAAATTAAAAAAAAAAACATCTCAAACATGCAATAAGAAATCACACACATACAAATAGTATTTTTCCTGGGGAAATCAATCTGCTAAAAACCCCAATGTTTACTTGCATTAATTTGTTGAATATGGATGCATTACAATTTCTTTGCTCAATTGAGCACAACCTACAAGTGCATAACATGTCTCTCTACTCACTAAGAATATATGAACCAAAATTAGTCAATTTTTTTCTCTTCTTGAGCTCCTATTTCCTTGATTTGTTCCTTGAGAAATTAGGCCCCAATTATTTAGCAATTTATCCAAAATTGATTACACAATTCCTTAGGTTGATCATCTGACTACATGCAACACCTGTACACTTAAGACGAGTCTACAACTAATGTTACACTACCTTGGAATATCCACCAAGCCTAGGGATACTCTGCATGCACTAGATATTTTGAGATGATTGATCAGTTTATTAGATGATAATTGAGTTTGACTAAAGTCCCACTGCACAAATAACCTTCCACTAGTTCCTCCAACAATTAGAACTAGTTGACTGAAAAAAACCTTAGATAATTGACCTTGATTGCTACAAAGTAGCAATCACAGACGCTTAATATAAATCTAACTCCTAAAAATTGAATTTATTGAGTAAAATAGGTGACACAAGCCATGTTACACAAGTTAATTGCATTCAAGTTGTCTGTTGATGTGGAAATTCGAATTTTCTCAATTTAATAAAGGCAAAATTAAATTGAGAATTTATTGTTGCAATTTAAAACTTTGTAAGGATGGTATGGGCCATGTATGAATTGAAAATTATGCTCATGTATTGATAGAAGGGAACTATGAGATGGCATATAATCTTCACATTTGAGCTAGAAAATGTATCATAAATGTTGAATATCAACAATCATTATCTCATTTTCAAATGAAAGTATGTGTCTGATTTCATCGATCTCTATTCTAGAGGGCTTTAGGTCTTTCTATTGGTAATTATCTCTTACTGCATTTTGTATGGTATTATCAAGTGATCTTATCCTAATCCATTCTTCTTTTTCCCACTATACGGTTATAAATCTACGGTTGTAGGGAACCTATTCTACCCTACTAGTTCTTTGTGTAACCACCCTTTGTTCAACACACTATGGATTTTTGTTTCCACCATATGTTGTATGGTTATTACCATAGCTATTAAACTAGGCTACCCGTTTCTTGGTTGTGACCTAGACATCCTTAATACTTATATTTGGCAATATACAAATTATATTTGTATATTGTCAACAAAAATTAGGAGTTCATTTCCTAAAAAACTATGTCTTTATTTACTCTAACAACATCATTTAAAGATTATGAAATATATGTAATCTATATGGAATGGGCATGGATTAAAAATCAAACACCTTGGATACAAGCAAGCTAGGAAATCATAACAACGTTCAAGTGTTAATTTAAGACTTGGGACAAAAACAACATAAAACTAAACTAGCATGGATGGTATGGAGAAAAGCAAGGCATAACCATTGTACATAAAATTTATGGTATAATTTTCTAAGTCCATGAATTCTTCAACGTCAATTGCAAGGATGTTTTTATTGAAACAACCTTAATAGACTAGATTAACATTCATCTATAGAGTAATGTGATTATAGGGATTTTCCTTAGAAATAAAATCCAAAACATAATAAAAATGCCTATTATTACATATTTTAAAGGGAGTCTTGTAGATCCAATGAAAATCGACAAAGAAAAATACCCTTACCATGGAAAACACATTTGTTCTACACCACACCACCAAAGCATGTACGTGCCCTAAAAAATAACATCATCATCACTCGATCAGACATTGATAAAATTCCATGTAAGAGAAAAGAGTTTTCGTCAAACCAATGAAGGGGTGGTCACTAACCAGTAGATTCACCGTTGTTTGCTTGTCTAGATTGTCTATTTCATTCTGGAAAAGAAGAGACAACACAATGACCTTTATATCTCATTATATAGGCCTTGGCTAATAGTTTCAATGTGTGAGGTCAATTTTAAGGTTCATATTGTGTTTTTTGATTTTTTTTGGGGCTTACTCCCTATGTTAGCCCCCTATGAATTTTTTGACAAGAAAACAAGGGGCTAAAATGTTTTTTGAGCCTTCAAGGAATGCATCTCCTCCGAAAACACATCATCCTTGAAGCCTCCTGTGCCTTTGCCCTTTGATAAATCCTCACTGTTGTTCCTGGTTTTAAAGCCTCTCTGTTGTGAAGAATATGCCCAAAGGCCTCCATTTTCCCTTTCATCTCATTAAAACCTCTGTTTCCATCACCTTTTTCCCTCTTTCTAATTCCCCTCGAACCCTTCAAATATCCTTTGTTTGGTTTGATATCCCCTTATTCTATCTACCAATTCCCTCTTTAGCCTTAAAACCCTATTTTTTGGCTAAAAACCCATATCTTTCCATATGACAGGCTTAGCCCCTTTCGGCTAGCCCCTTAACCACTTCCCCTCAATAAGCCCGGGCGCTAATACCAAGCGCTAGTCCAAAGCACCAATCACATCAGAAAATTGGAGCGAGACATGCTTCCATTGTAAAGACCAAAAGTTCCGATGCGACGGTGTTTTATTCTGTCGGCTTTGAGTTTTTTTCCGCCGTTGATTGAAATAGATCCGACGGTCGTTGTAAGTCCCATCACTCCCACATCTCCTTTTCATCACCCCTCCGATTGCATGCCCACCATCGATTCACCTTTAATCTGATGGCCCTCGCATCATCGCTCTGATCACAATCGCAAGTCTTAAACTGTGCCATCCTTCATCCCTCCTGATTGCAATTCTCTGACGCGATCCTGGCCGTTGAATCCACAAGAACCAATGGCCAGGATCTGCCCTCATTCTGCCATGTGTTCCCCAATTGGGCTCCTCTGATTCAATCGCAGCCGTTGATCTCTCACAGATCTGACAGTCCAAAGCCAATCGCTCCATCGGATCTAGGTCCCCGGGATCGCTCCCCTCCTATTAGATCTCAACTATCCATCTCAGCCAGATTGACGATCCACGTGCTTTCTTCCACCAAACCTCCATTTCACCACATTTCCACCTGTCTTCCCTACAACCACTGCCTCCATAGTTGCGCCACTATTCGTCGAGGCCTCCACATCATCTCTTCCGCCACCCCGGATTTTATAATTGGTTTATTTTACTGTGAAGGGTATACAGAGTGGTGAATTCATTCTATCGCAGTCACTGTGGTTCGGAACACAGAGAGGACGTTATAGCAATGGCTAAGTGAAACAACAAAGACATATTAGGCAGATTAAAGCCAGTTAATTGAAATATTTGACTCCTAATCCCGTGATCAGAGGATTAATGCGCAGTCCAAAGATTAGAAAGAGCACACGAAACGAGCCATATCTAATCATAGTATCAGCAGTACATTTTCTCAGAAGATTATGCCCTTCGACAGAAGTCTCCATGCCTCCTCGAGCTCCCAAAGGCCATCTCACTGACAGTAAGCTTCCAAAGACTTTCAGGACAAAAATAATGGAGGTATGGAAGCCCAGAAGACCTCCAGTCACCTTACTTGCCTTAGAAGACAAAAAAGAGAGCTTTACAGCCAGAAGGAAACTTCAAAGAAACATCAGAGGTCAAATCCGAACTGACAAAGACTCTAGACTAGACCACCAAGTACAGCGTAGAGTTATTAAGCGGAGTGGCGTGAAACATCTCTTCCACTCTGTCTTAATAAATCGATTTAATGTGTATCACATACTCTCGCTATCCATGTTTCCTATAAAGAATCCCAGAGAACACATTGTAAAGGGTTGGATCACATTATTGCTGTTGTAGTTGTAGGGATTCATTTTTTACTACTAGGAACAGTTTTGGGAGAGAATAGTAGAGTAGTCTGTAATGTAGTAGGCTGGGAGGAGGAAGTTGAGTCTATAATTAGCTATTGAGCTCAGTGTATGTGACTGGTTTTGCATCAATTAACCAAGAAAATTTCACAGGATCCTGGTCTATTACTACGGGTGATGTTTTCTCTTATGTTGTTTTATTACATATTTTCATGCTGTTCATTTCTTCTGGTACGCATCAGAAATATGGCATAGGATTTACCCTTGCATGGTACACTATGTTTCTTCTCTCCCTACCTTTGATTTTTTCTACTGATAGTGAAATCTGAGGGCAGAATCTCGTGGTTTAACTAGTGTAGCAGTTGTTATTCCCTGCTAGCTAATGTGTGAACTCGGAGTTTGCTGCTCAGTTGTTCTTGTTGGGGTCCAATCCAGAGGATTTGGGATATCGAGGATTTAGTGTAAGCCCTGTCCACTAGGGTCCTTGTTCGACAGATTGACCTTTCCAAGATCCCGTGAGCTGGTGTCGAAGCATTGAAGGTTAAAATCCCTTCTCTGATCTCAGGTTTGGTTCTGTGTTTAAAACTTATTGTTTCTCCTTCGAGAGTATGCCAAAGTAGATCTAGAGTTAGATGACCTCTGGTCTGATCTCAAGCTGCCCTTTTTTTTTCACCTTTCTCTCCTTATTGTTCCATTCCATCATCTATCTCAAAATATTTTAGTATAGATGACGTGCCCTATGAAAGCCTTGGCTAGTTTTTTGTGAGTAATCTCCTTTCATGACTCCATAGCCCAATGGATGGCATAGCCTTGACCCATCCTCTTTTTTCGAAACGTCCTACTACTCTACTCCTTTCTTCCCATTACTTTCTCAGTCTATGATCTTGTGACCCAACCGATAACCGACCCAACCATTTTAAACACCCCTTGTGCTTCATACCTAGCCTAACATCTTTTTTGAGCTTCAAAGATATATCATTCTTTGTCTTAGTGGAGAGATCCCTCTTCAGGTCTAGGAGGGCTAGATCCTAGGGCCCCAAAGTGGTTCTGATGTTGTCTCATCTTTGGTCTTGCCAATCTGGCCAAACATGGGAGCTCCAACATAATGGCGACTCCATTGGGGAAAATATGAGAGTCCTTAACCGCTAACATTGGTCTCTGTCCCATTGCAGTCCCCAACATAATGGCGACTCCACTGGGGACCAACTCAGACCAATTCCTTTATATTGGTTTCAATGTTGATTGTGGACAGCAGCCTGTTACAAAGATCCAAATTCATCCACCTTGCGACTCCACACCCTATAATCCAAAAAATACCCAATGACTCCACTGGTGGAGAACTCTGAACTGGTTGAGAAGCTGCAGTGACCTTCTTTGCAGTAAAAATGGATCCAGACATGGACAGAGATGCAATGCTTGACGCTTTGGCAGATCAATTAAATGGAATGGTGATCATGTTTGGTAAAGTGCTAGAGATGCATATGGCTAACCTGAATGCAAATGAATATTATTCAGAATAGCCCATGCATTTTCCCGCGCAAGATCCAACTCCAGACCTGGAAGATGAGCAAGACATCTGTGATGATCTTGGTCTGGATTTTTCTCTTTCTTGGGAAAATTCTCAAGATGAGGCTCACGAGGATATCCCACCTCAGGATCAATTCGTACGAGAAGCAGAGGACTGCAGCTCTTCTATCTGTGTTAAAAAAGAAATTTCTATGTTGACAGAAGAAGAGATGGGCCAAAAATCAAACAAGAAGTCCACCTCTGTAGCCTTCTACAGAACTGATACAGATCCAGAAAACTCCTCTAAGGATCAAGATGAAGAAATACCTGCTAAGAATCCGACAGGTTTGATTGGTGACATTGCTTATGATTATGACTTTCCTAGTTATGATCTATTTGATGATGATTGTTTCCAGAGAAAAGCTGAGTTTGCAGAAACATCATCAGTAGACACATGGGAGGAAAGCTAGGCCCAGCAACTCAAGGGAAGCAATGAACCAAATCAGCTTATCTATGACATTGGTGGGGAAAGTTATGAAAGCATCAGTGACGAGTGTCATGAGATTGGAGGTCAGCAGTCGTTCCTTTCAAGAAATGAGGAGGAAAGCAAAGAAGAGATTCGTGAGCAGGATGAAAGTAAAGAGCCTTCCCTTGAAAAAGAGGAGGTAATGGAAAATATCCCTGCTCATGAATACATCGATCTTTTCATGGAGCTTGGTCTAGCATAACATAACATATCAGAGCTCCAAGAGGACTCAGCAGCCATGTATGATGAGTCCTCCGGTTCAGAAGATGTAGGAGAAACTCTACCCCAAGAGAGTCTTCTTCTCAATCCAATGGAAAAATAAGAAATCCTGGTTGAAGCCTGCTTGCCAAATCCTCACCACCAAGTATCTTTTCATGATCCTTATGACCATTTCCTGCAAACATTTGAAGAAGGATCAAAGGTCTTTTTGAGCAGCATGTTGCAAACAGAAAGAAATTTTTTTAAAGTTGCTGACAAGGGACAGAAAGAGTGGGAGTGGCCCTGCTTGTCCAGCTTGCTCAAGGAGATGAGCAAGAAAGACCAGTCATGGGATCAGTAGATGGACTGGTTGCATTGGAAGACAATGTTTGTAAGCTAGACTTGCAAATATTCTAGTTAGAGTAGGGTAGGTAGGAAAAATCTCAATAAAGCTCAGTCCATGAGCATTTAGTCTGTTGTTTTAATTTCTGCAAGGTTTTCAGTCCACGAGTAGTTTTGTCTTTTATACCATGGTCCATAGCAAGTCAGAAAGTCTAAACCTAGTTTTGTCTTTTATACCATGGTCCATAGCAAGCTAGAAAGTCTAAACCTGGATTGACTGATTTCAATTTCTGTCTTAGAATGCAGAGAAAAAATTTGCTAGACAGTTTAATCCTAGCAGATGTAGTTTAGGTAGAGAAAATATGAGACCAACAGTTTAATCTGGTCTCATGGAGTAATAAGGGTAGAAGTAGAATAGGTTTATTTTTCCTGTTTGTAAGAGATTAATGATTTAAGGGTCTGCAAGTCCAAATGCACCCAGAAGAAAAAATGTTAGGACTTAGTCTGGATAGGTAGCTGTTTTAGTAATGTTGCTGCTGATATGTGTCTTCATGGTTTGTGGTAGCTGAAATCAAAGAAAAAAGGTGGTTCAAGCATCAGGCATCTGGCCTACACCAAAGATCATTCTTTGAATTCTTGACTCCTTCAAGAAGAAGCCATCCCCATGTGGAGACACTGTTAGCCCCCTATGAATTTTTTGACAAGCAAACAGGGGGCTAAAATATTTTTTGAGCCTTCAAGGAATGCATCTCCTCCAAAAACACATCATCCTTGAAGCCTCCTATGCCTTTTCCATTTGATAAATCCTCATTGTTGTTCCCGGTTTTAAAGCCTCTCTATTGTGAAGAATATGCCCAAAGGCTTCCATTTTTCCTTTCATCTCGGCCCTATTAAAACCTTTGTTTCCATCACCTTTTTCCCTCTTTCTAATTCCCCTTGAACCCTTCAAATATCCTTTGTTTGGTTTGATATCCCCTTATTCTATCTACCAATTCCCTCTTTAGCCTTAAAACCCTCTTTTTTGGCTAAAAACCCATATCTTTCCATATGACAGGCTTAGCCCCTTTCGGCTAGCCCCTTAACCACTTCCCCTCCATAAGCCTGGGCGCTAAGACCAAGCGCTAGTCCAAAGTGCCAATCGCATTGGAAAATTTGAGCGGGACATGCTTCCATTGTAAAGCCCAAAAGTTCTGATGCGACGGTGTTTTATTCTGTCGGCTTTGAGTTTTTTTCTGTCGTTGATTGAAATAGATCCGACGGTCATTATAAGTCCCATCACTCCCGCATCTCCTTTTCGTCACCCCTTCGATTGCATTCCCACCATCGATTCACCTTTAATCCAACGACCCTCGCATCATCGCTCTGATCGCAATCGCAAGTATTAAACTGTGCCATCCTCTGTCCCTCCCGATTGTGATTCTCCGATGCGATCCTGGCCATTGAATCCATAAGAACCAACGGCCAGGATCCACCCTCATTCCGCCATGTGTTCCCCGATTGGGCTCCTCCGATTCAATCACAGCCGTCGATCTCTCACAGATTCGACAGTCCAAATCCAATCGCTCCATCGCCCATCGGATCTAGGTCCCCCCCATCACTCCCCTCCTATTAGATCTCAGCCGTCCATCTCAAACAGATCGACGTCCACGTGATTTCTTCCACCAAACCTCCATTTCACCGCATTTCCATCTGTCTTCCCTATAGCCACTGTCTCCACAGTTGCGCCACTATTCTTCCAGGCCTCCACAACATCTCTTCTGCCACCCTTGGATTTTATAATTGGTTTATTTTACTGTGCAAGGTATATAGAGTGGTGAATTCATTCTATCACAGTCACTATGGTTCGAAACACAGAGAGGCCATTACAGCAATGGCTCAGTGAAACAACAAAGACGGATTAGGTGGATTAAAGCTAGTTAATTGAAATATTTGACTCCTAATCCCATGATCAGAGGATTAATGCGCAGTACAAAGATTAGAAAGAGCACACAAAACGAGCCAAAACTGCTCTCAGTATCAGCAGTACATTTTCTTAGAAGAGTACACCCTTCGACAAAAGTCTCCACGTCTCCTCGAGCTCCCAAAGGCCATCTCACTAACAGTAAGCTTCCAAAGACTGTCAGGAAAACAATAATGGAGGTATGGAAGCCCAGAAGACCTCCAATCACCTTACTTGATTTAGAAGACAAAATAGAGAGCTTTACAGCCAGAAGGAAACTTCAAAGAAACATCAGAGGTCAAATCTGACCTGACAAAGACTCCAGACTAGACCACCAAGTACAACGCAGAGCTATTAAGCGGAGTGGCGTGAAATGCCTCTTCCACTCTATCTTAATAAATCAATTTAATGTGTATCACCTACTCTCGCTATCCATGTTTCCTATAAATAATCCCAGAGAACACATTGTAAAGGGTTCGATCGCGTTATTTTTGTTGTAGTTGTAGGGATTCATTTTTTACTATTAGGAAAAGTTTTGGGAGAGAGTAGTAGAGTAGTCTGTAATGTAGTAGGCTGGGAGGAGTAAGTTGAGTCTCTAATTAGCTATTGAGCTCAGTGTATGTGACTGGTTTTGCATCAATTAATCAAGCAAATTTCACAGGATCCTAGTCTATTACTGCGGGTGATGTTTTCTCTTACATTGTTTTATTGCATTTTTTCATGTTGTTCATTTCTTCTGGTACGCATCAGAAATATGGCATAGGATTTACCCTCGCATGGTACCCTATGTTTCTGCTCTCCCTACCTTTGATTTTTTTTGCTGATAGTGAAATATGAGGGCAGACTCTCGTGGTTTAACCAGTGTAGCAGTTTTTATTCCCTGCTAGCTGATGTGTGAACTCAGATTTTGCTGCTCAGTTGTTCTTGTTGGGGTCCAATCCAGAGGATTTGGCATATCGGGGATTTAGTGTAAGCCCTGTCCACTGGGGTCCTTGTTCGATAGATTGACCTTTCCAAGATCCCGTGAGTTGGTGTTGAAGCATTGAAGGTTAAAAGCCCTTCTCTGATCTCAGGCCCAGTTCTGTGTTTAAAACTTATTGTTTCTCCTTCAAGAGTATGCCAAAGCAGATATGGAGTTAGATGACCTCTGGTCTGATCTTAGGCTGCCCTTTTTTTTCACCTTTCTCTCCTTATTGTTCCATTCCATCATCTATCTTAATATCCTTTAGTATAGATGACGTGCCCTATGAAAGCCTTGGCTAGTTGTTTGTGAGTAATCTCCTTTCATGACTCCATAGCCCAATGGATGGCACAGCCTTGACCCATCCTCTTTTGCCAAAATGTCCTACTACTCTGCTCCTTTCTTCCCATTACTTTCTCAGTCTATGATCTTGTGACCCAATCGATAACTGACCCAACCTTTTTAAACCCCCATTGTGCTTCATACCTAGCCTAACATCTTTTTTGAGCTTCAAAGATATATCATTCTTTGTCTTACTGGAGAGATCCATCTCCGGGTCCAAGAGGGCTATATCCTAGGGCCCCAAAGTGGTTCTAATGTTGTCTCATCTTTGGTCTTGCCAATCTGGCCAAACATGGGAGCTCCAACACCCTAAACTTCATATTTCGACTTATGTCCCAATGCTTATATCAACCCAATCAAATTTTCATGAGAAATCTTAGTTGAATTTTAGCATCAACCTAGTTTACAACCAAAATCCAAAAATCCAAAGTTCAAACACATAAAATCATAAGGTATTCGAGGAAAAAATTAACATTACTAGAGACCCTATTTCACTCCCTACTGTGGTAAGAGGTCACTTGCAAGGGATCATGTGATACTAGCCATTTATAAGGGAACTCAATTACATGGTTATTATAGTAATAAAATATTATGTAAGGCCCATGGTTAATCCAGATCCAAAACACATAATACAAGGTAGTCAAGGGAAAATTAACATTACTAGAGACCTTATTTCACTCCCTATCATGATAAGAAATCACTTCCAAGGAATCACGCTAATCATGATGTAGTAATGAGCTACAACCTATGAAACATGACCATATGATACTAAACATTGGCATAGGAACTCCACGAGAGAGTTAATATGGACATAAAACATTATTATGGCCCCTGGCTAATCTAGATCCAAAACAAAAACCCACATATCGAGCTTCGAGACCTTGCATATGTGGTAACATATGAAATTTTTTTTATTAGAACTAGTATATGCACATGATACTAAGTAATATTCAACCAACCCCGCTACTCTTAATTATATGGAATAAAATTAACGTCAAGTAGCATCCACAATATACGAGAAACTCTGAAGATCAATAATGTCTAACTCAATTTCAAATGAGTGTATGTTTGATTTCATCCATATCTCTTTTGGAAGGGTTAGACACATGTGATATGTTAAGTCCCTATATTACTAGTATAGTCCCTTATTGTTGTTAGTGTAACCCCCTTATTGTTATTATTTTACCCTTGTAACCCCCATATTGTTATTATTGTGCCCTTAAATTATTATTTTTAGGTTGGCTAGGATTACATTGTGGCCCCACTAGGATTACATTGTGGCCCCATGGACTCCTATATATAGAAAGGAGGTTTTGTAATTTGAATCATCCAAGAATTGTTCATTCATGTAATGTATTGGAGGTTGCCCCCTCGAAGTGGCTTATTTCTAAGGCGTTGATATCTCTTTTCTTCTCTTTTGGAGCTGGTTTCACAACATTTGGTATCAGATCTTTGAGATTTTAGGGCTTCGCTGCTCCAAATAGGTCAGCGTGGAATTTTCGCTATAACGTTTTTTCTACGAAGGTTCAGAATTTGAAATTTTTAAATTTCTAAGCCAAAATCCTAAGGAACATCATCAAAAAATTTCAGAGCTTGGTTCGCAATATTTTTGGAGATATGATCTGTGAAAGTTAGGTCATTTTGCAGGCTCCTGAATTTAACCTAAACAGGTCATTGTGGTATTTCCGTAATAAATTTTTTTCTACAAAGGTTCAGAAGCTAAAATTTTTAGAGTGTGAAGCCACAATCCTGAGGAAAATCGTCAAAAAATTTCAGATATTGGTTCACAATATTTTCGGAGATATGATCTGTGGAAGTTATGGATTTTTGAGGCTTCTGAATTTCATCTCAAAGAGGTGATCATGGGAAAATCTTCATATATCTTTCTCTGATCATCGGATTGGAATGTTGTAAAAAGTGGAAGAAATTAAATGGAATGTAGTTATTTTTATATCAAATTCAGAGCCAAAGGAGGAAACAGTGACACATGGCAAGTCATACAAGTTCGCTCTACTGAACCAGTCCAAAATTGGGTCATTGTGGGAGATCGGACATAAATTTGCCTTGAAGAATCTAAATCAGATCAGACCTATGGAATTTGAAGGAAGCTTCAGAGGGCTACTATAGGGCTGAATTTCAGATATTGAGGATCTGTAATTATAGAGATAATTCAATTTCAATATCGATCTCCCCAAAGCAAGTAAAAGGTGTGTATTTGTTTTTCCGAATTGCATAAGTCTTGTTTGAAGAATCAAGTTGAATTGATTCCAAGGGAATATTGTAGAATAGATATCAGTATTGCATTCTAAAATAGCCCCTAAAAAGAATTCAACACCCATTAATCCTTTAGAAATCTCTACTATGACTCATGAAGACAAAGAATGTCAACATGACATATCAAAATTACAAGAGCAAGTGCAACAAATTTTGCTCTCGCAAAGAGCAACAAAAAATGACATGGAAGTTTTGAAGAAAGGTGTGGAAACTAAGATGGATGGTTTGAAGAAAGGCATGGAATATAATATGGGTGGTTTGAATAATGGCATGGAATCTAAGATAGATGGCATGGAAGGTGGCATGGAATCTAAAATGGAAAACATGAATAATGATCTAAAAGCAGACATGGAAGGTTTGACAAAGTTGATACAAGAAATTTTTCCTAATGTTGAAAAGACAGTAGAGGAAACTCATGATGAGAACAAAATAAATGTTAATCATGATTTCATAAAATCTAATGTTGGTGGGAAGAACCACCATATTCCAAAAATGGATATGAGGAAGTTTGATGGTGTAATGTTCCCAATTTTTAGCCTCAAGCTAAAAGGAACATTATAGTTGCATATTTTCATTTTGTTGAATAAAATGGGTAAGGAGACACCTTAACCCCTTTAAATGGAGAAATAACAGTCCTTGTGTGAAAGGAGGAATAATAAAGCAGTTGAATTGAGCACCACATGGTGTAAACTAGATTGGATCATGCTTGATCTAGTCATTTTGACCAAGTCAACTAAAATTGTCTAGATACATTGAACCTACTTGGACAGTGCAGTTTTAGTGGAGGATCCACTTGCATGAGATACAGGCAAGTGTGAATGGGACCCATGGTGAGAAGAGTTCATTTTATTTATAAGGAGGAGATGGCAGCCCATTTTCATTATGCATTAGCTTATCATTTTCATTGGGTCTACAAACACTTGCATCCTCAGGCTGTTTAGCAGGGTTGTAGTGTTCTTCACCCAAGGGTGTTCCTGGTCGAGAATCCCTACCTCATCCTCAAGGAAGGAAAGGTTTTGAGCTACATTTCCTCATTCTTTCATTTGGCCAAGCTTATCCCTTCAGCTACAACATTATTTTTTTGGGAAGAAAACGTTATGTTGTTGGGTGTAGCAACAGAGGAAGTCATAGAGTCATTCCTTGGCTTATTCTTTAGCGGAGATCTTGTATATTATTTGGAGGAGTAGCAAAGGAGACTCCCGGGAATTATTTCAGATCCTTGGCACCAGTCCAAACATTCACCATCTCTCACAGCGCATTCTAGGGTAGAAACTGCGTTATTTTATGCAGGCAGTTGCTGGGAGGGTAACCAGAGCTTGTCAGGAGGAGTGTTTTTGAGTGAAAAGGGATCAGCCCTTTGCTTGAGAACATTATTAGAGGAGGGCATGAGTATTTCATATCTTCCATGGCCTCACTCTCATTTTGGTTCAGTTGCAGTGGAAAATTATTTGTCACATTGTACATTTTCCGGCATTTCTAGCAATCTCTCCTAGATTGGCTAGAAATCTTGTATTGGAGCCCATTCTTCTATTATTGGGCATTTATTTATAAATTTCAGCCATATTTCATGTATATGTATCTATTTCAGCAGCTACCATAATATAGATAGCGTTGTCACTTCTCTCTGGCATTTTGTGCAGTTGCAGCAACTCATGTATTTCATTGCTTGATCATTGGAGATTGGTTCTCATAGCTTGAGTGGCTTGTCCCTCAAGATATTTCTGCATATTGTAGCTGATATATTAATAAAAATGATGGCTGCATTATATTCCATTTCTTGATGTGTACATATTTGTAGAGTTTCATGACTGTGTTCATGTATTGCTGTAGGCTCTCTCTTTGAGCATTCCTTACGGGACCTTGTTTGGGGAGATCTAAATAACCCAACTAGAGTCATTTCTTTAGGCTAAGCTTCTGAAAGAGAAGTTTTTAGTGAGTTAACAAGGGGATCCCAGCCCCCTTTCATCTTATTTTTACACTACCTCTCCTATACAGCATCCTTGAGGACCATATAGTTGAAATTCCCGAAAAAGGAACATTACAAATAGAAAGGATCTTGTAACATGGATACTACATATGGAGCAATATTTTGATCTCCATAATGTGCAAAAAACACAAAAGGTATGCATTACAACTTTACATTTAGAAAAAAATACATTTGTATGGTATCGATGGCTTTGCTCCCGTAAAACAATTGTCACTTGGTCAATTTTTACGAAGGAAATGATAGCACATTATGAGGATACAAAGCGCAACACCTTCTTTAGCCAATTGATAAATCTCAAACAAAAGGGTTTAATGGGGGAGCACATTGAGGACTTCCAAAAATTGAATATAAGGGTAATTGATATTCCAGAGGAACACAGGATTGATCTCTTCATAGGTACTTTAAAGGATAACATCCAACATGAAGTTTGCATTTTGGAACCTGATTCATTGGAGAAGGCATTTAGGTTGGAAAGAAAAATTGAATGTAAAATTATGGCGACAAGGAAGCCTACCACTCACTTCTATAAAGAGGGAAGTGTTGCTACTCCTAGATTTCACAACCTACAAGGTTGACACCACAACAATTGGAAGAAAAAAGAGAAAAATGGATTTGCTACAGTTGTGATAGCAAATACACTAAAGGTCATAAGTGTGCTGAGAAGAAATTATTTTACATAGATTGTGAAGAGGAAGAAGAAAATGAACAAGAAGAGGATATACACCAGGAACCAGCACCAGAAGAGGAAGAAATGAATCCAACCATATCGTGTAATGCACTGGCAGGAATTACCACTCCTCAAACTCTCAAGATAAAAGGACAAATCAAGAAGAGAAAGGTAATAGTGTTGATTGATTCAGGTAGCACCCATAATTTTATTCATTGTAAGGTAGCGAAGGAATTAAATTGTTTCCTATACCCAGCACCAGAATGTCAAGTGATGGTTGCAAATGGAGGAACTATGAATTGCTCTGGAAAATGCCATAATATCAAGCTAACCATGGGGGAATATGTATTGACTAGTCCAATGCTTTCCATTCCTATGGGAGGTGCTGATGTTGTACTAGGAGTACAATGGTTACAATCTTTGGGGACGGTAGCTTTTTATTTTCAAGAACTTTTCTTGAAATTTTTTTCAGAAGGAAAGGAAGTCGAATTACGGGGTATTGAAGGGAAGCCAGGAAGGATAATAAGCTCTAATGTCATGACAAAGCTTCTAAAGAAAGAACAACGAGGCATAATTGCACAATTATGCTCACTAGAAGTTCCAACATAAAAATCATCTATTTCTGCAGATCTCCAAAAAGTCTTGGACAATCATTCCAAGGTTTTTGAAACTCCAAAAGGACTCCCACCTATTCATGATCATGATCATGCTATTCATTTGATTCCAGGAAGTGTTCCTCCAAACATCAGGCCTTATAGATATCTTTATGTCCAAAAGAGCGAAATTGAACGTATGATTGCAGAAATGTTAGAGGCAGGTATAATTCAACCTAGTCAAAGTTCTTTCTCTGCTCCTATAGTATTGGTACACAAGAAGAAAGGATCATGGCGCATGTGTCTGGATTGTAGGGAGCTCAATAAGCTCACCATTAAAGATAAATTTCCCATTCCTGTGATTGATGAATTATTGGATGAATTACATGGAGCAATTTATTTTACCAAATTGGATCTTCGTTCAGGGTATCATCAAATTAGAATGAAGACTGAAGATATTCCGAAAACAACATTTCGAACTCATGAGGGTCATTATGAATTTTTGGTCATGCCTTTTAGCCTTACCAATGCACCTTCTACATTTCAAGGGTTGATGAATTCCATTTTCAAACCCTTCCTTAGAAAATTTGTGCTAGTATTTTTTAATGATATACTAATCTACAACAGGTCTTGGAAGGATCATGTTGAACATGTTGACAGGGTGCTCAAACTATTGCGGGAGAAACAATTATATGCAAAAACATCCAAATGTTTCTTTGGAGTACAAGAGGTGGAATATCTGGGTCATATTGTATCTCACGAGGGTGTTAAAGTAGACCCTAACAAAATTAAAGCCATTAAGGAATGGAAAGTCCCCACAACCATAAAGAAGTTGCGATGATTTCTCGAGTTAACAGGGTATTATCGCAAGTTTGTTAAGAATTATGGGAGAATAGCAGCACCTCTAACAACATTATTGAAGAAAGATGCATTTTCATGGACTCCTGAAGCAACTAAGGCCTTTGAACGTCTTAAAGAGGCAAGGTGCCTAGCACCGGTCTTAGCTACACCAGACTTCACAAAAACCTTTATTGTGGAATGTGATGCCTCAGGAAATGGAATTGGTGCAGTTTTAATGCAGGAAGGAAGACCCATTGCTTTTGAAAGTCGTCCAATCAAAGGAAAGTATTTACAGAAACCTATTTATGAGAAGGAAATGTTAGCAATACCGCATGCACTAAAGAAATGGCGAACTTACCTAATGGGAAGACACTTCAAGGTAAAAACTGATCATGATAGTCTTAAACACTTTTTGGAACAAAGACTATCTTCGGAAGAGCAGCAAAAATGGGTCACAAAGATGTTGGGTTATGACTTTGAAATAATCTACAAAAAAGGAAAGCTTAATGTTGTTGCAGATGCACTCTTAAGAAATAATGAAGAGGTGGAAGCATTGCTTTGTGCCATTTCTATTATCCAACCAGATTGGATAACCGAAGCAAGAGATGAATGGAAGAAGGACGAAGAAGTGTGGACACTCATTCAAAATTTGCAGCAAGATCCTAGTACATCTGATACATTTAGTTGGAAAAACGCTTCCTTATGGTACAAACATTGCTTATATCTTTGTAAGAATTCCCAACTAAAACAAAATATTCTTTTGGAATTGCACACTTCTCCTTTAGGAGGACACTCATGATTTTTAAAAACTTACCACAGGGTGAAGAAAGAATTTTTTTTGGGATGGCCTTAAATCCGATATTAAAAATTTTGTGGTAGAATGTTTGGTTTGCCAGCAGAATAAATTTGAGACAATTAAAACCCTATGTCTTCTACAACCTTTATCCATTCCAAGTCAATTTTGGGAGGATATTTCAATGGATTTTATCACTAGTTTACCTAAGTCCAAATGAAAGAGTGTCATCATGGTGGTAGTTGATAGACTTACCAAGTATGCACACTTTTGTGCATTATCTCATCCATTTAAAGCAAGTATAGTTGCTACTACATTTATGGACACAATTCAAAAGCTACTTGGAAACCAAAGGGTTATTGTGAGTGACAGAGATCCCATTTTTACTAGAAATTTTTGGATGGAGTTATTTTCTTGTTTGGGTACTCAATTAGCTCATATCTCATCTTATCATCCTCAATCCGATGGTAAAACTGAGATAGTAAATAAATGTTTGGAAGGATATATTCATTTTTTTGTATCTGATAAACAAACACAATGGGTCAAGTGGTTACCTCTAGCTGAATGGTGGTATAACACTTTCTTCCATACTGCAGCAAAAATGACCCCATTTATGGCACTTTATGGATATCATCCACCATCCATCACATCATCTTTAAGAGAAAATTTGAAGGTTCAAGCAGTGGAAGATCACATAGAGCATCAACAAGAATTTCTCCAACTCTTAAAGGACAACCTGGATTTGGCATAAAATCGAATGAAACAATAGGATGATCAACATCACAACGAGAGAAGTTTTGATGTAGGATACTGGGTGTTTTTACGGCTACAACCATACAAACAAATGTCCCTCAAACAAGCTAAGAAGGATAATAAATTATCGCCAAAGTACTATGGTCCTTATAAGGTGTTGAAAAATATTGGTACTATGACATACAAATTGGAGCTTCCTACTTCTTCATGAGTGCATCCAATTTTCCATGTTTCATGCTTAAAGAAGGTTATAGGTGAAAATCTTCCAGTTCAAACAATATTTCCAGAACTTGATGAGGAAGGAAAAATCATATTGGAACCGAAAGCAGTCACGGAAACAAGAACTCGACAACTACGGAATCGATCAATTTCAGAGTATCTCATCAAGTGGAAGAACTTACCCACTGAAGATTCTACATGGGAGGATGAGAATTTTATACAGAAGCACCCAGAGCAACTCAAGCATTGAGGACAACACTTTTTTGAAGGAGAGGGGCATGTTAGGTCCCTATATTACTAGTATCGTCCCTTATTGTTGTTAGTGTAACCCCCTTATTGTTATTATTGTACCCTTGTAACCCCCATATTGTTATTATTGTGCCCTTAAATTATTATTGTTAGGTCGGCTAGGATTACATTGTGGCCCCATGGACTCCTATATATAGAAAGGAGGTTTTGTAATTTGAATAATCCAAGAATTGTTCATTCATGTAATGTATTGTAGGTTGCCCCCTCGAAGTGCCTTATTTCTAAGGCGTTGATATCTCTTTTCTTCTCTTTTTGGAGCTGGTTTCACAACATGATCCAATTATCTTATTGATCAAATTTATACTCACAATCCCATATGAGATGGAAAATGTATCAGAAATTTTTAAGACCAACATTCACTATCTCATTTTCAAATGAAAGTATGTGCTTGATTTCATCAATCTCTATTCTGGAAGGCTTTAGGTCTTTTTGTTGGTCTTTATATCTTACTACCTTTTGTATTGTCATATCAAGTTCTCTTATCCTAAGGAATTCTTCTTTTCCAAAATATATTACTATAACTCTTTGTTTGTAGGGTACCTATTCTATGATGCCAGTTCTCTGTTCAACCACCATTTGTTTGACACTCTATGGATTTATGTTTCCACCTTATGTTATATGGTTATTCCCATAGCCATGGAACTAGGCTACCAATTTCTTAGATGTGAACCTGAACATCCTTAATACTTTTCTTTAGAAATATACAAATTCCATTTCCATATTGTCAGAAAAAATTAGTTTTCCATTGCCTAAAAAACTATGCCCTTGTTTACTCTAATAACATCATTTAGAGCTTATTAAATATATGTAATTTTTATGGAATGAACTTGGCTTAAAAATCAAACACCTTGAATACAATCAAGATATGAAATCACAACAACGTTCAAGTGTCTATTTAAGACTTGGGCCAAAATTAACATAACACTAAGTTATCATGGATGGCATGGAGAAAAGCAAAGCAAAACCGTTGTACATAACATGGATGGAAGAATTTCTTAAGTCCATGAATTCTCCATCGATAGTTGCAAGGAAATTTTTATTGAAAACATCACTATGTTTGGTTACCTACTGTCATAAAATAAAATAACCATAATAAAATAGAATAGCTTTTGTCTGTAGAGTAATGTAATTATAGGGAATTTCCCTAGCAACAAAATCCCAAACATAATAAAAATTACTATTTTTATAGATTTGAAAGGGAGTCCAACAGACCCAATAAAAAGAGAAAAAAAATACCGTTGGCATGGAAAACACATGTCTCCACCCCACCACCAAAGCATGTCCATGCCCTTAAAAATGTATCATCATCACTTGATCAAACATTGATAAAATTCCATGTAAGAGAAACATGTGCTCGTCAAAAAAACAAAGGGTTGGTCATTGACCAACAGATGCCCTGGTTGTTTGCTTGTCTATATTGTGCATATAATTATGAATAAGAAAAACTACAGTTGTATTTGGACTAATAAATCCATTTCCATGTGTATTTATTTAAGACCCATGTCTTGCAATACCATGCCTTCCACCAGAAAACCTTCCCACAACAAACTCTCTACTCGGAAGCCTCCATATGGTCAACCCAACCACTAATTCAGATTAATGGTTGTATGTAAGGTTGTTTACTAGGATGGTATTCTACCCTCCAAATAATTCCTTACAATATATAGTGATGGAACTATAAACCTCTTGATGAAGGTGTTTTCTTGAAAAAATGATATTGATGGCAGTTTTGTCCTTACAAGTTAGTAGGAAATTTAAATCACTTTTAGGTACACCTTTATGTCCATTGACCTGTGTTTTATTCTTTTCTTTGTGCCCATTCTACATCCATGTTGTTTTTTCACATGAAATTTCTAACAGTTTTGGATGGTAATGATCTTATAAAAGTAGTTATGTTCAATTATAAATTTCATAGTGGGATTTTTGTGTTTAGTTCTATATATTCCATCAATAAAAGGCACATCCAGGCGCTTCTATACCAGGACCTATAGAGTCAAACTATGAATTATATTCTCAATTTTTATTTTGGGTGGCCTTCACCTACTTAAAAATCTTTTTTTTTTTTTAATGTTTTATGCTAATCAATAAATGGATTTTTTTTATTAGTCGTAAATATTTTTTGTTATTTTTTAGTGCACACAAAGAAATGAACTTTGGTTCTGTTAGACCTACTTATTTCTAACCTCTTTATTAACAATTATTTATATTACAATGTATAACCTATCATGAGTTTATTTAGGATTGTAATGGCATATTTGAGTTTATAACCTACGAAATGTACATCCTATTTCATGGTCATGTACTAAGAATTTTATGCCTTGTTGTCAGAGCCCTCCTAAAGATGAGGAAGATGATGATGACTTGGACCTATTTGGTGAGGAGATTGAGGAAGAAAATAAGGCAACAATGAAATGAGAAGCCTCTAATAAACATCAAGAAAAACAAATAAAGTGAGTATATGTTTGTTTACTTAGACCTTGTTTCTTGAATCATTTTTATAAATTTCAAGATGCATTTGGCTTATCTAACTAAACATTATGTGCCTTCACCTCAATAATTTGATGTGATTGTATACATTGTTTACAACATCATCGATTGATGTGCTTGTAGCCATAATATACGAGAAACTTTGAAGATAAATAGTGTCTAATTCAATTTCAAATGACTATTGAAGTATAAGTAGAGTTGATACCTTCTATTTGACCCAGTGAAATTTTCAATTTAGCTATTTCTGAAAGAATGGAATTTTCATCGAGGAGCATGTTATATGGAACAAGTTATAATTAACTCTCAAAAAGAAAAAATGAAAATATGGCATTGATATATTTATGCATATAATAAATGCAATTGTTGTATCATGCCAGTATGTGCAATATATGAGTACTTTTATTGATTAGTAACAAAGAAATGATTCCATATATTATATTACTTCTCCCAAAAATTGTCCCTTTAAAATTTGTTAGTCTCAACATTCTCATTTTATGCTAATGTGATGATTTGTGTTTAACTAAACAGGCTTCAAAGTTCAAATAATTTTACGAGGGATTCATATGAAATAAAGTTAGCCTGAAGAAACATCCACAATATGTTAGAAACCTTGAATATCAACAATGTATCTCTAAATTTAAAATAAGAGTATATTCTTGATTTCATCTACCTCTATTATGGAAATGTTGCATATCAATGATCCAATCTGATATGAAGCCAAGTTTTCAATTTCTATTCACTATATGGTATATTGGATTTGCAAAGAGAGAAACCTTTCGAAAAGAAACTTATGACTAAAGTGTACTCCATCTATTTTCATATGTGGATTGTCAAACCATGATGAAATTGTTTAATAGTTTGTTGTGTCCTTAAATGAATATACTTTGTCTACTATCTATATTGACCTAAGGCTATTAAAAACAAATTTCTTTATCCAAACAATTCTCCAAACCTAAAATTTCCTTTTAAATAAAATAAATCATTTTTATGATTTAAATATTCAATTAAATCACATAACATATCACATCTTCTTTCTTCTATGCTAGTCTTTCCTATGCTACCACCTTACAGTGTTTCCTTTGCAACATGTTGTGCAATTTCTAGTTATTTACATTCTCTTTGTTTTATTCAAATACTTGCTTAAATTATGGCGGGAAGTAACTAATGATAAATATGTTATTTACATGATTATGAACTATTTTTAAAATATTTTAATTTTTGATAGTTTTCTTGCAAAGCTTAAGAATAAAAATCACTACAAAAATATTTAAAAATAGCGCATGAGCAACAATATCCATAAATTATGAGATAAAATATGTGAGGAAGTTATCCACATGGCATTACATTATGGAAAGGCTACAATAAATCGTTAATTATGGTCCAATCACACACACACACACACACACACATATCTAAAAGAGAAAATCCCATAATTTCATTTCAAATTTTGAAAAAAAGGAACAAAGTTACATTTTGCACATGATAAAAGCATTCAGTATGAGAAAAAACTAAAAAATGAAAATATAAAGGAGAAGATTAAGTGATATAAAAATCACTTATCATCCCTTTATTTTCCTTTTTTTTTGGACCTTTTGCTGACCCCCTATAGAATGGTCCACAAGAACCATTGCCAAATAATTCACAATTGTTTTTGGTGGATGTTATTTGTCTAAACTAGAACTTTCTGAAGCATGAGCTCTCTTTGCGTCGATCATCTTGTCCTCTTTGTATGCCACAGTTTTTTGTTGATCTTGTCATGTATAGTTTATGATTATGTATCATTTTTCTTGTGGCTTGAATTTCCACCATGTACCTAAGTGATCCCTTCTTCTTGGTTTGACGGATTTTATATGATTTCCCCTTCTTCCTCCTCCAAAGTGAAGGGTATGAAAGGTTTCCATCCTTTTGTTTTGCGATCATGCCCATTTTCTCTTTTTTTGGGTACTTTTTTCCCGACGACGTGCCCTGCAAATGTCATATTTGGTAGCATTAGTGATATTGAAATGTAGTATTTTCATAATCCAACAATTGGGTCCACTGGAAGGTTTTATTTTTTAGCTAAATGCAATTAGGTAGAATTTCACTTAGGTCTGTTTCTACAAAAATTATGGAAAAATTAAATTTATCTTTCTCCATTCTTTCAGAGTATATCTTTATAAATGACCCCAAAGTGTTTCTTATATCCTTGAGAACCCTGTGATGCCAAAAAGGAAAGGGAAAATTTTGGAACCTTGCAATTACTTGCATTGTTGAGACCACCATTTTTGTGGAGTCCAAATCTAGGAAGCATGGGGTGATGAAGAGCCCTGCACTTCCCCAAAACTAAAGCTCTTCTTTCAAAACTCTCTCCAAGTCTTCCTAGGTTTCTAACTGAACAATGAAAAAACCTTTGGAGCATAGGTATATATTAGAGTTGTTGGTCTAGGTTGTAAAAATATAATGATGCAGAGCATTGGACCTGGGTGAAAACCCATTGAATTTGCATATGACTTCGTTGGATTGAAGAACATAAAAATGATGGTTTACCTTTATTATTTTTACCTCCATGGCAGGCACTTTTTGTTTTTGTTTGATGATATGTGGGCCATGATTGTATAGTGGTAGATCCGGTGGATTCGAACCCTTACCTCGTGCCACATCCTTTTAGGAAATTGAACCTCTACGGATCTTGGATCTAGAATCACCTCCTCATAGCGTTAAATTCAAGACAATGGTGGAATTTATTGAAATTTTTTAATCCTAAAGATGATGTATGTCTACAAGAAAACAAAATCGATTCTCTATATTTGACTTGATATTTACCACATAATCCATGACAGAGGCCCAAAAAAGGAAAGACTTCCCATTTAGGGTTTTTTTATAAAATATGAAATTCCTCCCCTCATGTTGTGGCTCTTTTATCCCTCCACACAACTCATATGTGAGGATAGGGGGTTTCTTCTATTGTATCCACATTATTCTGAGAGCTAACTAGATTGGGTAACCATGGATCTGGACATGTTTCCCATGGTAACATCTATTCCCATTCGATAGAAAATTCAATATGAAAAAGGACATGGGAATGCCAAGTAATATACTCGGAAAAATATCTTCAATGAAGAGACACCGTAAAAATAAAAAAGAAACCATTTGGGATACTAGATGGAAGTTTGATAAATGATTTATGGAATCCCCCTCTAGGCAATGCCATAGATATTGCTGCTCTACCATCTGAGGGTGCTGAAGAAAAGCTGGGTTCTATGGAAGACTATGACCATGCCATTCCCACAACATCTAGATCCACTACCAGCATTTGTCTTGGTTGATTCAGTGTATTCCTTCCATGATCATTAGCAACCCTCAACTACTTGTCTCCACTAGATGACCGCAAGTTGTATTCGGAAAGAAACCATATACTCTTACTGTGGCCCAAACTCTAAAGAATAGCGCAGGCACCATTTTTTTTTCTAGAATCTATTTTTGGCTCTCGAAAAATAAATTTTCTAATAATATTGAATAAATATTTATTTTCAAAGTTAAACATTATAAATTTCATTGGTCAATGTTAAACTAATAATGGTCAATGGGAAAATCAATTGTTAGAGTGCTCAAGGCTAATGTAGTCATGTGGTAAAATGTTGTCATGTCATCAAATATGAAAATGAGACTTGGGAAAATATCCATTGTATATATAACGAGTTATGTAAACTCTAAATTAATATTAAAAAAAATCTTAGAGCATTGATAAATAGTTTAAATAGTTATGCAAGTCAATAGCAATATGTGTTTGGAAATATAAACTTTGTGTAGCCCACTATTAATGTATATTTATAGCATATCAAATGTATTGCAAATTTGTATACTTATCAAATGTATTGTAGAGAAATTTGTTTACCATGTTGAACTTTGAATTCCTTTTATTTTGTATTTTACATTTTGTTGTACTTTACACTTATATGATACTTATAATACTCAATATCAATTTATCAATTTATTTGTTTCCTCTCATTTCATTTACATTATATTTTAGTGAACAAAATCTTCATAACTATGATATCTTAACATTTTTAATAAAAATAAAATCAAATAAATAATACATATTTATTCCATAAATGATAAAATTAAATCAATTGTTACCTCAATAGACATGTCTATTTGGGAATAAGTTTATCAATAGGTAATAGATGGATGGTATTTATTTAATGAAATTTACTACATATCCACAAAATATTTATGCGAATAGGCATGCTTATTTTTTAATAGGGCTTTCAAAATTTTAATTTAATTATTAATAATTATGAATTTGAGAGTATTGATAAGTCACGGTGTTGGCTTATGATATTATAATAAAGCCTATTTAGAGATTAAAAATCTCCATGATAAAGTCCTGTTAATATTCATGGTTAATAATCTTGTTACATGTTTTTAAAAATGTATATATATGTTTAACTTATATATTAATTAGTTTTAATTATTATTATTTAAAAAAAATTATAATTTAGTTAATTCTTATGAATTTTTTAATTTTAACAATTTGAAATGTATGATGAAGTAAGTGTTTTGTTGCTTATCATAGATTGATATATATCGAAATTTAGTAGTCATTTAGTTTATATAGTTGATGCCTATCAATATTTAGTATACATTTATTTTATACGGCTTGGCTAGTTTTAATAGCATTGTATATAGAGAGTTGAGATTTATTTCAAAAGTACTTATGCCATTTTTTCTTTTCAATTTAATTTTGAAAAAAATATAAAATTAAATTAAAATAAATATGTAGAAAATATTTTTACTTTTTTAGATCTAAGACTTTAACTGCAACTTATGCTCATGGTTATGTCAGCTTCCTGTCACCCCGACGGTATTTGTACTTTTGGTCAGTTTAATATTTTCTCATAGAATCTCGTCATTAATGTCATCTCATGGGATGTGGATTCTCTCTCGAGGGATTCTCATTTTTTACATGTTCAATTTTTAAACCCTCAAGATGGAAAGACTAATCAGACATTTATAATTCAATTGATGAATCCTTCTTCATGAAAATATCTAATCTGCGATGTGGAAACAAAGAATGTTCTCAAAAATTGTCAAATTTTTCGATCTGACATCTCTCCTGCATCATCCATTAAAAATTTCAACTTTCACGACAACAAATATTGTGTCCAGTCAACTGGTTTTTCCTTTAATATGTATTTTTATTTGGTTAATATTTCTTTTCAAAGTTTTCTGAAAGGTTGTTTCCATGCTTCTATTGCAAATTCCCTTGAAGAGTCATATCAGTTAGGACCCATGTCTCATGGACTGTTCGTTCATGTGTTCAATCGAGTCTTGTATGGTTGTGAGCCTAGAAAATGTTGTTGTTGTAGATTTATTTGTTTCCTAGAGTAGCCAAGTGTGTTACACCGTTGTGTTTGCACTTTTTTCTTTTACCTTTTAGTGCATATAATTTGGTTGTTTATCTTTTCCATTGCACTTTATCTTACTTTTATTGTACATGCGCACATATTTTGACTCAAAAGTAAGGAGAAAGTTCTATGGTTGTATTGGAATTTCTATTTCACTTAACTTGACTTTGTACCTGTTAGCTTAGGGTAGAATAGACTTCATTTAGTTAGACACATTGAATTCCTATTTTTACATTTACAATTGTCCATGTTTGGTCTTTCCAGTTCTAATAGTTTTGCATAAAATATGGCTTTGAGCTTTGAGACGATGTGGACAATATTTTGTGGAAGGCAAGTTTTGATAATGTACAACCCTTGGCTTATCAAATACCCTTTTATGTTATTTAGTTTACATCTTTAAAGTCAATGATTTTTGGATGGAAAATATGATCCTTCAGTCGGGAATCCATAAGAAAAACCATGATACCCATATCTATCTAGGATTCTCGTTCGTTACTTGGATATGTTTATAAATAATGTTTCATTTTTTGTATATTTGAGTAGAGGAAGATAAGGGGAAAAGTTTTAGCAAGAAAAGAATCAGAGGTCTTAAACTTGTCTTTGAAGGATCAACCTCTTTTTCTCTCAAAATTTTGGGATCCCTCTTCCACCCAAATAATACAAAGGTGCTTTACATATATTTTTCTATACATTTAAAGAAAAGTAAAATATTAAAATACAAGGTGAAATACGAGAAATACTTTCTATGCAGAAATTTGTCAGGGTTCTTTCCAAGCTCACTGGAAACAAAGCAATGCTTGTGTTTTGTAAGTGACTCCATCAAGGTATTGTCTAGGCCTACTAGCAGCAGAGAAACACCAAATATGAAAACTCACAATCTGATTGTTTTCAACTCACCGTTCTATTTTAACCTTATTCTCATTTAAATTATTTGTAATATTCCCAAATTTTCACTTGATATTTGGAATATTAGAGTTCTTAATTTTCTTAATTAATTAAGTAAATAAAAGGGTAGAGGGACCCATAATCCTCAAAGATTAATAAATATCCACTTTTTATGTGTGAATGTGGATTAATTAAGCCTAGATCTACATAAAAGGGGTAGTGGAGCAACTACTAATGTGAATGGATTGGAGATAATGTCTCATTAATGAGATAGATACTGGAGGTTGATACAGTTAACTAAGATCTTGGAAGGAATAAAACAAATGATGAAGTGATGGAGGAAGTTGTGCAATTAATGTACACATGATGGAGAGGGTTTACATTACACCTAGACATGATGGATGACTTGGAGAGACAGCGCAGTCAAACATGAAGAATCATGTCCACATGCACAACGCAGTTTAGATGAGGGCCAAGGCATGGGAAGGCTCATAAACTATATAAAGGAGATGAAGGCAACAATGAAGGCATGCTATTGAATATATATTTTGAGGTCTGTTTAGATATTGAATTTTCATGTGACATTCCATGCTTTCTTGGGCTGTTTAGCAAAGATTGCAAGTGTTGTTTAGCACAGGGTGTTCCTGGTCAGGAATCCCTTCTCTTTCATTGAGTGATCTCTTGGAAGAGGGTTGTACTTCATTCTAAATTGTGCATTGTTTCCACTTATTATTTCCATCATCTGAAGAACGACTACCTTCAAGAATTATGCAATTTCTAAAGATCGGTTTGGAAGGTGGAGGTTGTCTTCAGTATTTCAGCTAAAGAATCGGTGTAGGATTATTCCTATCACCTTGCGCTTGAAGATCAACATTCCCGAGGCTTCATTTTAGATCTGGCATCAGGACAAGAGTTATTTACCTCCTAGCAGCATTAATTCCATCCAGAATTACGTTGTCCATCATTGCAGATCTAAAGGAGGAAGGATGTTGCTAGCATTTCAGATAGTAATCCTGTGAAGGATCATCCCCTCACCTTGCCATCCGTATTTCCATCATCATGGAGTCTATTGCAGCATATTTTAGTAGGCATAGAGCCTCTCCCTCTTGTACAACGCAATTTTTGTAGTAGCTGCATATTCAGTTGTTGCACCTTGAAGGAGGAAGAAGAGGAGACAATATCTCAAGTTCCTAGCTTGTAGATCTGAAGGAGGGATCAGCCCTCAAAGCTCAGATATGTTTGTAGAACATATTGTAGCCATATTTACATCATATTAGCTTTAGACCTGTATAACCCAGTAGTCAAAGGATCAAAACCTAGGAGGGTGATTTTCCAAAGTTGTAGATCTAGAAAATCCTTTCTAGTTTATCTTGGGTTCCCATCACATTGGCCAGATCTTGAATCTTGGCATCATTAGAGCTCCTAAGCTCCCTAGATCTGAATTTTTTTTTGCAGCATTTTCATGTATATCACTAGTAGAAGGGACAATGCAGTATTGCTTCTGTAATCTCTCCAGTTACGTAGTGCTAGTTGCAGTACCACTGTAGGATGATTATAGGCCATCTATTGGGCTAGATCCACTCTTATTTTGTACATTTTGTAACTGATTTACCTCCATATAATAAAATGGCTCAGCTTCTCTGTAAATTTTGATGTTGTCTTGATATTTATTGTTTACTTAGTTGTAGTTCTTATATTGTGTTTAAGTATTACTGCATTCTCCCTTTTGGGATATTATAGTGGTATCGGAGCATGATCTTTGGCACAACTTGTGGACACTTCATCTTTTGCATCAAAAGAAGAAGTCGATAGATGGGATCTATCAAGAAGGAGGATTTTTCCATCCCTCTCTTTAGTTTCAAGAAATATCTCTCCAAGGAGGTCTATCAAATGAAGAAGGAAAGGCAGAAAGAATATCCAAGAAGAATATTTGAAGAGGAAGGTCCAAGCACTTTCTATCAGTAGAAAATAAAACTGAATAATCATAGATCTCCTCATAGATCTATTATGCCCACTTTCTTTGAAGAAGGTGAGAGGTATAGAAATGAAGAAAGAAGAGAACCTGAGACTCGTGAGACTCTTAGTTTGTATCTTGAAGAGTACAAGGAACGGTCTAGAGCTTTCAAAGAGAATCTAACTCTCCAAAAAAAAATTTAAATCAAAGAAGAAATAAGATCCTATAGCAACAATAGAAGGAAGAGGCACAATAGATTTTATTTTCCTACATTTGATGGATCTTCCTCAAGCACTGTTAAGGTTTGGAGGAAAGAGTTAGATACATTTTTCATGCTACATCCTGTGGTTGAAAAAAAGGCTTTCCAAATTGCAGCACTTCATCTTTTAGGTGAAGCTAATGATTGGTGGTTTAGTCACATGGAGCATCAAAATGTGACTAAATATTTAGATTTCTTTCACAAGTTGAGGAAGAAGTTTGATATGAAGAAGACAGAGGTGTGTCACAAAGATACATTTCCTAAGGAAACAAAGGAGGATTTCAATCTTGTCACTCTGGAAAAGAGGTCACTACATTCACCACCAGCTGCAGAAGTACTTGCATCTAGAGAAGAGACACTTGCAACCTATCAAAATAGTTTTGAGGTCTAGTACATTGGTAGAAGAGCAACCATCTCTCTTACCAACAGTTGGAGACACCACTGTCCTGATTGGAGGAACTCTTGTGTTTTGTCAAGAGGTTCCCACAAATCAGTTGATCCAAGGTATGAATACACATTCATCACTTATTGTTTCAATAGATCTTATTGAAACTTATGGGGACATGCCATCAAGGCCAATGCATAATCAAGGGTTAGAACAAAATGCTGATTTAAAACAACAACATATCACAACACAGAGGACCCTTAATCTAATCAAGGAGGAGATGAAAATCTATCCTAGTTTGTCATGGATGGAATACATTCAACCCTTTTAGTTGAAGTGTCGATTTTCAGAAAATGGGATGAGCATGATCCTATGTACAATGACTAGTTATGAGATCAGTATTGTACCTTGCTTTGAGAAAACATATGGATTACCCTGTAGATCTACAGCGCTGTCACTTAGTAGCAGTGATAATGAAGAGGACCCATTATTCTTGGAGCATTCTGAAGGTAGCTTCACTCATGAAGCAATAGAGGTTAAGATGATGAATGGTAGACATCTTGAGATGAGAAATATTTTCTCCTTTCTTGATGGCACTTTCTCAATGAGCATCTCATAGCTCAAAGAGAGACTTATACTTGTAGCAGATCCAAAACCTCATTGGTTTTGGAAGGCCATGGATGATAAGAAGGTATCATTAAGAGATCTTATTGGAGGTGCACTTCAACATTTCCTGGAGTGAAAAGTTTGTCATCAGTTTGAGGAGGTTGGTGTCTTACAATGGGGGGATACCAAGTTTTTGCAGAATGAAATCCACCATCCACATTGGGATGAATGGCTGATAGTATGGAGCAAGGGGTTGCCCAACCACTTGCAGATCTATGACACAGGCTAGCAAGAAGCATGGCTGCACTGGTTTCTCTTGGGTGAGTATGGCTACCACTCAATGAGTCATAATTTTATGATTGAGGCCTTACACATCACTGGAAGAATGCAGAAGAAAAAGTCATGGTTACTCTGTTTCTTAATGAGAGAGTTTAGACATCACCTATTATATCTTATGTCCTTGTATTTACTCTTGTTTGGGATATGTATCATGTATTTAAATGTATTTCTGTTTGGGATGTATCTCATGTTCATGTATGTACTTGGCTTTGGGAGAAAGCATAACTCTCACACGATGTGGCATAAGGGAGCTTGTTTGTATTATGTTGATGAGACATGTCACATGTCCACTACTATATTGTTGCTCCATGACTTGCACCATGATAATGCAAGAAGGCAACAAGAATCATTGTTGCTATGATTACTATTGGGAGAGTATGGGTTGAATTCTTCCCACACATTGCATGACATTGTTGGAGGATGGCAACAGGAGGCCTTACAACATTGGCTTCTGTTGGGGGATTATGGTAATTGTACTTGGTATAATGATGATGTGATGGGGCATCAAGATGCCTTGTTAAGGTGGCTTCTCTTGAGAGAATATGGCCACTACATTTGGTACAATGATGATGTGGTATGGTAGCAAGAGGCATTGCTGAGATGGCTTCTATTGAGAGAGTATGGCTCTCATATTCTCATTGATGTTGATTTGGCATGGCAAAAAGAAGCATTGTTGCGGTGGCTTCTTTTGAGAGAGTATGGCTCTCTTACTTATTTTCATGATGATCTAGCATGGCAGCAGAAGGCTTTGATGCGTTGGTTGCTATTAGGAGAATATGGTTTGACATTATTCATGTTTTCCCATATGTCTCTACTTCTTGTTTTTCACTATGATGATGTGATGTTTGATTCCTACATGGCCAACATGATAAATGATGAAGGAATTGATATATGTAATCTACTCTATGTATCATGGGTTGGAGAAATAGTTCATGATTTGGGACTTTCCACTTTGGGAATGAACCACTTTATCTTATGTATATCATGTGTAGAGAAGAACTTCGGTCATCATTTGGTTGCCACTTGGAGATTCATTGATGAGGATGGGTATCTAACTTTTCAGTTGGAGGCCATTCTAGACATTCTAGAGAGGCAGATTTGGACCTGGACATGCATGACACATTGTGACATATGGGAAGAAATTCCACATGAAGATGCCATTTGGAGGGAGAATGTTTGCTGCAACATCCACTTTTGCAGTTGCTTGAGGTCAAGAAACATTTTTTCGGGGAGGACTGTAATATTCCCAAATTTTCACTTGATATTTGGAATATTAGAGTTCTTAATTTTCTTAATGAATTAAGTAAATAAAAGGGTGGATGGACCCATAATCCTCAAATATGAATAAATATCCACTTTTTATGTGTGAATGTGGATTAATTAAGCCTAGATCTACATAAAATGGATAACGGAGCAACTACTAATGTGAATGGATTGGAGATCATGTCTCATTAATGAGATAGATCATGGAGGTTGATATAGTCAACTAAGATCTTGGAAGGAATCAAACAGAGGATCATAGAGCATTCATGATGAAGTGATGGGAAGGGTGTACATTACACCTAGACATGATGGATGACTTGGAGAGACAACGCAGTCAAACATGGAGGATCATGTCCACATGCACAGTGCAGTTTAGATGAGGGCCAAGGCATGGGAAGGCTCATAAAATATCATTAGGGGAATTTTGAGGTCTAAAATGGGCCTCATAAGGAAATTATAAAACAATAGTGGAAATAATAAAATAATATTAGATTATATCATCAAATTTTAGAGGGAAAAAAGAAGAAACTACTTTTTCAACTTGTATTTTCAACTTATCTCCCTACAAGTTTACTCAAATTTTGAGCAGCAACACTCGTTGGATGCATAATTTGATTCCACGTCCAAGGAGTACCCATGTTGTATAATTTCAATGGACCCTACTATATGAAAAAAGAGAAATACATGAAAAGCGTGATTGCAATCACATTTTTTCATGTATTTCTCATTTTTCATGTATCAGGGCCATCAAAAGTATGCATCATGGGTAATCCTTGGATGAGGAATTAAATTTTGCATCCAAAGAGTAATCCCATTCGAAATTTGATTAAAACCTTAGGGAGATAAGTTAAAAATACGAGTTGAAAAAGTAGTTTTATTATTTTTTAATATTTTTACTTTTTTACTCCAAAAATGGTGAATCATCCCCCATGATTGACATAATCATCTTGAATCTTATTGGTTCTTATAAATTTTATTTTGGTTGTACATTTTTCTTAGGAGGCCCATTTTAGACCTCAAAATTCCCCTAATGATAAAGGAGATGAAGGAAACAATGAAGGCAGGCTATTGAATATAGATTTTGAGGTCTGTTTAGATCTAGAATTGTCATGTGACATTCCATGCTTTCTTGGAATGTTTAGCAAAGATTGCAAGCATTGTTTAGCATAGGGTGTTCCTGGTCGGGAATCCCTCCTCTTTCATTGAGTGATCTCTTGGAAGAGGGTTGTACCTAATTCTACATTAGGCATTGGTGCCACTTATTATTTCCATCATCTACAGAACCACTACCTTCAGGAATTATGCAACTTCTAAAGATCAGTTTGGAAGGTGGAGGTTGTCTTCAATATTTCAGTTGGAGAACCAATGTAGGATTATCCCTATCACCTTGGGCTTGAAGATTAGAATTCACAGGGCTTCATTTCAGATCTGTCATTAGGCCAAGAGTTATTGACCTCTTAGTAGCAACAATTCCATCCAGAATTACGTTGTCCATCATTGCAGATCCAAAGGAGGAAGGAAGTTGCTAGCATTTCAGCTAGTAATCCTGTGAGGGATCATCCCCTCACCTTTCCATCAGTATTTCCATCAGCCTGGATTCTATTGCAGCATATTTCAATAGTCATAGAGCCTCTCCTTCTTATACAACGTTGTTTCCATATCAACTGCATATTCAGTTGCTGCAACTTGAAGGAGGAAGAAGAGGAGACAAGATCTCAAGCTCCTAGCTTATCGATCTGAAGGAGGGATCAACCCTCAAAGCTCATATCTGTTTGTAGAACATATTACAACCATATTTGGATCATATCTAGCTTTAAATCTATATAACCCAATAGTCAAAGGATCAAACCCTAGGAGGGTGATTTTCCAAAGTTGTAGATCTGGAAAATCATTTCTGGGTTATCTTGGGTTCCCATCACATTGGCCAAATCTTGAATCTTGGCATCATCAAAACTCCTAATATCCCTAGATCTGCATTTCCTTTTGTAGAATTTTCATGCACATCAGTAGCAAAAGGGATAGCGCAGTATTGCTTCTATAAGCTCTCCAGTTACGTAGCGCTAGTTGCAGCACCATTGTAGGGTGATTCTAGGCCATCTCTTGGGCTAGATTTACTCATATTTTGTACATTGTGTAACTGATTCACCTCCATATAATAAAATGGATCAGCTTCTTTGTAAATTCTGATGTTGTCTTGAGATTTATTGTTTACTTAGTTTTAGTTCTTATATTGCGTTTAAGTATTACTACATTCTCCCTTTTGGGATATTACATTATCATGACAACTTTCTTTATGATGTGTTATGTCGAGTAATGAAATGAAGGAGACTATATATTTAATTAGATAGAGTGGGGAGTTGAGGTGACTCACTGATTGAATTAATACTTCCTGGAAAATTGATATTTCATGCATAAATTAAAACCAAAACATAGAAGTTGTCTTCTCCTAGTGTGTCGCCAAGTATTGTCTTTACGATGACACTCCAAAATTTTTTCCTAACTCAATTTTGGAGCCTACATGAATTGTTGTTGCAAAATATCTAGTGTTGTCACGTTGTTTTATTGGATATCCTTATGTTTTATCTAAATATTGCATCTAAGTCAATGTTTTATAAGCATCGTCACCTTATATTTAGAATTTCTTGCATTATATTACCCAAATATAGGTGAATACATAGTTTTACTTGACTTAGTAACTATCTTTATTCGCCATGCAACATACACACACAAGTAAAGAAAAACACTTTCTTAAGTAAAAGCACACTCCAAGATCACAAAGAGTGGCCTCCATGTTGAGCGCACTCCTTTTGGCTTAACAACTGAACCCTAGTGGAGTAAACTCCTTTATTCTCATCCATTGTGTCCTCCACATGAGTACACTCCTTCGACATGAAGACTTGTGCCCTCTTTGACTCATGCATGCACTTTCCTTGTTGCATGTGGGCACACTCCTAGAAAATAGGAGCCCACTCTCCTTCACTCATTAACTCATCTATCCTTCGACATGTGGCGAGCATGCAGGGAATGGATTTGCATTTAATCTCTTTATAATCAATCTTGTTAATAATTATTTCTCATAATCACTCTCATCTTGGGTTAGAAACACTTCTTTGGATTAAGGAACTCTTTTTCGATCTTCATTCTAAGTAATTTTTGCATGTCAATTCCATTTCTTGCCTTTGATGTTTTTGTTGTTTATATTGATTTCCTTGCTGGAATTTCACTCACTTTTAGTTTCTTTACTAGTTTTTCATTTCATTCTTGCTTCTACAAGTGTAAATTTGTTGTCGGAGGTTATGATTCTTCACATTCTAGTCATGATTTCGACATAATTTATAAGAACTTGTATATATTTTACATAACCATTTCTATCATTCTATCTTGTTGAACTTGTCCTTAAGTCATTCCAAGATAGAGGACTCTCTTGGAAGCAAATTTCTGATTGTCAAAGAAAATTGTGCCCAGAAAGACAATTTTTCCTCAAGAGCACACTTCTTCGGCATGAAGAACTGCACCCTCCTTGAGCGCAAGAGCACACCCTGAACCCATGAGTGTTTTTCATCTTCGCCTCTTCAGCATGCACCGTTGTGCCCTCCTTTTCCACTTGAGCATATGAACACACCGTGGAGTCCTAAAGCCTGATCTCTTCAACCCTCCAGAGTGCTCCCTTGTGCCCTCTTATCCTCTTCGAGCACATGAGAAGACCTTGAACTCACAAACGATATTCCTTCATGTTTCAAAAATTTTCCATATGATCTTCATGATCTCTCTCTCTCTTTCTTTAGTGCATACGCACACCTTGAAGCCTTGAGTTATCCTTAAACTTCATTTCGTGCTTCGAAAATGCACCCTCCTTGTTGTCATGTGTATTTCTTCCATGTACAAGTAATCATGTCCCATCAATGATAGGCTTATATTCCCAGATACAATTGATATTTTTTTTAATATAATCTACTAATTTATTTCTTATAAGAGATAAAAGATTTCGTGAAGCTAGTATTTGTTGCTATGAGTGTGCTTCCATGTATAGGTGTTAAAGCTACTAGCCTCATTACTCTTTCATCATCTGTTGGAGCTATGCCTCCTACTAGACATCGAGTGGCCTAAAAATAAGCTTCACAAGAAATAACTGAAGAAGCAATATAAGTTACAAATCCCACCATTCATATTCTTACATATACATAGTGCTTCATAAACAAATCCAATGAGGTCATGTGGAATGAAATCAAAGACACATTCATGTAGAAATAGTTCTATGAAAATTTGGAATATTTGGAGGTATACATCAACATCAAGTGGTCCGGGATAAAAAATATTGCATGTAGGTTCCTATTCATTCCTTGTTCGGAGTTAATTGAATGGATTCTAACAAACATGGATTATTCAAATGTAGTTCTTCACAGTGAAAGTGGTGCTAAACTTTCCACATATTATGGAGAAGACATGCAAACTTATTATAAGAAGTTAAAGCCCACAAATTATGCCAACAAAAACTTCTACACTAGATGGACCGATCTTGACACAAGTGACAATGATCATGTATTGGTGTCAAGAGCTTTCCAAATTCTGACACTTCCCATCCGCGGTCTACCCAAATAAGATTCTTAGGAATTTGTATCATTATCTTATTTCCATATGTTGTAGGCTGCATGGGTGAAAGAACACTAAAGTAGTTGAAGAGAACTATATATTTATGCTCAGCTTGGTTGTTGCCCGTAGAAAAATATTCAACTAGGGAAATATACTTTATTTTGAGTTATAGCATCTTGTGGGGTGGGCTAAAGAATCTATAAGAACAAACAAGGCACCAAATTTTTATACGTATACATTTATGTTGGATGGTATATGTGCATGATATGCATTTTAGTGGATGTATTGGAACTAGACCCCATAGGACAAGTTCCCAGTTTACTTCCATTGCAGGGTGTTATCATATTTTATTTTCATAGGGGCATACGGCAGGTTGGTAGAGCATTTGTTCACAGTAATATTTCATATGATACATGAGATCAATCCTCTTTACATGCCTGAAAAGGTGAAGGAGTCATTATGTGATATCATGGATTGGCTTTATGTGCTGGAAGGTAAATATATCATATGCTTTGGATGTCAAATTTCTCCTCATATCATGTCGTGATATTTAACTAACAAGGTGGTCCTACAATAAGTGGCTTATCTATTGAAAAAATTGTTGTTAGGAGTTATTCACAAAAGGAAGAAATCCCCTTGGTCCACCTTCCATTTGATGATTGGAATGTATGAGATAAAGAGCCATAAGGTGGTAGAATATTAAATACAAGAGATGGATCGCTTGCACCTTGCAATCAAGGACTTTCATGGATATGACCCCAGAGGAGGGTGCAAGTAACATTTTGAAAATATTTGTTTCAATTTTCGATATTCATAAATGACTACTATAGAAGATAAAAAGGTGAATAAATGGTACCTTGCACTAAGAAAGACACATCCAAGAATTTAAACCAATTCCCCCCAAGTTCCACCAGCTCAAGATGTATAGGTATAGGAGGCACGAGAAGAAACAACTCAAATAAATATTGTAGCTCCTGGGAAAAGGATCAAGCGTGATCCAAAAATAGAAAGTAAAAGGAAATGGAAAGATAATGCATTGAATAAGGGATCCATTCAATTTGAACAAGGGATTAGGAAATTAGAGGCAAAAATGAAACAAGAAGAGGAGGAGAACATGAAGCAAGATGAATTTATTAGAAAGAAATAGGAAGAAAAAGAGTAAAGAAGGAGAGTAGAAGAAGAGAAGGAAATGCAGTCACAGGAGGAGGAAGTAGCACAAAGGCTAGAGGAAGAACAAATGATTTGGGAAATAAAAGAATAATTGGAGGAAGATGATACCATTCAACCCATATATGATGAACTGGGTTCTCCGACAAAACCTCCTCTCATGGGTGGCCATATCCCATTTCGTGATATGGGAATCACACCTCCACTTGAAGATAGAGTCATGGACATGTGTAATATCATATTTGATCAGCTAAAGAAAAATATATTGCAAAAAAAAGCAAGATACCTCCAAAATGGTCCTCAAAATATTGTCTTTGTATCCAAAAAAAGGTGATAACTAAAAACACTAAGAGGAATCCCCAAGAAATCATGGAAACTAATGTTGATTTTTCTACAATAGCGCAAGATAAATCTAAGTATTTATTGAATGAGAATGAAATATTGAGGAAGGAGTTAGTTGTGGTAAAGAAACAAGAAGAACATCTCACTGTAGAAAACCAAAAACTATCTTCCCACAGCTTCAACACATCATTTTTTGGATTCATTCATATAGGAGAAATTGGGGCCAATGGAAGAAAGCACAAGAAGTCTTAAATATCTTGAAGGTGGCAAACAAATTAGTTGATCTACTCTAGGAATGGGTTGTCAAATATCCATATGTTTCACAACATTTGGTTACAAAGGATAGGATTTATAATGAAATAGATAGAGTACAACTGAGACTCCACCATCACAATTATATCCATCTTGGAGAACAATCGACTAACACTATTGCTGCCTATAGCAGAATGCATAATAGCTTGGAGTCACTAGCACATAAGCACGAGATGCCTTCAGTGGTATCAACTGGGGAGATAAGAAGCAGGGAAATCATATTACAAGAAGTGAGGCAGTATATTTAGAAAATACGGAAAACGTTAGAACAAGAAGGCTTGGATATCACTAAAGACATTATTCTACAATATTCCATTGCAACAACAAAAACTTACATGAAACTATCATGGCTATGGAATAATGTACGATCAAACTCAAAATATATATTGACAAAAGAATTGGAGGTGAAGATGTAATTTACAGTGGAATTTCCATTTCATATCCAAGTCATTTCTATGGAGTTAATAGCATGGCACACATACATTACTAATGAGCTCCATGAAGAAGAAAATTACTTATCCATTTGAAAGCATTTGTGTCATGTTACAAGTTTTTTCCTATATATCCACTATCTTATATGTATTTTGTCTTTTGTAATAATTTAAATGTAATGAAGTCCGAGAAACACATGTGGAATGTGAAAGTCACATATGGAATGTAAAATATCATGTATAGAATATGAAATGTTGTATGGAATCCCATAGGTCATGCAAGTTGAAGAGTCATGAGGAAACTCAAAATTCATTGTCATTTGTTATAAATAACTACTCATAACTCAACTAAAGGGCTTGGATTCTTATACTTTAGCCCAAACTTCTTTTGTATTTCATAGGAGATAGATCATTCTTTGGAGAATCAAGTGGTGGCTTCATGTTCCACTACTAGATCTAATGTTTCATCTAAGTAACAATGTACTTGTAACCTTTAATTCATAATAAAAATCTCTTTGAGCCATAACTTCTTCATGCATGTATCATGGATGTAGTAAGACTATTATTGTTATGTTTCTAGTATATTTTGACATAATTACATGCTAAGATTAATGAGCTATTTCATTACTTAGATATGCACCTTGTTGAATGAATGTTGTTATGATTTTATAATTTTTGTTTCTCTTATGAACTAATTTTCAAACAAATCAATGAGCATTTCTATTTTCTCGCGGGTCTCCCTTAGGATAGTACTATTAATTTCCTAATTGGAGGCTCGTTTCCCTTTACCAAACATGGAAGTATGTCGTGCATTCTACATTTGGTGTCACACAAATATTATATACTTGTTTACCCAAAGAGGTGTTTGTGATCTCTTTTAAGTGTATTGTAACCCAGGTGTATCTATGAAAACTTTGCAATGGTGGCTTGACCATATAGTCAAATGGAATCCTACACCAAATGGTGTGAGTTCTAATTGGGACCTCACATCGGGGAGATCCCCTGTATGTTGGTGGTATCCAACAATATCAAAAATATATTTAAGTCTTGAATATGTATTAGATTTTGCAGCAATTTTAGGATGTGTTTCTAGCAGACATCTCAGAGTTAACACCTCATGAGGAAGTGGATTTTTATATTGAATTGATGCTAGGAGAAACACCAACATAAAAAAAAAAAAAAGTATAGGATGAGCACTCCAGAGTTGGTGGAATTGAAGTTGTAGCTTAAGGAAATTCTTGATAAGGGATACATTGGGCCAAGTGTGCTTCCTTGGGGTGCACTAGTGTTATTTGTGAAGAAGAAGGATTGTACTCTCAAGTTATGCATTGATTACAAGAAATTGAAAAAGGTGACGATTAAGAACAAGTATACTTTTCCACAGATCAATGAATTTTTTTATCAATTGAAGGGAGAAGCAATGTTCTTGAAGATTGACTTGAGAATAGGATATCATCATGCATGCATCAATGAAGAGCACATATAAAAAACTACATTTCATACGAGGTATGGGAATTATGAAGTTGTAGTGGTTCCTTTTGGTCTTTCTAATGCTTTATCTACTTTCATGTGTTCCATGAATAGTGTGTTCCGTCCTTATATGGAACATTTTACGTTAGTATTCATTGATGGAATATTGATATATTCTAAGAATGAGGAATAACATGCAGAGCACTTAGCAACAATGTTAATATTGTTGAGAGAGCATTAGTTGTATGCCAATACTAGTAAATGTAGTTTATTTCATACAAAATTTCATTACTTGGGACATGTTGTTTCCAAGGTAGGTATAACAGTGGACCCGAAAAATACCAGAGCTATCATGGAGTGGGAAACTCATAGGAATGTGGATGAGGTTAGATCATTCATGGGACCAACACATTACTACAGGTGGTTCATCATGAACTTCTCACAGATTTCCTATTATATTACATCTTCATAGTGGAAAGGGAATAAGTTTGAATGGATTAAAGAGTGTGAAAATAGTTTTGAGCAATTGAAGAATTTGGTTACAAATGATTCGGTCTTGAAGATTGCAGATCTTGACAAATAATTTGTGGTTTGTATAGATGTTTGAAAAAGAGGACTTGATGGAGTCCTATTGCAGGAAGGACAAGTTGTATTCTATGAGTCAAGGAAATTGAATGAGCATGAGTATAATTATGTGACACATGATATTGAGTTGGAAGCTATCATTCATGCATTGAATATGTGGAGACATTATCTTCTTGGTAGGAGGTTTATCTTGATGAGTTATCATATTGGGTGGAGGTACTTGTTTGATAAACATAATTTGAATGCCAGTCAAGCTAGATGGTTAGCTAATATTAGTGAGTTTGACTTTAAGATCAAGTACATTAAGGGAAAGGAGAATAGGGTTGCATATTCTCTTAATGGAAAAGTGCAGGTCGATCACAATGCAATAGTTAGTTCCTATGGGATAGAGTTATAGGAGAGGATCTTGCAGGTAGGAAAATGTGATGATAGGTATCAGTAGTTGAGGCATAGGTTGCAACAGTAGGATGCAGGTGATAAGGATGAGGAGTATCATCTCATAGCATATGGCTTGGTCAAGTTCATAAACAAGATTTTTCTGCCATATCACAATGAACTCAAGAAGCCTATCTTGTGGGGATTTCATGTTAAGTCATATTTAAGTCACCCAGGATATCAAAAGACATTGACAATAGTTAATAAATTCTATCATTGGTAGGAATTGAAGAAAGAGGTGGCTGAGTTTTTTGTGAGATGTTTGGCATGTCAGTAGGTAAAAGTAGAGTGTAAGAATCTAGGTGTTTTGTTACATTTGATTCTGATTACAAAGTGGAAATGGGAGGTCATTTCCATGGACTTCATTACAGGTTTGCTGAGGAAATCGAAGCATTATGATTATATCATGTTTGTGGTTGATAGGTTAAGTAAGGTAGCACACTTCATTGCATTTAAGTCTAAGATTTCAGCTAGTGAGGTACCTCAGATTTTCATGAGGGAGATAGTGAGATTGCATGATGTTCCGAATAAGATTGTATCTGACAAAGATTCCAAGTTCACTTCTAGGTTTTGGAAAGAGTTTTTTGTAGGTTTGGGGACAAATTTTGTCTTCAATACAACTTATCATCCACATACATATGGATATAAAAATAAGGTTAACATGATTATTGAGGACATGTTGAGGATGCATATCATGCACCAACAATGGAAGTGGAAAAAGTGTCTTTCACTGGTAGATTTTTCTTATAATAATGGCCAGTATTAGGAGTGCTTGAAGATGAGTATGTTTGAGGTTCTTTACGGGTAGAGTTGTAATACTCTTATTAGCTGGAGTGATCCAGGGAAGAGGTTATTTATTAGACCGTATATGTTGGTAGAAATGGAATAGGAAATGCAGGTTATTAAGAGGAATTTAAAGGAAGTACACGATATGCAGAAGAGTTATGTAGATCAACACAGGTTATTTAAGTAGTTTTAGTTTTGGGAACATGTGTACTTGTGTATCGAGCCCAAGTGGAGATACTTGAGGATTGGATCATGTACCAAGATGGTATCTTAATATTGTGAGCCTTTCAAGATCCTTGAGAGGATTGTAACAATGACATACAGACTCGTGTTGCCTCCAATAGTGAAAATCCACGATGTTTTCCATATTTCATTGCTTAAGAAGTATGTGCAAAATATTGATCATGTGATTAATTTTTTTGTATTGTAGGTGGAACCAGAAGGAGAATTCCAACCATAACCACAATTCATATTGTAGCAAAAACAACTCATGCTTCAGAACAAAGCAACCAAGGAGGTTAAAGTGCAGTGGAAGCACTTCGGGACTAATGAAGCTACATGGGAGATGGATGATAATATGTGGGTTGTGTATCCTCCATTATTCATTGGTTTGGGTAAATGCTTTTTTGGTATATGTACATGTATATGTGGATTTTGTTGTAAATGCGCAATGAGTTATGTTATAAAGGTCCAATGAAAAGTTTGATTTTCATGTTCATTATGTTGGTCATGGTTTGCAGGTTGTTCATTTTAAATACTGCATCGAACTATGTTCTAAAGCTCCATGGGAAGTGTTAGCACTGCAATTTTCAAATATTTTCAAAGTTTGGTCATCATTCTCCAAGGAATCAATCTTCCTTTGCAGTTCAGTTGAAAGAATAAAGTGCTACTGTCAAAGTGTAATGGTGAGAAAATTTCATTTCTGCCTTCATTCATTTCATTTTCCCTCTTTTATCTTTCATTTTTCTGCAACCCAAAGTCCAACACTCATTTCCCTTTTCAAAACCCTTTTTAACCATTAAAATTCCTTTTTTATTGTTAAAAAGAAACTCTGCCCATTTCACAGCAAACCATTTAAATATATCATATATTATATGATATAACTTACCGCACTTAATCATCGTGGACCCCTTTCCCTTTCATCGCAATCGGCTTATCGTAGATTTAAATTTCATTAATGTTACATTTTCCATCTCCTACAAAAACCCTGATTCTGATATTAAGTGTTCATCGCAAATTGCACATCACGGGTTTTAACATTTACCTCCCACTTATCATATTTAAAACTTCTCGATTGCGATTTGCGATATGAACTTGGGCCCCACCTTTTTCATGCCACGTCATCTTCCACTCACCGCAATCTCACTTCGCACTTCGAAGATTATAACCTTTACCCTTCATGCTCATATGTAAAACTTGTGATTTGCGATGTGCGGGTGGCCCCACCTCTGTCATGCCATGTCATCTTCCACTCACCGCAATCACACTTCACACTTCGCAGATTATAACATTTACCCTTTGCTTCTCATATGTAAAAAATTCGATTTGCAATGTGTGGGTGGCCCCACCTCTGTCCTGCCACATCACCCTTTCATCGCACATCGCACTTCGCAGGTTTTAACCTTTACCTCCCATGTCTCATAATAAAACTCCCGATTTGCGATTTGCGGTATTGTTTGGGTCCCACCTCTTTGCCATGTCATCACCCCCATCACAAATCACATTCCTTCCTGCTTGTGTCTTATGTTTAAACATTTCGAACCCGATCTACGATTGCGATATATGTATAAAAAAAATTTCTCCTCCCGCTCATCTAATAATCTCTCCCACTAATGGAATGAAACTTCGCTATCTCTTTTAATCCGCCTCCATCCCTATCATGAAAAACTAGAAACCAAAGGAAAGGAACAATGATAGATTTTCTCTGAAACAGATTTCTACCATTACTCTCAGCACCAAGACATTTTCGCGAGGCACCAGGCAGCATTCAAGGGACAACCACACATTACTTTTACTGTTGTTTACGCTTTTTGTGGAGTTGGTTGCACCATAACAGAAAATGAGTCTTCCTATAGACTGCCACATCATATAACCACTTCGAATTGTTAGTTTTAATGTTGTTTATTTTTATTATGTCATAGAACATTGTATTAAAGTTTTTGAATAAGCCTCATCTCTTGCATGAGATGGTAATAACTTTTAGGAACAAATTTACTACTTTTGTGGGGATGATAGTTTTATATTTTTGTATATATGTGACAAATCGCTATGAAGTAAGGGTTCGTGGTTTTAGAATCTTGACTCATATGATCAGTACTCTTTTTAGTGAATGAAATGGACAAAAACTTCTGAGGACTTATTACCAATTTGGTGTGTGTATTTTCAATTTATGAGGACTTATTATCTTCAGTTACCGTTTGCAATTCCTTATGTTGCTATGAGTTTTTATCAGTCTCTTCGCATGTTCATATGTTTTATCAAAAAAATTTAGTCTCACATAATGAGACTTCTTGGTAAAATATATATAATAACAGTGGGAAGAGAATCACTCATGACAGTTATCTTTTATACTATTTTAGTGAGAATATTGTAAGACTAGGAATAACTTTCTCTTGATGAAATATTGTTGAACTGCTACTTGTGTTAATTTCTACCAAATTCAGTAGATTTTTGCTTTGTAGACCTACTATTTCTTCTCTCATTTTACATTTTCTTCTCCTCATAGGCTACAAAATCACCCTTTGGTACCACATTAGGCTCCAATACCCTGATTAGTAGAACTGTGAATTTGACTGAAATCTCTTTTCAGTGGATGAGAGTTTAAACCACCTACCAATCTCATAAAACAAATCATTAAATTGCCTTAGAGTTTAGGATGTGTTTGGTCAGGTGCTTGATGCAGTTCAAGTGCTTATTCCATCGCCAACATATTTTGGTGCATCTGCTGGGAGACGAAGGCCTTGAAACAAAGTATTCTCCCGATGTCTCTTGTTCTGAATTGTTGAATGTCAATTCTTAATGGTGAATAAGAATTTATAACGTGAATAAGACTACAAATTAGTTCACCTCACAACTCCACAGAGAGGAAAAGGGGTTTCAAAACCTCCAACTACAAGGAGAAATTAGAGATCACCTACTGTTACCCTAGTTGCAGACCCAAAGAAGATCATTAAAGATGGAAAAGGAAAACAAAGATCAGTTGAGGCCACATCTCAATCAGTGAAGAAAGTACACAAAAAATACATTCTAAAGAAAAAGGCACCCTCATTTACTTTAGAATCAAAAGAAGTTAGACTTTCCAAAAATCTTGTTGAAAAATCTAAAATCGAAACTGCTTCCCTAGAAGATAAAGTAGATGTTGTTAATTTAAGCTCAACTGAAAATTTTTCTCAATCCTCAATTAGTAAATCTAAAGTTAGTAAATTTGAAGTGAGCACTATTTTAGTCAAAGAGGAAAAATAGAGTTATTAAGTATCAATAAGGAAACATAAGAGTTTGTGCTAACTGAAGGGGAGTTAGAGCAAGTATTGGAAATTGCACCTTTTCTTGATAGATATGTTTTGACTAAAGAATATTTTAAGACCATTTTAAATTTCCTCAAACTCATCCTAAATACTAGTCTTTCATCACTCAACAAGAATATTTTCCTTTATCTAGAAATCCAGTTGTTGGGTCATCCTCTTCTCATCGACTAGAAGAGAGTGTTCTTGAAGGCCTTACATTCAAATTATCTGACTTCCTAGCTAAGAAAAATAATTTGAATTAACCTCATCCCCTCAAGAGACAACTTTTGAATCTGATTCTTTTGTAGAAGGTGAAGTCAACACATCCTATATTCATCTCTTTGAGAATCCACTATTTTCAGTCCCTGAGCTTGAAGAATTAGCTCAAGATCTCCAATTTTATGCTTTCCTAAATCAGATTCAGAATCCAAAAATTGTAATTCCTATTTCCCAAACAACTACATCAACCAGTCATCCATCAACTGTACATCAACAAAATATGGCTCATCTTGCCCTTACAAGGATGCAGCATATAGTGGCTACAAGATAAGCTCCACTTGCTCTTCCTCAACCTTTGCATCCACTCCCTCAAGGGGATTACTTGAAATATCTTCCAAAATACACCAGGGAGGGAGAAGGAGTCTCTGTTGAGGAAAATTTAGTGGCTTTCTATAGTTATGCTGACAACCAGAATGTCGAACATGAATATGTCTGGTCAAGACTCTTTGTTCAGAGCTTGGATGGTGAAGCTCGTAAATGGTTTAGAAGTCTTCCTCCAAACTAAATAACTGAAATTGATGAATTGGAGGAAATATTTGTAAATCAATGGGGTGATAGGAAATATTGTGTGTACTACCTTGCAGAATTTGGAACTCTGAAGAAGAAACCAAACGAGTCATTGGTTGATTTTACCAAGAGGTTTAATAAGATTTATAAGAAAATTACCAAAGAAATTAAGTCTCCTGAGACTATAACTATGATAACTTTTGAAAATTCTCTAGATTCTGAGTTTTATTTATGTTTAAGGGCTAAGAAAGCACATACATTGATGAATATGCAAGAGGCTACAATTGGAGTGCAGTCTAATCTCATGGCTTCTAATAAATTGAAAATGGAGGAAGAAAAGGTAGTGTTATCACTATAATTTTTTTTTTCCTAAACTTGGACAGTTTACATTGTTCCTTGTCATGGTATTAGATAAGTGTTGAGTCATTTCATGTTTTAAAGGGTAGGTGATAGGGTTAGAGTTTCATTCTCATTGTCAAATAAAGTTCAACAACCTTATTTCTTGCCTTGAGTGTCTCATATCTTGTTTAGAAAGTCCTGTTTTAAACCATCTAAAGAATTAATTTTGAATTAGCCCTAAAAACAACGTTTTCGTAGCACAGACAGCGTAAAAATTATGTTTTGCGCTACGAAAGCGCTGCTCTTTTCGTAGCGTAAAACCCAGAAAATGCATTAGGCACGCTATGAAATCGGGGATTCGTAGAAATTCATGTCAAGTCATCAAATCACTCAAATTTCATTAATTCTTCATCATTAGGTATCAGCTAGGAGTCATTTCTCATGCATGCAACCATTCAAAACCATCATTACATTCATTGGAGGTCATTTATGTTAGTTATTTTCAAAATTCAAAAGGGGCTGGTCTTTTGTTTCATTGTCTCATGCAAAGAAGCAATACATACATGCCATTTCGAATGGTAAGCTCATGGTAAACTGAAACCCAAGCTTCCTTCATCTTGAAACCAAGCGAGGCTGAGTTCCTAATCAAGTGAGGCTATTTTCGAATGCTAAATCTTATGGTAATCTCTTACCAAAACTTCTCTCATATATCAAGTGAGGTTGATTACTATTTTCAAGCGAGGCTGATTAATATACCAAGCAAGGCTGATTGTCTTGAATTCAAGCGAGGTTGATAAATCATAGTTTGCAAGAAACTAATAGGAAGATGAAGAGGCAGATTGAAGACCTTGAAATTCAATTGAAAAAATTAGAAGGTAAGCTACAGCAGAGATAAAACAGAGCAGTAAGTTACAAATTCTAAATCAGTTTTGTCATAAACAAGGAGATTACTTTTTGGGGAAAAAAAATTTCATAGTCAACTTGTTTTTCTTGTTAAGCTCTATGGAAATAATTGCAGAAGTTCAAATATCCTTAAGACTGCAAATTTTGGAAAAAATTGTGTAAATGAGGCATACACAGTAGTTTCGTAGCGCGCTACGAAACTGTTATAGGTGAATTTTGGGCATTTTTCATAGGTGTTTTGGGGGTAAAAATAGTTGATTTCCAAGTTTTGATACTGCTAATGATAAAGTAAAGGTCACAGATGAAGATCCAAGTTTCAAAGCAGAAGAAGGAATGCCTTCAAGAATGTTTTATAGCAATGAAAATTCTGTGCTACGAAAACAGATGCTATTTTCGTAGCATAGTTATACACCATCTCCTTTATACTGTTTCGAAGGATTCTTTTTGTACAGGTGGAAGAGGGAGGTTTCAAGGTAGCACATGTCACCTATCTAAAATAGTCAACATTTCTAACAAAATACTTTAAGATAAAACATGGAGATTAAGGGCTAAAAGACAGGAACTCTGTCTCCTGGTTTTACGGCAGTTTGGATCATGATAAATAGGGTTACAACAAGGTTGGAGGTATCATCAAAGTCCAAATACTTGAAGTTGCAGCTGTCAGTGGAAGCATTAAAGGTCTTATGAAAATTATTGGTGGACATGACACATATGAAAATGATCTATCCATGATCATAATGTTCAAAAAGATGCAAGGGTTTAATGATGAGCTGGAGAAGACAATTTTGGGTGAAGATCATATTCTTGAGGTCATGTTACTATATTTTTTTTTAATAAATATCAGTTGTTATAAGGTTTAAACATATACAAGGTACTAATTTTGAAGAAATTTTCAACAAATTTTCTTGAACAACAGTTTCGTAGCGCGCTACGAAACTGATGAAGCAACCTTTCACCATGAAGAGCAAAATTCTGTTTTCTAGCTTTAGTAGTAAATTTCAAAAGCGGTTTCCTAGAAACTTAAAATGAATTTTTGAAAATTGAAAGAGGATTTTCTTCAAAAAATCCATAAATACAAAACCATCTCTCAGTTTATTTAAATTAATTATGAAGTGGGCGATACAAGGCTTTCTTTGAAGCCCTATTTTCAGAAAACAATGTTTTCCTGTTTTACACATGTTTTTCAAGGATAGTTTCTGGACAGCAGGAGAAGTATTTCAAAAAAAAAGAGAGGTTTTTATTCCAAGAAGAATGGAATAAAAAAATCTCATTTATTTTCTCAAAATACATCATGGATGAGAAGATAAAGTCTCTGTCCCAAGACCTAAGTTTCAGGGAAGAAACAAGAATAATTTGCTGAAGTAGTCTTTTCATCATTTTTCATAGCAAATTTTGAAGGAATATTTGTGAGTTTGGTTTTGAAACTTCTTTTGGTAGTGTTTCAAGTGAAGATAAAGGATATAATGAAATAAAAATATTTAAATATGTTGAAGAAAGGAGTGAAAACACTACGCTACGAAAAGCACTACAAAACTGTGCTACTTTTGTAGTGCAGATTTGTTTTCATTGTTTTGAGAAGTCCAAAGTAGATTTTTCACAGCTGGAATGAAGGGATAACTTGGGAAATATGCCAATCATGTTCCTAACATCAATTAGCCTCGAATTCATTAGTTAGAAGTGGTCAAAACATCTCATGAAACTAAAAGGATCCTAAACTAAAAAACAGGAAATTTGTCTCCTGAGTTTTAGTACAGTTTGGGCCATCATCAGCATAATTACATCAAGGGTGGAGACATCACCCAATTCAACCTCATGAGGTTGTAGCTATCAAAGGAAGCCTTAAATATTTAGATAAGGTTGTTTTAGACATGATAAGGAGTTTCACTCCTATTTGTATTAGGACTCCTAAAGAGGCAGTTAGCTGTCAGTTGTAATTAAGAGTCTGTTTTAGGAGTAGAATAGGTGTTAATAATAGAAATTCGAATTCTCTTGATGATGGATCATATAATCCAATATTTTAAAAGCTATATATGAAGCAAGAGGTCTAATTAGCAAAATGTTGAAGAATTTTTGGCCCAGTTGCTGCTTTATGCTATGAACTATAATCAGTAATGTAGAGAGGTTTTCCTGAACATATATGAGTTCTCATGGGGTTAATGTTTTCTTGATTTATATGTTACTTTGAATCATTTGCAGTAGATATTATTGATGTTACTCAGAATTCACAACCATGTGCTCTGACTTCCTTTAGAAATGAGATGACTCTGTTTTTTTCTGCATTTTGTGAGTAAACTATCTTTGAACCACTAATAGTAGGTTTCATTGCTATTACTCAGAATTCATAACCCTATGCTCTGAATTCCTTTAGTAATGGAATTACTGTGTTGACCTATTTTCTTGAGTGAATTATCTTTGTTTGAAAACCCCATTTTCCTCAGGTTCCATGTCTAGAAACCTTGCCACTGAATCTACTGACTTGTTGACTCCATAGCCCAATGGTAGCAAGCCTTCATCTTTCAACCTATAAAAATAAAAAATCACAAACCACAGAGTTAGCCATATATCTATAACTTATATCATTAACCCTTGAGAGAGCCCTCTCAGGCTGAGGAGGCTAAGCCTCAGCTAAAAGATTGGTTTGAAATAGTTACACTGAGGTAGTCTTATCAGCATCCTATCAGGGTCCTCTTTTGGTGATAATAGGTAGCAAAAGAAAAAATGAATATGAAAGAAGAAAAACCTTATTCTTCTAAGTCTCTTACAGCAGAAGAAAATATCGATCAAATGTCCAATTTGATCAAGGAACTTTTCTTTAAGATGACAAAATTAGAGTTAGAAAACAAGCCAGCTACTAGAGCCAATCAAAATGAAGCCAATAGAAATCAGGTTCCCTTCAAGAGGCCATTTCAACCCCAAAAAATCCTACAGCACCCAAGGAGGAATGTTGATGATCAAAATGTTCTACCTCCTTTGAATAACTTTTCTGAATAAGAGCAGCAAGAACATGATGAAGACAATGAAGAAATAAACCTTGTAGGAGAAACCTCACAATCAACTTGTCTGAATTTGCAAGAATATGAAGACCAGTCAAGGATTTATTTGTTTTCAGATGATGAGAATGTCCAAATTTATGCACAAAATGATAAAAAATAGCAAGAAGCTCAAAAAAGAAATTATCCTTTGAGATCTAAAGGCCCTGTTCAATAGTCTCAACAAAAATCAGATTCAGAGAAACGAGATGTCAAATAGAAGGCCAAAGTCAATGAGGTTCCTCCACTCCAAAATTCTACCCCAATTTTCAAAATCACTGTAGAAAATAAGGAATTAGTTCCAATTTATTTCAGTTTCAAATATGAATTGAATAAAATCAGAATTCTGGTCCCACTTCTGGAATTGTTGAAAAATCCAGCATATAAAAAGTATTTTAAAATTCCGCTACAACCACCTCTCACTCTTGATTCATTCAAACTTGAGGATGATCATCCCACTATTTCTCTAGGTTGTCATGTCCAAGACCAAAATGATGAAAACTCACCATCTTTCTATCTGTCACTCAATATACATGAAAAATTGCTGCATAATTGTCTGTTAGATTATGGGGCTTCTCACAATCTCATGCCAAAGAAAGTGATGGATGAATTGGGATTAGAGATCACCAAGAAATACCATGACCTATATACCTTTGATTCCAAAAAATTCAAGTGCATTGAAGTAATTAAGGACTTAACACATATTTCATTAAAATTGGAATTTTTTTATTAGAAGGACATCACTAAAATTGAGTTTTTTGGTTATTTTGAAATTCTAGATCCACTATTTAATTCCAAATTTAATGAAATATGTGTTACTTGGTTGTTTCTCTTACCCAACTACCTATGAAAATCTTAGTGATGGACATTGTAGTTGCGGACATTCCTTCTAGATTTGGGATGCTACTTTCCAGATCTTGGTCTAAAAAATTGGGAGGTACCCTTTAGATGGACATGTCATATGCCACCATCCCAGTGTTTGGAGGGGAATTCAGAAGGATGTATATGGAAACCCAAATGGCCTACATCATTAGCGATCAGAATAATCCTTCAAACCATCCCATATATGCTGAAGAATAGGAATTGAGGTCATCAATACTACACGTTGTAGCTGATAATAACAATTTCTAGCCTGAAATAAGTGACAAAAAAACATTTTCAAGGTACAAATGAGCAACATTTAGAGGGAGGAAAAATCTGGAAATTGTACTTTGATGTAGCCTCATCAAGAGAAGGATCAAGAGCTAGTGTAGTCCTCTTTTCTCGTACTTAGCAAAGGGTAACTATATCATATAAAATATAATTTGCTACCACTAACAACATTGCTGAATATGAGGCGCTTGTGCTGGGAATGAAGACAATGAAAGATTTGGGAGTAGAGAAACTAATTTCTTTTGGTGATTTAGAGTTGGTGATAAAGCAAGTGAGAAACAACTACCAAGTGAGAAATTCCAAGTTGAAAAAATATAGGAATGAATTTTGGGACTTGATTGAGAATTAATTTTCAACATTTAATTTAAATTTTGTCCCTAGAGAGGAAAATCAAATGGCCGATTCACTAGCTATAACTACTATTACACCATTTTTTGGTCATATAACCTATTACCATTAGATGGACCCAAGTACACCATGTAAGACCAATTTTACCCCAAGTAAAATTTCTTTCACTATGAAAATAACTTAGTAAACCACCTTTATTAAGTTGTTTATGGTCTAAACAGGAAACACCATGAGGAAATATTAAATAAATATACATTTGCTTGATTTTCCTCAAGGAATAATTAGTTAAACAATAGTTTAATTAATATTCCTGGTTATATTTAACCCAAAACAAGGAAATTAATTAGATAAATAATTATTTATCTTATTATTTTCTAAGAATAATTATTTAAACCTTATTTAAATAATATTCTTTGTTAAATATGACTAAATCACCCTTAAATAACTAAATAAATCATTATTTATTTGATTATTACTCAACCACATCCTTAAAATGATAAATAAATCATTTATTTATTTATTATTTACAAATAAAGGGATTTAACCCAAGTCAAATTCCTTTTCCCTCCAACAAATATAATAAAATATTCCATAAAAGTTGGATCTTGATTTGGTTAATAATATTTTAATTATGCACCAATATCTAGACTAACTCAATATTTTGTTATAAATAGAAGGGTTTTCCCATTCATTTATCACCTTTTATTGCCTAAAGATCACTCTGGATCTATACTTTTGGTCTGACTATTGATCCACCATCATAGTCATATTTTGCTACTATTTTTGTCTGGGTTTTCTATACCATCAAGAGAGAGGAATTATAGATCTAAAGTGCTGACTTACAAGAACCCATCCCATTGAGGAGAACAAGGAACACCCTCTTGTGTTTTCCTCCCAGATGCCATTAATACAAAATTCATTTGATATATTCTTGTCTTGTCTATTGGATGTATGGAGTAAATCTTATTTTTTCCACTGCTTAATGTCTTCTAATGCATAAATCTAGATTTTTGCAGCATTTATCTTGATCACCTAACTTCAAATCTGAGGATATTAGCATCCATCTCTGTTGTTAAGGCTGTTTGTTATGCGCAACTAAAGTGGTCTTTTTTTGTACGCTTGGAATTAAGATTCATACTAACAACTTCTAGTAATTTCAAAGTTCCTCCAGATGTTAAGGCAGCCTATGATGTTCAAATCAAAAGCATGCCTTCAATTCTTGACAACATCAAATACTGGCAAGTATTTGAGGATGAAAAGGAAATTCAGAAATTTTTAGAGTGTGTTGAAGAGTTTGCAGACATACAAATTGATGATGAGTAGGACATTATTGAAAATCAAAATAACAGGGCTTTTAAGAAAACCACGGCTGGGAAGAACATTATAGATCTGAAAACTAACTATATTCATAAAGGATTAGTTCCTTTAGAAATATTGTTCGATAATAATGATGTTTTTCTCAATATTGACAGTAAATTTGATGGAGAGATTACAATAAAATGTAACATTGACACATAAGACCAACCAAAATTAGTCAAAGTGTCCAAATTCCTTTCTCTTAAAATTAGAACAAAATATATCAAGCTGCTGAAAGAATTTGCTAATATTTTTGCATGGTCTTATGGTGAGCTGAAAACTTATGATAGAAGCATAATGGAGCACAAGATTCCTTTGAAAATAGATGCAAAGCTTGTAGCACAAAAAATCGGACATATCAATCCCATGTTGCTCTCAATCATTGAGAAAGAAATTAGAAAATTATGGGAAGAAAAGATAATTCTTCCTTTGAGATTTTCTAACTAGGTAGCTAATATAGTTCCGGTTCAGAAAAATAATGGAGAGATAATAATTTGTGTCGATTTTCACAACTTGAACCAGTGTTCATTAAAAGATAAATATCCACTGCCCAAGATGGATTATATTTTGCAGAAGGTTGTAGGATCCAAAATATTGTCAATGATTGATGGATTTTCAGGCTATAATAAGATTTCAATTGATAGGAAAGACAGAGAAAAGACAACATTTACCACACCCTGGGGTACATTCATGTATATCAAAATGCCAGTTGGTCTGATGAATACAGGCACAACTTTTCAGTGGGAAATGGATATTGCCTTTACGGGAGAAAAAGACAGATTAGTAGTCATCTATTTGGATAGCATCATAGTCTATTAAAAATATGATAAAGACCACTTGAAACTTTTGAAACAAGTTTTTACAAATGCAGAAAGTCTGGTTTGTCCTTGAACCCAAAAAAGTCATCCTTTTTTTTCCAAGAGGGGAAATTATTGGGACATATTGTAATAGAAAGTGGCATTTTTATTGATCTAGGAGGAGTAGAAGCTATTCAGAAGATTTTTTTTCCAAGGAATAAAAAAGAATTGCATTAATTTTTAGGGAAAATAAATTTTCTGAGGCATTTTGTTCCTAACTTTGCAGAGATGATCAAACACATAAATGCTTTGTTGAAAAAACATGCTAAATTTAAATGGCGAGATGAAGCAAAGAATTCATTTTCAGCAATCAAGACTGCCTTTACTGAAGCTCCAATTTTGATTAGTCCTGATTTCGAAAAAGATTTTCTGATTTTTTCATATGCTTCAGAATAAACAATTGCAGCTGTATTGTTACAGAAGAACAAACAAGGTTTAGAGCAGCCTATTTCATTTTTTAGTCGTGCTTTAAGAGATGTCGAATTAAAGTATAACTTGACTGAAAAACAAGCATATGCACTAGTTAAGGCTTTGAAGTAATTTCGAGTTTATGTGTTGCATTAAAAAATAATTGATTTTGTGCACAATATCATTCTTAAAGATGTTTTTCTACATCTAGATACAGATGGAAGAAGGGGACGATGGATGACCAAAATTGTGGAATTTGATATTGAGATTAGACCAGCTAAATTATTAAAAGGTCAAGGCTTGGCTCGCTTGATGGCTAAATCTAACTGCAAGGCTTTAAATCTGAACATAGAGGCAACTGAAGGAGAATATGGAGAAGGTATTTATAATTATCCTAAAATATTTCATTCAGATTGGTACAAGGATATAGTATACTTTTTGTTAAATTTCAACTGTCCCCCTGAAATGGAGAAGTCAAAGAGGAAAGCTTTCAAATTGAGAGTTGTTAAGTATTACATTTTGGAAGACCATATTTATTGGACGGAATTTGTTGGAGTCTTATTTAGATGTGTAGATGAAGTTGAATCCAAATAGATTATGACAAAGATACATGCAAGAGTGTGTGGAGGACAACTGTATTGGAAAGACACTGCAAACAAAATCTTAATAGCTAGCTATTAGTGGCCAACTATTTTCTCTGATGTTTTTTCCAAAGTTAGGAGCTATGTCGAATGTCAGAAATTTGTTGGTAAACAGAAATTTCTACCATTGCCTCTTATTCATATTTCAATAGATGTTCCTTTCCAGCAGTGGGGGTTAGACTTCATCGATGAAATTCATCCACCTTCATCAAGACAACATAGATGGATTCTCACAGCTACAGATTATTTTACTAAATGGATTGAAGCTTACCAACCAGGAATGCTACTGATACTATAATTATCAAATTTCTGTTGGAAAACATTATGTCAAGATTTGGTTGTCCACAGAAGTTAGTAACTGATAATGAAATGTCCTTTAAGTCTACTAAGATGTACATCTTTTGTCAGCAATATGGAATTGAATTGATTCATTCCACGCCTTATTACCCTCAAGGTAATGGATTAGCTGAGTCATCCAATAAAATTTTGGTGAGGATCATTAAGAAAATGCTACCTGAAAATAAGAGAAATTGGGACACTTGGCTGGTACATGCTCTTTGGGCAGATAGGGTAAGTGGTAAAAAATCAATTGGAATGTCTCCATTTCAGCTTGTATATCATACTGATGTCGTAATGCCTTTGCAATTAGCTCTTCCTGTGATGAAGTTCCTGCAATATGAAGTTGATGATGAAAATCCAATACAAAGGCGAATGTTGCAGTTGATAGAGGTACACCAAATCAGAGAATCACTGATAGATAAAACATAGAAGTATCAGACTAAAGTCAAATCTATTTTTGAAAAAAGAGAAAATCAGCAGTTATTATGGGAGAATGATTTGGTTTTGCGCTCGGATGCCATGAGAGAAGACCATGGAAAGCATGGTAAATTTGAGAATTTGTGGTTTGGACCATTTGGAATTGCTGAAGTTTTGGAAAACAATACTTTTCTGCTCGAACATCTGGATAATGATCAACTGACTGGAGGCCCATTCAATGGTCATTTTTTCAAGAATTTATTTGTTTAGTAAGTCATTTGAGTCATTCCTTTGTAAATATCTAGTGTGATGTGCCAATAAAAAACCATGCCCAATGGTACTTTTGTCTATATATATGGTCAATCTTGAGTAGTACAGTCAGTCAATGGTTAGTCCTAGTCATAATTTTTAAGAGGTATTATGAGTTTCAAAGATTTTTTAAGGCACTGAGTCTATAGTCCTTCAAGCCTCACAGGGAGGAATTCATCCCCAATAGGAGCCACTATTAGCACTACAATTTTTCAAATATTTTCAAAGTCTGGTCATCATTCTCCAAGGAATCAATTTTCCTTCTCAGTTTAGTTGAAAGAAGAAAGTGTTGTTGTCAAAGTGTAATGGTGAGAAAATTTCATTTCTACCTTCATTCATTTCATTTTCCCTCTTTTATATTTCATTTTTCTGAAACCCAAAGTCCAGTACTCATTTCCCTTTTCAAAACCCCTTTTAACTATTCAAATTCATTTTTTATTGTTAAAAAGAAGCTTCGCCCATTCCACAACAAACCTTTTAAATATATCATATATTATATGATATAACTTACCACACTTAATCATGGTGGACCCCTTACCCTTTCATCGCAATTGAATTATCACAGTTTTAACTTTCATTCATGTTACAATTGTTGTCTCCTACAAAAACCTTGATTGCGATATTGAGTGTTCATCACAAATCGCACATCGCAGGTTTTAACATTTACCTCTCGCTTCTCATATGTAAAACTTCTCGATTGCGATTTGTGATATGAACTTGGGCCCCACCTTTGTCAAGCCATGTCATATTCCACTCATCACAATCACACTTCGCACTTCGCAGATTATAACCTTTACCCTTCGTTTCTCATATGTAAAACTTGTGATTTGCGATGTGTGGGCGGCCTCACCTCTGTCATGCCATATCATCTTCCACTCACCGCAATCACATTTCATAGATTATAACCTTTACCCTTCGTTGCTCATGTTGGGATCCTGTGATTTATCAGATTGGCATACTAAATGACAAGGCAACACAAAAACCAGTCTTTAGAGCTCTAGGATCTAGCCCTCCTAGTCTCAGAGAGGGATCTCTCAACTTGTTTGCAAAGATATGACTTGTTTTCTTGTGAAAGGTTCATTTTAGGCTAGTAATTAAGTTTGAGTTTATTTGATTGTTTGATGGGACATGATGCTCTAGGTAGTATAGATAGGAAAGGGGAGTCTCTGAGTCGTTAGGAAATGGATTCAAATGGAAATGGTAACAAGTTTGTACATGAATCAAGGGTGTCAAAGGGAAAATATAACTTTTCTTTTGGATTAACAAAGTCTTTCAGGTGAAATGAAATGAACATTAAGGTTTTAGAATGAAAAGAAGAACTAAGGGAAATTAAGAATCCTTAATTATATGTACTTCTCAACAAAGGGACTTAGAACATTATCTGAACATGAAGGAGTAATTTATAGACAGGGCTAACCATGAATTCTAGAAATTACACTTCAGCAAACAACAATCTCAAGGCAAACTTTCAAAATGAAATCTAAGAGTTGAGGAATGCTCTATTTCATCAAATATTTCACTTTCAAGGATAAGAAAACATTCAAGATAAACAGATAATTACATTCATAGAAGAGGGATCTCCTAAACATATAGGACTGCAATTATAATGACTTTCAAAATAATTATTTGAGCAAGTACAAAGGGCATGGTCAAAACAGACCTCTTTGGCAAACTTTGGACAATGGTACTTTGAAAGGAGACTTCAGAAATAGTTTTTAAAGTGACAACAAGAAGAAGGGAAAACCATAAATCATCTTAAGGCCAACTATATTGAATTACTTCTGAAATAAACAAGCTTAAAAGTTGAAAAAGCAGTTAAACTTACTCAATCAAACATTCAACAGATGAAAACATAAAGACAGTGAAGAGTAAATAGGTCTAAGGTGCTTCCAGGAGACATTTATTAGCCTAACAATTTTACTCTACTGTAAGAAAGCAGTGATGAAAATAGAATGGAAAACATGAGGAAACATTGACAATTTAGAATACTTCACCAACAACCAAGCTCAGGGATCCAATGGCAGAGCTTTCTTCATCCACAAACAGGTTAAAACATCCACAGGTTCTAGTACATCAATTTATTTTCAATCTCATTAGAGCTATATATTACTTCAAAGAGTTATCAAATGCCCCCTTTACCATGAGTTCGAATGCAGTATTTATGCTGCAAATGAGGAGGTGGAAACATCTAGGGTTCAGAATGTCATAAATGACAGAGTAAATGCACTCATATCCTTAGAAACCAGGCAAGGCATAAGGTAGGAATGTTTCTCAACTACTTATCTATGTATTAAGTCTATCTTTACTTCCTGAGGATGAAACAGCTGAAAGATTGGCTTTGAGGCTCCTTTCTTCTTTTTACAATTACTGTCTGACACTTTATAAAATATCCTTTTGTGTAATAACTGCCAATTTTCCCTTTGAGTTATAAAGTAAGTGAAAGGTGTCAATTTTGATTTATTAAGTGAATAACTACTCCTTTGATGTATTTGAGGCTGTCTTTAAGCCTAAGTCTTCTTGATCTAATTCTAAAACTGCTCCTTAGGCCTAATCTGCCTTTATTTCATCATTTAACTATGTTTTAAGGCTCTTTAGCCTTGATATGCTAATTTAAACCCTTAACACGTCTGTCTGTGTCTATATACCTTGATACTCTATTTTGACACTAATTTTGTGTTTTTGAGGCTGATCATGCCTTCTTTGGTTTTCGATTTTTCCTTTTGCTGATTGTGTTCATTGTCATATATCCCCTTTTGTTGGCTTTCAGTCTTCATTTATAGGGTTAAGCTCTTAATATTTGGCTTTTGATATTTAACCCATTATACTGTGTATAAGCTCTTAAAATACATGATTAAACCTTTTAATCCACTGCATTTAGTCTTTAAATTATTGATTAAATCTTTAAATTTCTGGGTTTTTTCTTTAATCTCTAATCTTCAAGCTTTAACCTCACCAGTCTCCTTCATTACTGTGTGCAGGTGGTTTTTTGGTGCGGTGGAGGGTTTAATATTATGACCAGTGCTCAAATAGCACCAATTAAACTGTGGAAATAAACCCCCGAAGCCTTTACTCTACATTGTTGGATTTTCAAGGGTCACGATCTCAGGCCCTGTCTCTTTATGAACCGTAGGGGGCTTTCGGCCTCAAAAACTGCTGTCAAAACCTGCAAAAACCACAAAAACATTACACAAAGTCCTGTGGGCCGGAAAACTGCTTACAGAGGCTGTGTGGGGCAGAGAAGTTGGGCGGAAGCGGAGATGCAGGCGAAGGAAGGATTTCTGTGGTGCAGAGGCGAAAAAATTGTGAAAACCATTTTAAATTTGGATATAGGTGCGAAAAAGACTCGACGGTTTTATGAAAACCGTCGGCGGTTTTTGCGCGAAAAATAGATGGTAAGTGGTTTAAACGCGATTGAATGTGATTCCACATACCACGCGACACCTGTCCTTTAGAAAATCGCTAGTATCACATGATTTTGGAGTGTTAAACCTTGGGAGAAAAACTTGCGTGATATGCAACAACAACCGTTGGATAAAGGGGATGAGATCTGACGGTGTGGAACGAGCACGATGGAAAAGTTGCTCGGGCGGAAGAAAGTGGAAACCAAGTGGTAGCGTGCGATAGGGTGGGTGTTGTATGTAGTGGATGGTAGGCCCCTTGATGGGATTGGGTGTCAAGATTAATGAAGACCGTTGGATCATGAAGATCCATGGTGGAGATCGCTCAATGGAGTGGTAAGGCGGGGGAATGGTTAAGTTTTGGTCAGGAGGAGGGAGGTTGAGAGGGGATTGCTGAGCCGTTAGATCATGAGATCTATGGTAGGGATCGACCAAGGGAATACACAGCACGGGGGAAAGAAAAAGGAAGGGGGGCTAAAGGAAAGGGTGTTGGGGTGCGGTTCTGTGGAGAAGAAGCGACCAGGGGCTAAGGAGGAAAGTGCTTATCGCATCGTGGGAAATTTTGTAAAGAAAAAGCGGGTTTATTTAAACTCTTGATTCGGGCACTCGGACACATGGAGGAAAGGGACTAAATATTTTAAGCTCTCGAAGGCTTAAACCCATAAAACTTTTGAAAAACATGCCTTTTTGGCCAAAAATGGGGTTTTTAGGCAAAATAAGGAATACCGATAGGTTAAAAAGGGGTGTTTTAAACCAAAATCGAGTGAGTTTAATGGTTTAAGGGGTTTCTTAGGGAAAAATGAGGAGTTTTAATGAAGGAAAAAGTGAAGTTTTTAAAGGGAAAAAGAAGGATAAATAAGGGGAAATGGGGGCTATTTTCAGAGGGAAATGGACTAAAAACAGGGAAAAAACAGCTTGAAATGAGCCTTCTTCTTTAAAACAACAGGATAACCTTTTAGGAGGCATGGATGAAGATTTTTTTGGTGAATTGATAGACTCAAAATTATGAAGGCAGTGAGATTTATAGAACTGATAATGTTTGTCTGCAATGTTATTTCTATAAATCTTGGATTGGTAATTTAGTCATCTTTGGATATCATAAGAATTATGGGTGACTAACAGTGGCTCCATTTGGGGAGGCTGTCTTTCTAAGTGTCCAGAACCTCTGGAATCTTTGAGCTTCAGTAGACCAGTGCCTCATCCATTGGGCAGATTTCTTCTTTTCTTGCTGGTCTTTCTCTGAGAGGGACAACTTTTATTAATATACAACATGTAATTGCTTCAAAACAACATCTCTACCTACCCAATCCTACTTGTCCTAGCATTTTTTCTTCTTCCTTTGAGTGCATTTAAACTAGCAAACTCTTTGAAATTTTATTTTTGAGAGAATAAATAAACTATCTAATCCTATCCTTATCTCTTCCAAGAGTTCAGATTAAACTGTTGAACCCTTTATTTTCTACCTAGCTACTATCTGTCTAGGTTAAGTTGTTTGAAAATTTTATTCTATTTCTAAAACAAGAAATTTCAACATAGTCAAATCAGGATTAGACTATTTGATTTGCTATGGTGTCTATGGCTATATGTACAAGTTGCACATAGACTTTATTTGCAGAACAATAAAAAAAAATGATGAAGGCTTGAGATCTGAAATTTATAAATATCCTTCAAGTCTTTTTATAGCTGTGATTTTGATCTATTTAGAGTTGTCTTTTTCCTTTTCTTGGTTCATATTTTGAGCTTGTTAAAACCATTTCCTTTCTGTTAGCCCCCCTATGAAATTCTTGACAAGAAAGCTGGGGGCTAGATTGTTGTGGAGCCTTCAAGGAACTCCTTTCCATTGAAAACTCATTATCCTTGAAGCCTCTCAGTGCTTTGCCTAATACAATTTCTCTCTGCTGACCCATTCTTCAAAAAGGCCTACTACTCCCCCTTGCAGCCCTGCAGAATGCCCCTTTTCTCCCCTTTCTTATCTTCTCCATCAGTCCCATAAACCCCCTCCAATTTCTACTCACACCCTTTGTTTTCCCAAATTCTCCCTCCATCTCCCTATCGTTGCCCTTGGCTGGCCTTAAAACACTTTAGAAATGGGCCAAAAATCATAAATTCCATTGGAAATGGGTTAAAAACCTACTTCCGACCATATAATAGTCTTCAGCCCTTTTTCCCATTAGCCCCACGCCTCTTTATCTTCCACAAGACCCATCGCTGTGACCGGGCTCTAACATTGAAGGGCGCTTACCATGTTTATTCATCAGGCGCATCCTCGACCGTCGATCCTGACAGATCGGATGGCCAAAATCTGTTTCCCGGCACCTACGTTTCCCCCGCCAGATCAACGGTCCAGATCCTTCCCCGCCGGTGGACCCCACAGCACACTATGTTAAAACCGCTGGTTTATTTCGCACCACCCTCGCGCGCTTGGTGGTTTTTCCCCACATGCACCCTCCGTACTTCCTCCCGTTCCATTGCATATAACTTGTTCGTTTCGTGTTTTTTAATGTTTTCTCGTTCGTTTTCACTCTGCAGACCGCGACCTCCACCAGAGCTGATTTCCATTGTTTCTCTGCGTTTTTCTCCGCCATGTCACCACTCGCACCACCTTTCACCTCCTCCACATCATACGCCACCCCATCCGTGATTTATTTAACTTGTTTGTGTATTTTTCAGGATTATTAAGAATTAATGGCTACCATGGTGCGTGTCTTTGTTACAAGGACATCAAGAGTCAAAAAAGATCATTTGTAGAGGCGAAATTTACAAAAACAATCTGGGAAGGTGAAGATAAGATGGTCATTTAAGAGAACACGGTTTAAACTTTATAGAAAATCTCCCTGCGCCAATAAAACCCGAGCTAACTTGTCAGAAGCAGAAGTGAAGTGGAAAAGTGTTTTCGGTACAAGGCAAAGGAGATTAAGGCATGATAATGAAGATCTGGAGCCTTAAACCAGTGTTTTACAGAGGCGAAGCATTAGTTTGAAGACCCCGAGGAACAATCAAGAGATCCCAAGCACGAGTATGAGGTAACATCAGGGTTATTCATCAGCAAAATGTTTTTCTTCAAGTACAGGGAACCCATACAGCTTTTAATATGCACTTTTTCCCTAAAGGAATTTCCACCCAAACAGCAGTTCAAAACCGCCAGAGAATTTACATGGCAGACCCTTCAGTGGTTTATGTTATTTCTTTTTAAAGGCACCAAGAGTACTACAGCCAAAATGTGTCAAAATCATATCTGAAGAAGATCACTCTTTCATAAAAGGGGTGACAGAGATTAAATACACAACAGTTAAACAAGATGGGTCTCGGCCCCGCATTCATTTCGGTGTTTAATATTACATTTAATGTTCACCTACCCCCTTAGTCGATTTTCTGTTCATCCTCTGCTATAAAGCACAAAAGGAAACTATCGTGTTGGTTGTTGATGAGTTATTAGTGAAATGCAAGCATTTTCCTCTTGAGACAAGTTCTCTCTGTAATATTGTAAGATAGGCTGAGATTTGATGTATTCAAACTGAATGTTCGAGCTATGGGCTATGATGTACCTGATTGGCGTTGTTTTTAATATGAAAAGCATGTTTCTTTGGATCTTGATCTAAAGCAGCTGGTGATGTTTTCCTTTCTTTGTATTTGTGATTGACTTGCTCTCATTTTATTATGTTTCTTCAGGCTCGCATCAGAAGTTTGGCATAAGATTTACCCTTGATAGGTACCTTATGTTGCTGCTCTCCCAGCCCTTTATGTTTTCTTCTTATATGTGTATCTGAATATTGATTTAAACTGATTTAACCAGTGTAGTGGATGTTATTTCCTGCTCTCTATTTTGTGAATTAATGAGATCTATGTTTAGATTTTCTTGTTAGGATCTAGTTGGATGTGTTGACTATACTGGTAGGTCTAGAACCCTGTCTCTGCCTCACTAGAATCTTTCCATCCCAACTAAGCCTCTCTAAGATCCCTTTTTTTGCCTCCGATTTTGTCCAAGCAGGTCTGGAGTTAAATGACCTCTAGCTTGATCTATAGACAGAATTGGATGGTCCTCCTCCATTCATTTTAAGTCCTTAATGTCCCATTCCAAATATCATCTTTAAGATCCAAATGCTCTAGATGACTAGCCCAACTGAAAGCTTGCACATTGATTACAAATAAATCCTTTCTTGACTCCATAGCCCAATGGCCTTGATGTTCTCTGAGTTCTCTACCTTTGCCTAAATTCCTCTTGGCTCATCCTTGTCTCATGATGGACCCTTCTTTCTTGATTCCCAACAACCAAACTCCAAATTAAACAAACAACCCTGAGCCTATAACTAGCCTAACATCTTAAATCCGAGCCTCAAAGACATATCCTTTGACTCCCGTAGAGAGATCCCTCTCTGGACCTAGGAAGGCTAGATCCTAAGGTCTGAAAGTGGTTCTATGTTGTCTCATCTTTTGGTCTTGTCAACCTGGCCGAAAACATGGGAACCCCAACATAATGGCGACTCCGTTGGGGAGCTCTGAGTGCATTTCACCTTAAATATTTTTAAAAAACTCAGAGACCTACACCTCTGGTTAGGTTGACAGTAAGTCACTCCTTTCTTGAACCGACCTCCATTGTCGAGTGTCCATCATACTCTTAGACAGAGCCTGGAAAGGGCCAGGTAGCTTCCGGATCTCACTCTCTTCGGAGGTGACATATCTGGTAAATGCCCTCGCAGTCAATCTCTGGTTGGAGTTTGTTGTTTGAGGAGATTCCTGAAAGGTGATAGTGCCTGAGCACTGTGGTGGACAGTGTAGCCCCTCAGATACACCCTAAAACCCTCCACTTGGCGACTCCATTGTTCCTAAATGAAAAGACTCCACTGGTGATCAGTAGGCCTGCTGATTGTCTTGGTTTCACCATAGACTCCACTGGGAGACCAGTCCTTGAGACAACATCAACCATAGTAGAAGCAACAAGTAGGGTTAAGCTACTTGGCTAGGAAGCATTATGGCTTTCAGAACCATTCACACAAGAGCTTATCCCAACCCTGACCCACCTGACATAGTTGAAAATCCGGAGAGTATCCTCAAAGGAGCTCCTACACCCAAAAGACCAACTATTTCCAGTCACATTCATAGAGCTAATTCTGCACCAGAAGACCTACTAGCTCTATCACTTTTTCTCCCTAACCTAGACATACCTAATAGACTACCAAGAGCTAGGTCATTCAATCACAGAACTAGCAAGACCTTGAGCCTCACAGTTCACCATCTCACAGTGGTCAACACACTAGGGACAGAGGAACCCCTCCATCTACGCCACCGGATATCCAATTCACTCAAAACTTGGGGCTCTCCCATCCTAGATCTGTTCAACAAGCTTCTGTGGGTCCTAATATCTCTGTCATCCAAATACCAGCTGCTCCAGCCAACCGTATACCTCATCAGAACATTACCATGGTAGCTTGGTATGCACCTTTAGTCTTACCTCAACCCCTGTTACCATTACCCAATGATTATCAGTAAAAAATACCTCACTTCACTGCTAAAGAATCCATCACAGCTCAGCAACATGTAGATAAGATGGAGGATTCTTTCGATTATATGGAAATTGACGATGAAACAATCAAAATGAGGATCTTTGCCCAAAGCTTAGGGGGTGATGTAAAGAAATGGTTTAAAGGTCTACCTCCTGGCAGCATCCAAGATCTCCCTGCATTATATCAGAACTTCGTAGACAAATGGGAGGTTAAAGAAAACCCTCGCCAGCTCCTGGCTGAATACATGTCCCTTAAGAGGAACGTAGGAGAGAGTGTTCACGATTACACCACTAGATTCAACAGCATTTACAATGCTCTCCCTCCACACATGAAGCCTCCACAAGGTATGGCCCTGGCTAAATATCCTGATGGATTTGATGCTGACATGGCCTATGAGCTTAGGGATAAAAAGTACACCACATTGGAAGACATGCAGAAAGGAGACATAACCATAGAGGCAAACTTGATGGAAAAAAGGGCAAGATTAAAAGCTGAGAAAAGGGTAACATACCGGGATGACAATGTAGCTTCCACATCTGATCCCAAATATGATAGACTGTCTAAAAACGTGGAAGAGCTACAAAAAATGATCAAAAGGATGGTTTTCCAAAACAGAAACCAAAACTAGAACCAGAACGTTAGAAGAAACAATGTCGTTCCCAACAGACAAAGAGAGTCGAATCAACAAATTGTTCCCCCATTTCAAGAAAAATTTTTAGATGAAGATGAGGGGATCATAGAAGATTCTGAAGGGAATGGGATAAACATGTTCGAAACAGAAGACTCATTCCTTAACTGTGATCCAGAGGAAGATCAACCCTCACCTTCGTACTGGGATGAGGGATGGTTAGAAACTGAGGATTACAAATTAGGATTCGAAAATGCCATGATGCAGGTCAGAGAACAGTATGAACTTAGGAGCAAAAAGAACCAAGAAAATCCCAAAACAAAGACTCCTGAGGTAACCATCAACAAAAGACCTGATAAAAATTCTAAAGCATCTGCTGCAAATGGCAAATCAGCAGCTGAAGTTCTGGGAAAAACAAGGAAAAAGGCAACCAAGACATTGAAAAACAGAGCCAACCAACCAACAACACTAGCACAGCAGTTAGTGCTCCTGATAAAATGATCCCTAACCCTGTACATAGTGATAAATCACAAACTGATTCAGCCACTAAGACAGTGGCTAATAAAACAAAGTTAAGCATTTCCAAGAGTCAATCCACTTTCAATTTAGAGAGTGAGATTGCAAAAATCAAAATCTCTGTACCACTCTCTGAGCTGGCCACTCAGGATGTATATAAAGGCCAAATTTTGAAAGCATTGAATCTGGGGGAAAACAATGATACTGTAAATTTGAATGACGAGCAAAACGCCCTCCTGTTTGGTCCAAAGATTGAGGGAAATTTTCAGGAAGGGGTAGTTCCGCCTTTCTATATCAGTCTCAGTATTCATGACAAAATACTCCACAATGCCATGCATGACTCTGGAGCATCACACAACTTAATGCCTAAGGTAGTGATGGAAAAGCTAGGCCTAGAGATAACCTGACCTTACAAAGATCTATTTTCGTTCGACTCTAGCAGAGTAAGATGCCTAGGCCTAATCAAAGACTTGTGTGTGAGTTTGACCCAGATCCTAGCTAAATGTATGGTCATGGATGTGGTGGTGGCAGATGTGCCACCCAAGTATGGCATGCTATTGTCAAGATCATGGGGAGCCAAACTGCAAGGAACGATGCAGATGGATGGCTCATATGCCACTATCCCTCTATTTGGCCAACTTAGGAGACTGTATAGAGAATCCCAGATGAAATTCCTAGTCAGTAGCCTCGAGAAACCTGAAAATTCACCATTATAATCTGTACACACAGACCTGGATTCTTTCATTCTTTATAATGACCAATCCTTAGGAGAGCCAGAATATGAATGCAGAAATACAAACAAGGACACAGAGCTCACGGGCTTTAGCATAATAGCTACCCTAGATGAATACGATAAAGAAGACCATGGGCAGGATAATTAAAACGAAACTCAGAATGAACTAGAAGTACAATGCAGTCAGCCTATCAGTCACACCCTGCAAACTAACACACCACGTGAAGAACAAGACAACCCACAACCTAGTACAGACCCCACAATGCAACATAATGGCGAACCCCTGTGGGAAATGAATTTCGATGGGTCCTGCACTAGGCAAAGTGCTGGAGCAGGGGTGTGGCTACGTAACACAGAAAATGATCACGTAGAGAGCCATGCTGTGAATCTACATTTCAAATGCACAAATAATATTGCAGAATATGAGGCTCTCATCCTGGGTCTAAACCTATTGAAGAAATTAGGAGCCTATAGGGTAGCTGTGAGGGGAGACTCTGAGTTAGTAATCAGACAAGTGAATGGTGAATACGCAGCAAAGCATCCTCGATTAAGAGCATATAGGAATGATGCAGTAGATTTATTGAAAACCTTTATGGAATATGAATTAGTGTTTGTTCCCAGGAGTCAAAATGTCATTGCAGATGGATTAGCTTGCTTGGCTAGTTCATATCCTAAGACTCCCCCTGACCAACAAATCATCATTCAAACCAAGTTCAGACCTGCAGTGCCAGACAACGAAAAATACTGGCAGGTCTTTAAAGGTGATAAACAGATTGAGGATTTCCTGAGAGGCAGAAATGAGTTTGAATTTTTCGATTCAGACTTTAAATCTGACAATAGTTGCCTAAGTGAAGAATCCTCTGATGAAGACACCCCACCTTGTAACGTAGAAATAAATTCCTTTTCCGAAGAAGCTGGAAATTCGACTACAAAATGTGAAAACACAGATAGTGAAGAAATGGAGGTGTTACACGCCAAAGATAAGAACATACCTAGAGGCCTGGCACCCCTAGAGGACCTCTTTGACTTTGATGACATGCAAAAAAGCCCACTATAGAACATGCAGAGTCAGATGTAGAAGAATGCAACATAGGCACTGAAGATAAGCCCAAAATGATAAAACTGGCTAATTCTATACCTGCAGACATAAAGAACAAATACATTGACCTGTTTAAGGAATTCATTGATGTGTTTGCATGGAGCTATGAAGATTTAAAGGTCTATGACACCAACATCATACAACACAAGATACCCTTGAAGGAAAATTAGAAGCCTTTCAGACAAAAACTTCGTAGGATCAATCCAAAACAATTGCCTGCGGTAGAGAAGGAAATTAAAAAGATGTACGACGCAGGCATAATAGTCCCTGTAAGTTTTTCTAATTGGGTGTCAAACTTAGTGGCTGTGAGAAAGAAAACAGGAGAGATTAGATTATGCATAGACTTCAGAAACCTCAACAGAGCCTCTCTGAAAGACAACTACCCCTTGCCTAGAATGGAGCATATCCTACAGAAGGTAGTGGGCTCTAAGAGAATTTCCCTGCTTGATGGCTTTTCAAGATACAACCAGGTTCTGGTACTCCTAGAAGATCAATTCAAAACAGCTTTTACCACCCCATGGGGCACATTCATGTATGTGAAAATGCCCTTTGGATTGATGAATGCTGGAGCTACCTTCCAGAGAGCGATGGACATTGATTTCTCAGATGAGATTGGACATTTCATAGTTATCTACTTGGATGACTTGACTGTCTTTTCTAAAACTGAAGAAGAACACTTGAAACATCTAAGGAAAGTTTTCGAAAAATGCAGAAGGTACGGTCTGTCCTTGAATCCCAAGAAAATTGTTTTTGGGCTGCAAGAGGGTAAACTTCTCGGCCACATTATATCTAAGAAAGGAATTAGGATAGACCCACAGAGAGTTGAGGGAATACTTCAAATTACACATCCAAGAAACATCAAGGAGTTAGAGTCCTTCATCAGGAAGATTAATTTCCTTAGGAGATTCATTCCCAATCTTGCTGAGCATCTTAGAAAAATGACCAACATGTTAAAGAAAGGTGCAGGAATCAAGTGGACTGTTGAAGCCAAGAAATATTTTGAGTCAGTAAAGCTTGCACTCACTCAGGCCCCTGTCCTTATTAGCCCAGACTTCTCAAAAGACTTTATGATATTTTCATTTGTCTCCCAGCATACAATAGCTGCAGTCTTACTGCAAAGGAATTCAGAGGGGCATGAATAGCCAATCACCTTCTTCAGCAAAGCCTTAAGGGATGCACCCTTAAAGTTCAACATTATGGAAAAGTAGGCCTACGCTTTGGTAAAGGCCTTAAAATACTTTAGGGTGTACATTCTGCATTCTCACACCATAGTCTATGTTCCAAATATAGTGGCTAAAGATATCTTGTCCTAGGACCCTGATGGGAAAAGGGGCAAATGGATTGCTACAATCTTGGAATATGACCTTGAAATAAAACCCACCAAACTGATCAAAGGTCAAGGCCTGGCCCAGTTAATGGCTGAATCAAACTTGCATGCCCTTGACATTAACATGATAAATGCCTTAGATGAGCAGGAAGGATTGCCCCATCCAACTGTTGAGGAGCGGTTCTAGAACTCTCCTTGGTATTTCGGTATCCTTTATGTGCTCACCAATCTGAATGCACCTCCAGAACTATCCAAAACAAAGGCCAGATTCGTAAAATTCAAAGCTAAAAACTACTGCATTTTAAATGAGAACCTATACTGGAAAATTCCAAATGGCCTATTACTGAAATGTTTGTCTGAAACTGAAGCTAAAAAAATCAAACAAGAATTCCATGTTGGGGAGTGTGGAGGCCACATGAGCTGGAAAGCCACTGCAAATAAGATACTCAGGGCTGGTTACTATTGGCCTACACTTTTTAGCCACGTCCATAAAATGATAATTGCTTGTCATAAATGCCAAATCTTTGAGGGCAGAAAAAAGCTCCTTCCCCTCCCTTTACAACCTATCACCGTAGAAGGTCCCTTCATGCAATGGGGCCTAGACTTTATTGGAGAAATTCAGCCCTCTTATTCTGGACAACACAAATGGATCCTAACTGCTACAGATTACTTCACTAAATGGATAGAATCCATACCCACTAGGAATGCCACTGATTCTGTCATCATTAGGTTCCTAGAAGGCTTCATCTTATCTTGGTTTGGCTGTCCAAGGAAAATAATCACTGACAATGCTGCTGCTTTCGAATCCAAGAGAATGGTTGATTTCTGTCACAGGTATGGGATAGCCCTTGGTCATTCAACTACCAACTACCCCCAGGGTAATGGATTAGCTGAATCATCTAACAAAAGCCTGGTTACAATCATTAAGAAGCTGCTGGAAGAGAATAAGAAGTCGTGGCACAAAAAGTTGGTGCATGCTTTGTGGGCTGACAGGCTCACCACAAAGAAATCCATTGGCATGTCACCATTCCAGCTGGTTTATGGAACAGAAGAAGTGTTTCCCACGAGCTTTGGAGTTCCAGTGATTAAGCTTGTTCAGGAGATCCAATCAGAAGAAGACAACATGATAAGAAGGATAAATCAGACAATCCATCTTCGGCAAACAAGGGAGTAGGTTTATAGCAGAGCTGTCAAAGTTCAAGAAAGCATAAAGAGACAGTTTGACAAAAGAGCCAAAGCTTCAGATTTCAAAGTTGGGGACAAAGTTCTGAAATGGGATTCAAGGAGAGAGGACAAAGGTAAACATGGCAAGTTTGACAGCTTGAGGCAGGGTCCGTATATCATCCAAGCCATTGTGGGTCCTAATGCATTTTTATTACAAGAACTTGATGGTACAGAGCTGTTTGGGGGTCTTGTCAATGGCAGGATGCTCAAGCACTACTTCTGCTAATTTTCATTTCCAATTCCATTTCCATTGTACATACCATTGCAGTTTCATTTTCAAGAAAATAGAGAAAATGTTTCCAAAAATAGAGAAGGTAGAAGGTTCAAACATGCTCAAAACATGGACCTCTGAAAAGTGCAAAAGATTGGCTCTAATATGATCAAAACTTGAGTCACAGAAAAAGAAGGATGTTTCAAAACTGCAAATTTCATGCCTTCACAGTTTTGTTTTCAGTTTTCCACAAGTCTTCACTCCAGCAAGTTAGATAGTCTAATCCTGGCCTGGCTGTTTTTCAATTTCCTATCTTAGAATGTAGGAGAAGAAACCTGTTGGATAGTTTAATCCCAACAGGTAGTAGATTAGGTAGAGAAGCATATGAGGCCAACTGTTTAATCTGGTCTCATGGAGAAATAAGGGTGGATTTAGAATAGGTTTGTTTTTGTTTTGAGAATAAGATGTAAAGGGTCTGCTAGCTCAAATGCACCCTAAAGAGAGAAAAATTGTTAGGATTGTAGTCTGGGTAGGTAGATTTGGTTGAGAAGATGTTTCTGCTGATGTAACATATTCATATTGTGGTATATGTTCAATGAAAGGGATGTGCCAAGCAGTAGGCATCTGGCCTACTCCAAAGATCATTTCTGGTTTCTTGCCTCCTTAAAGAAGAAGACATCCCCATGTGGAACCACTGTTAGCCCCCGTATGAAATTCTTGACAAGCAAGCTAGGGGCTAGATTGTTGTGGAGCCTTCAAGGAACTCCTTTCCATTGAAAACTCATTATCCTTGAAGCCTCTCGATGCTTTGCCTAATACAATTTCTCTCTGCTGACCCATTCTTCAAAAAGGCTTACTGCTCCCCCTTGCAGCCCTGCAGAATGCCCCTTTTCTCCCCTTTCTTATCTTCCCCATCAGTGCCATAAACCCCCTCCAATTTCTACTCACACCCTTTGTTTTCCCAAATTCTCCCTCCATCTCCCTATCGTTGCCCTTGGCTGGCCTTAAAACACTTTAGAAATGGGCCAAAAATCATAAATTCCATTGGAAATGGGTTAAAAACCTACTTCCAACCATATAATAGTCTTCAACCCTTTTTCCCGTTAGCCCTGCGCCTCTTTATCTTCCACAAGACCCATCGCTGTGACCGGGCTCTAACATTGAAGGGCGCTTACCATGTTTATTCATCGGGTGCATCCTCGATCGTCGATCCTGACATATTGGATGGCCAACATCTGTTTCCCGGCGCCCGCGTTTCCCCCGCCAGATCAATGGTCCAGATCCTTCCCCGCCGGTGGACCCCGCAGCACACTATGTTAAAACCGCTGGTTTATTTCGCACCACCCTCGCGCGCTTGGCGGTTTTTCCCCATGTGCACCCTCTGTACTTCCTCCCGTTCCATTGCATATAACTTGTTCATTTTCACTCTGCAGACCGCCACCTCCACTAGAGCTGATTTCCATTGTTTCTCTGTGTTTTTCTCCGCCATGTCACCGCCCGCACCACCTTTCACCTCCTCCACATCATCCGCCACCCCATCCGTGATTTCTTTAACATGTTTGTGTATTTTGTAGGATTATTAAGAATTAATGGCCGCCATGGTGCGCGTCTCTGTTACAAGGACATCGAGAGTCAAAAAAGATCATTTGCAGAGGCGAAATTTACAAAAACAATCCGGGAAGGTGAAGATAAGATGGTCATTTAAGAGAACACGGTTTAAACTTTATAGAAAATCTCCCAGCGCCATTAAAACCCGAGATAACTTGTCAGAAGCAGAAGTGAAGCGGAAAAGTGTTTTCGGTACAAGGCAAAGGAGATTAAGGCATGATAATGAAGATCTGGAGCCTTAAACCAGTGTTTTACAGAGGCGAAGCATCAGTTTGAAGACCCCGAGGAACAATCAAGAGATCCTGAGCACGAGTATGAGGTAACATCAGGGTTATTCATCAGCAAAATGTTTTTCTTCAAGTACAGGGCACCCATATAGATTTTAATATGCACTTCGTCCCTGAAGGAATTTCCACCCAAACAGCAGTTCAAAACCGCCAGAGCATTTACATGGCAGACCCTTCAGTAGTTTATGTTATTTCTGTTTAAAGGCACCAGGAGTACTACAGCCAAAATGTGTCAAACTCATATCTGAAGAAGATCACTCTTTCATAAAAGGGGTGACAGAGATTAAATACACAGCAATTAAACAAGATGGGTCTCAGCCCCGCAAATAATTTCGGCATTTAATATTACATTTAGTGTTCACCTACCCCCTCAGTCGATTTTCTGTTCATCCTCTGCTATAAAGCACAGAAGGAAACTATCGTGTTGGTTGTTGATGAGTTATTAGTGAAATGCAAGAATTTTCCTCTTGAGACAAGTTCTCTCTGTAATATTGTAAGATAGGCTGAGATTTGATGTATTCAGACTGAATGTTCAAGCTATGGGCTATGATGTACCTGATTGGCGTTGTTTTTAATATGACAAGCATGTTTCTTTGGATCCTGATCTAAAGCAGCTGGTGATGTTTTCCTTTCTCTGTATTTGTGATTGACTTTCTCTCATTTCATTACGTTTCTTCAGGCTCGCATCAGAAGTTTGGCATAAGATTTACCCTTGATAGGTACCTTATGTTGCTGCTCTCCCAGCCCTTTATGTTTTCTGCTTATATGTGTATCTAAATATTGATTTCAACTGATTTAACCAGTGTAGTGGATGTTATTTCCTGCTCTATGATGTATGAATTAATGAGATCTATGTTTAGATGTTCTTGTTAGGATTTAGTTGGATGTGTTGAGGATACTGGGAGGTCTAGAACCCTGTCTCTGCCTCACTAGAATCTTTCCATCCCAACTAAGCCTCTCTAAGATCCCTTGTTTTGCCTCTGATTTTGTCCAAGTAGGTTTGGAGTTAAATGACCTCTGGCTTGATCTATAGACAGAATTGGATGGTCCTCCTCCATTCATTTTCAGTCCTTAATGTCCCATTCCAAATATCATCTTTAAGATCCAAATGCTCTAGATGACTAGCCCAACTGAAAGCTTGCACATTGATTACAAATAAATCCTTTCTTGACTCCATAGCCCAATTGCCTTGATGTTCTATGAGTTCTCTACCTTTGCCTAAATTCCTCTTGGCTCATCCTTGTCTCATGCTGGACCCTTCTTTTCTGATTCCCAACAACCAAACTCCAAATCAAACAAACAACCCTGAGCCTATAACTAGCCTAACATCTTAAATCCGAGCCTCAAAGACATATCCTTTGACTCCCGTAGAGAGATCCCTCTCTGGACCTAGGAAGGCTAGATCCTAAGGTCTGAAAGTGGTTCTATGTTGTCTCATCTTTTGGTCTTGTCAACCTGGCCAAAACATGATAACCCCAACACTTTCTATCCTAATCTATTCTACTGATAAGCTGAGTCTGAAAAAATATTTATAAATCTGTGCTTCTACTAACTTATCAACATAAATTTAAAGTATGTCCAGCCATGATTAGGCTATATGACTGAACAATATGTCATTTTCAAATCAGCAGTGGCATTTAGATTTGATCACTTTCGAAAAATTCTCTTTTTTCGTATGGGGCTGTACCCTTTTTTGAATCTGCCCTCTTTTCTTTTTCTGTTGTTTTTGTGTTTTTCTCTTTTTTCAATTTTTTTTAAAAACAATGTTATATACAGTGGAAAATAAAGCTCTAAAATTTAGGACTCTTGGCAGAAATAGTGCTTGAGCATCCTGCCATTGACAAGACCTCCTAACAAATCTTCTCCATTCAGCTCTTGCAGAAATAATGCATTATGACCGATGATAGAATGAATAATGTAGGGTCCCTTCCACAGATTTTCAAATTTTCCATGCTTTTCTTTCTCTTCCCTTTTGGAATCCCATTTTAGGACAACATTGCCAATTGGAAATAATTTTCTTTAGTCCTCTTGTCAAATAATTTCTTGATATTTTCTTGTACTATTTGTGTTCTGCTGTACACTTCTTCTCTAGTGTGCTGCATATGAATGGTTTGATTTATCCTTCTCTGCATATCATTTTCCTTAGATTGTACTTCTTGGAGGAGCTTCATGACTGGAACTCCTAGTGAGGTTGGGAAAACTTCATCCATGCCATAAACCAGCTGATAGGGGGACATATTTATAGACTTTTTGGTGGTTAATCTATCAGCCCATAAAGCATAAACAAGCTTACTATGCCATGATTTATGATTCTATTCCAACAGTTTTTTGATAATATTGACAAGGCTCTTGTTGGAGGATTCAGCTAATCCATTTCCTTGAGGATAGTAGGCAGTGGAATGACCCAATGTAATATGATATTTATAGCAGAAGTCAATCATTTTTTTTAGATTTGAAGGAAGCAGCATTGTCTGTGATAATTTTTCTTGGAAAACCAAATCTGGATAGTATGTTGGTTTCTAGGAACTTGATAATGACAGAGTCAGTAGCATATCTAGAGGGTATAGCTTCTATCCACTTGGTAAAATAATCAGTGGCAGTGAAGATCTACTTATGTTGGGCTAATGAATATGGGTGAATCTCCCCAATGAAGTCCAAGCCCCATTGTTGAAAAGGAGCCTCAACACTGATGGGATGTAAGGGTAAGGGTAAGAGTTTTCTTTTGCCATCAACAATTTGACACTTATGGCAAGACATGACAAGTTTCTGAGTATCTGGGAAAAGGGTGGGCCAATAGTAACCAGATCTAAGGATTTTATTTTCTATAGTCTTCCAGTATAGATGTCCTCCACGTTCTGCCTCATGCAGTTCATGCATGATTTTTCCTACATCAACCTCAAGCAGACACTTAAGAAGTATTCCAACAATATTTTTCCAATATAAAACCCCATCTAATATGCAGTAATTTAAAGCCTTCTGTTTCAAAAATCTAACTTTATTTTTGGACAAAGAAGGAGGGGTATTCAGGTAAAGCAGCAGATATATGATATCAGCATACCAAGGTGAATTCACAAATGTTTCTTTAGTGAATGAAGTTGTGCATTCCTCTATCTTTTCTAAGACATCAACCATATTCATATCAAGTGCTTGGAAGTTTGACTCAGCCATGAGTTTAGCTAATCCCTGCCCTTTGATTAGTTTGGTAGGCTTGATTTCTAAGTCATATTATAGAATAATAGAAATCCATTTTCCCCTTTTACCATCAGGGTCTTGACTTAGAATATCCTTGACAACTGTGTGTGGAACAAAAGCAATGATGTGAGAATGTAGAATATAGACTCTAAAGTCTTTTAATGCTTTTACCAAGGATAAGGCTTGTTTCTCCATGATGTTATACTTGAGTGGATCATCTCTCAAAGCCCTACTAAAAAAGTAAATTGGTTGTTCATGCCCCATATCATTCTTTTGCAACAATACTACAACTATTGTATGTTCAGATGCAAAGGAAAAGATATAAAAATCTTTGGTGAAATCAAGACTAATAAGAACTGGTGTTTGAGTTAAAGCTTGCTTTACCAGTTCAAATGATTGTTTAGCTTGTATTGTCCATTTAACACCTACCTATTTCTTAAGCATGTTTGTGATATTTCTCAATAGCTCAGGAAGGTTAGGGATGAATCTCCTTAAAAAATTTATCTTCCCAATGAAAAATTGTAATTCTTTAAGGTTTCTAGGATGGCTGATCTTCAATATGCCATCAATCCTTTTAGGGTCCACTTTGATTCCCTCTTCAGAAATAATGTGGCCAAGAAGTTTTCCTTCCTGGAGACCAAAGAGTGTCTTTTTGGGATTCAAAGATAAGCCATATCTCCTACATTTCTCAAAAAAATTTCTCAAATGAATCAAGTGTTCTTCATCAGTTTTAGAGAAAACAGTGATGTCATCAAGATAAATGATTATGAAATAGCCTATGTCTTCTGAGAATGCTATGTCCATGGCCCTTTGGAAGGTGGCCCCTGCATTCATTAAACCAAATGGAATTTTGACATACATGAATGTACCCCAAGGTGTAGTAACAGAAGTTTTATGTTGGTCACTTGGGAGTACTAAAACTTGATTGTATCCTGAGAACCCATCCAACAGTGAAATTCTCTTAGCCCCAACCACCCTTTGAAGTATATGATCCATCTTTGGCAAGGGATATTTATCTTTAAGGGAGGCTCTATTTAGATTCCTAAAATCAATTCAAAGCCTAATTTCTCTAGTCTTTTTCCTAATAGATACTAAGTTGGAAACCCATTCTGAATACCTGATGGGAACTATGATCCCAGCATCATACATTTTCTTAATCTCTTTCTCAACTAAGGGCAACAAAATAGGGTTTATTCTTCTGAGTTTTTGTTTGAAAGGTTTCTGATTTTATTTAAGAGGAATTTTGTGTTGAATGATGCTAGTATCATATGATTTTAAATCCTTGTATCCCCATGCAAATACATCCTTAAATTCTTTGAACAGGTCTACGTATTGATGTTTAATGTGAGCTGGAAGAGTGCTGGACAACTTGATCATTTTTGGTTTTGTTGGGCTGCCTATGTTATGTTCTTCTATGTCTATTTCTATAGGCTCCATCCTTGGTTGTTTGGCTACATCATTGAGATCGAAAAGCTCTTCTAATGGAGTAAGACCTCTTGGAATTGTATCATTTTCCCAATGTAAAACCTCCAGGTCTTTCTGGTCCGTACTGTCAACTATTTCTACTCTAAATGGATGTTCAAAATAGTTTATATCAGCAGAAAAGGACAACATTGTTTCAGGGTTTTGTTCTTCATTAAAACAGTCTTCCTCATGGCTTAAAACAGGTTTTGGCATGGCAAAGTCATTCTTTGATTGTAGAAAGTCAACTATTTGTTTGTCTTCTTCAAATACTTGCCAATAATATTCATTATCTAGTATTTCAGGTTTGTTTTTTACCTTTACATCAAATTTTTCATTGGTCTCTGGTATTTGGCAATTACTAGCAGCAAAGGCAAGTTCATTTGCTAGATAATTTTGAGCTCTTGGGATGAAAATGAGTTCATGTTTTTCAAATTTTTTGAGGAGATCAAGGGAAGAATTTCTATATTCTCTGAGTTTTGGGTTTTGGTTGAATATTCCACTTTAATCTGTCTGATAATTAGCTCAGAATCCCCTTGGACTGATATTCTTTTGGCTCCTAAATCTTTGAGTAAGAGTAGACCAATAAGGAGGGCTTCATACTCAGCAATATTGTTTGTGCATGGAAAATCCAGTTTGTAGGAGAATCCTTTTTTTGTGTTTTTCATCCATACCCCAGCCCCTGCACTTAGTTTACTACAAGAGCCATCAAAGTTTATTTTCCAAGGTATTTCAATTTCTATTTCATTTTCCTTCTGCTGTTCAAGGCTGCTAAAATGGGACTGTTCTTTTCTTGAATTGATGGCAGATTTGATTGTTCTAGTAGACTAAATTCTCCTTTGTTTTCCTTTTCTTATTGACTAATTTCATCTTCATTATATAAGATAAAGGAATCCAAATCTGAATGGATGGAGTCGATAGGAGAATTTTTTGGTCTATCTATGTTGCTCACCGTGTATTTCATGTGGGACTCCTTGTATAGTCTTCTAGTTTGGTTAAATACTGGGATGGTGGCATAAGACATGTCCATTTGAAGGCTCCCCTGAATTTTGGTTCCCCATAATATAGATAAAAGCATGCCACACTTAGGGGGAATGTCAGCTACTACTATGTCCATTACTAGACTCTTAGCAGGAATTTGTGACAAGTTAACACACAAATCTTTAATTAAGCCCAAGAATTTGACTCTGCTGGAATCAAAAGAATACAGGTCTTTGTATGGTTTAGTAATTTCTAAGCCTAGGCTTTCCATTACTACTTTGGGCATAATATTGTGAGAAGCACCTAAGTCTAGCATGGCATTGTGCAAGATTTTCTCATGTATATTCAAGCTGACATAGAAGGGAGGGACAGTGCCTTCTTGGTATTTCCCTTCAACTTCAGGACCAAACAATAATTCTGGTTTATCATCTGCCAAGTTTAAAGTATCAGTGTCACTGCCCATATTTAAAGCTTTCAAAAATTGCTTTTTATACACATCCTGAGTTACTAGTTCAGCTAAGGGTATGGTGATTTTAATCTTGGAAATTTCTCCTTCAAGGCTGAAAGGAACTATTGTTTTTGGCATATTTACATTTGTTTTGTCATTTACAACTCTTTCAGCAATTTTGACTTGCTGAACTTTATTTGAACTGTTATTTGGGACATATTTGTTAGGGCCACTAACAAAAGTACTAAGGAATCTTTGTTCAACACTCTGCTGAATGTTTTTGTCTTTATTTTGGTCAATTTTCTTGGCTAAAGTGTTGGTGTTAGCTGTTGTTTTCTTCGGCTGATTTTCTGAGGTTTTCTTAACAACAGTATTAGTGTTTTTATCATTGGAATTTTCTGGGCTACCTTTGCTTCTGAGATTGTATTGTTTATGTACCTCCATGATAGCATTTTCAAACCCCAATATGTAATCTTTAGAATCCTCATTATTATATTTAGTTTGTTTTGAAGAGAAGAATCCTTGTTCTTCTTCAGTGAGAAAGACATCAATCTCACTATCAGATCCTATCAAGTTTACATGATTTTCTTCCAACCTTTCAACTTCCCTTTCTTCTTCTTGATCGACATAGTTTTGTTGAAAGGGAGGCCTAATCTACTAGTCATTGTCTCTCTGCCTATCTTGATTAGGGTCTCTTCTAAGATTTTGGTTTCTATTTCTATTTTGGTTTTCTCTAGGAGGCACTCTATCATTCAGATTTATCTTTTCCAGCATTCTCTCCATTACCTTCACTAAATTATCAATTTTAGCATCTGATGATGAGTTTGAAGCCATGGTATCATCTTTGTATGTAACTCTTTTTTCTACTCTCAACCTAGCTTTTTTCTCAATCAGATTTTCCTCCACACTCATGGCTCCTCTCTACATATTTTCTAAAGTTGAGGGGTCTCTTCCTCTTAGCTGATAGGCCATTTCAGGGTCAAAGCCTTCTAGGAATTTAGCCAAAGCAAAGCCTGATGGAGGTTTCATGTCTGGAGGAAGTGCATTATACACACTGTTGAATCTAGTGCAGTAATCATGGATGCTTTCCCTAGTATTAATTTTGAGATTAGTATAGTCTAAAAGGATTTGGAGAGGGTTTTTCCTAATTTCCCATTTGTTTATGAATGTTTGATATAAAGAAGGGAGATCATTTATGCTATGAGGAGCTAATTTTTTAAACCATTTCTTGACTTCTCCTCCTAAACTTTGAGCAAAAATTCTCATCTGAATGGTCTCTTCTTCTATTTCCATGTAATGAAAAGAATCATTCATTTTGTCTACATGTTGTTGGGCAGTAGTAGGTTCATTTGCAATGAAATGGGGAATTTTGGACTGGTAATCATTTGGTAAAGGGGCCATAGGCTGTGGTAATACTAATGGAGCATACCATGCTACCATGGTTGGAAATAATGGGGGATTTACAAGAGGGAAGGTGGGATGAAATGGAGTGTTTTGAACAGTGGATGTGTGGATAGGAGTGGAAGAAACACTTGGGCCAACAAACTGATGATGAGCAAATTTGTTGTGGAAAGAGCTGAAATGATGGAGAAGCTAAGAATCAGGTGGAGTGGAAGGTGAGGCCTCTCTGCTAAAGCTCTGTTGAAAATCTGTGGCTTCAAAAATAGCTTGGTTTAAATCACTCTGAGACTTATTTCTAAAGAGGTTCTTTGTGTGAGGTAAGTCAAAGTGAGGATCTTTCAAGACTGTGAGGTTTTCAGGGACAGATCTTGTTCTTGGAATGGTCCTATCAGTAGTTGGTTTTCCAGGTCTAGAAGTTTGCCACAAAATCCTCTCTGGATTGTCAACTACGATAGGGGGATTAGGATCTGGATGGGATCTAGTGTTGATCCTATGTGAATCCAGATTTCAGTTTTTCAAAATTTAGAGAGGAAGAGGTTTTTATGACTATTTTTCAAAAAATTTCCTCTCAGAGTGATTTCTATAATAGGATAACTAGGCTTCTAAACTTCCTCAAAGCTGGTTAACATAATATTAAGGAAATCTGGAAATCTAGTGAAGTAATAGGCCTACTGGGGCTAGTGGAGTCGCCAGGTGGATTTTTTTATCTTTTCTGAAGGTAAAATGTTTTATGGTCCACCACCAGTGGTTTATTTAAAAACAAATATGAAATGTTTTTGGGTTTTTCTGAGTTTTTATGGTTTTTTTGAAAGACTAATGAGTCTATAAGAGCTTTCTAAGCAACTATGAACTCAGAGTCCCACCGTGATCGCCAGAATGTTGGGATCCTATGATTTAGCAGATTGGCATACTAAATGACAAGGAAACACAAAAACCAGTCTTTAGAGCTCTAGGATCTAGCCCTCCTAGTCTCAGAGAGGGATCTCTCAATTTGTTTGCAAAGATATGACTTGTTTGCTTGTGAAAGGTTGATTTTAGGCTATTTATTAAGCTTGAGTTTATTTGATTGTTTGATGGGACATGATGCTCTAGGCAGTATAGATAGGAAAAGGGAGTCTCTGATTCATTGGGCAATGGAGTAAATGGAAATGGTAACAATTTTGTAGATGAATCAGTGGTGTCAAAGGGAAAATCTAACTTGGTTGTTGGATTAACAAAGTCTTTTAGGTGAAATGAAATGAACATTAAGGTTTTAGAATGAAAAGCAGAACTAAGGGAAATTAAGAATCCTTGATTACATGTACTTCTCAATAAAGGGACTTAAAACATTATCTGAACATGAAGGAGTAATTTATAGACAAGGCTAACCATGAATTCTGGAAATTACACTTCAGCAAACAACAATCTCAAGGCAAACTTTCAAAATGAAATCTAAGAGTTGAGCAACGCTCTATTTCATCAAAGATTTCACTTTCAAGGATAAGAAAACATTCAAGATAAATAGATAACTTCATTCATAGAAGAGGGAACTCCTAAACATCTAGGACTTAAATTATAATTACTTTCAAAACAATTATTTGAGCAAGTACAAAGGGCATGATCAAAACAGACCTCTTTGGAAAACTTTGGATAATGGTACTTTGAAAGGAGACTTCAGAAATAGTTTTTAAAGTGTCAAAAAGAAGCAGGGAAAACCATAAATCATCTTGAGGCCAACTGTATTGAATTACTTCTGAAATAAATAAGCTTAAAGGTTGAAAAAGCAGTTAAACTTAATCAAACATTCAGAAGATGAAAACATAAAGATAGTGAAGAGTAAACAGGTCTAAGGTGATTCCAGTAGAAATTTCTTAGCCCAAAAATTTTACTCTACTGTAAGTAAGCAGTGATGAAAACATAATGGAAAACATGAGGAAACATTGACAATTTAGAATACTTCACCAACAACCAAGCTCAGGGATCCAATGGTAGAGCTTTCTTCATCCACAAATAGGTTAAAACATCCACAGGTTCCAGTACATCAATTTATTTTCAATCTCAGCAGAGCTATATATTACTTTAAAGAGTTATCAAATTCCCCCTTTACCATGAGTTCTAATGCAGTATTTATGCTGGAAATGAGGAGGTGGAAACATCTAGGGTTCAGAATGTCATAAATGACACAGTAAATGCACTCCTATCCTTAGAAACCATGCAAGGCATAACGTAGGAATGTTTCTCAACTAGTTATCTATGTATTAAGTCTATCTTTACTTCCTGAGGATGAGACAACTGAAAGATTGACTTTGAGGCTCCTTTCTACTTTTTCCAATTACTGTCTGACAATTTATAAAATATCTTTTTGTGTAATAACTGCCAATTTTCCCTTTGAGGTATAAAGTAAGTGAAAGGTGTCAATTTTGATTTATTAAGTGAATAGTTGCTCCTTTGATGTATTCAAGGCTATCTTTAAGCCTAAGTCTTCTTGATATAATTCTAAAACTTCTCCTTGGGCCTAATCTACCTTTATTTCATCATTTAACTGTGTTTTAAGGCTCTTTAGCCTTGATCTGCTAATTTAAACTCTTAACACTTTTGTCTGTCTCTGTATACCTTGATACTCTATTTTGACACTGATTTTGTGTTTTTGAGGCTGATCATGCCTTCTTTGGTCTTCAATTTGTCCTTTTTCTGATTGTGTTCACTGTCATATATCCCCTTTTGTTGGCTTTCGGTCTTCGTTTATAGGGTTAAGCTCTTAATCTTTGGATTTTGATATTTAACCCTTTATACTGTGTATAAGCTCTTAAACTGCATGATTAAACCTTTTAATCCATTAGATTTAGTCTTTAAATTATTGATTAAATATTCAGATTTCTGGGGTTTGCCTTTAATCTCTGATCTTCAAGCTTTAACCTCACCACTCTCCTTCATTGCTATGTGCGGGTGGTTTTTTGGTGCGGTGGAGGGTTTAATGTTATGACTAGTGCTCAAATAGCACCGATTAAACTGTGGAAATAAACCCCCGAAGCCTTTACTCTACATTGTTGGATTTTCAAGGGTCATGATCTCAGGCCCTATCTCTTTATTAACCATAGGGGCTTTCAGCCTTAAAAACTGCTGTCAAAACTTGAAAAAACCACAAAAACATTACACAAAGTCTTATGGGCCGGAAAAATGCTTATAGAGGCTGTGTGGGGGCAGAGGAGCTGGGTGGATGTGAAGATGTAGGTGGAGGAAGGATTTCTGTGGTGGAGAGGTGAAAAAACTGCGAAAACTGTTTTGAATTTGAATATAGGCGCGAAAAAAGCTCGGCGGTTTTATGAAAACCGTCAGCAGTTTTCGTGCGACAAATAGATGGTAAGTGGTTTAAACACGATTGAACATGATTCCACATACTACACGACACCTGTAATTTATAAAAATGTTGGTATCACGTGATTTTTGAGTGTTAAACCTCGGGAGAGAAAATTGCACGATATGCAACAATAGTCGTCGGATAAAGGGGATGAGATCTGACAGTGCGGAACGAGCGCGATGGAAAAGTTTCTCGGGCGGAAAGAAAGTGGAAACCATGTGGTAGCGTGCGATAGGGCAGGTGCTGTATGTAGTGGATGGTAGGTCCCTTGATGGGATTGGGTGTTGGGATTAATGAAGACCGTCGGATCATGTAGATCTATGGTGGAGATCGCCCAGTGGAGTGGTAAGGCAGGGGAATGGTTAAGTTTTGGTTGGGAGGAGGGAGGTTGAGAGGGGAGTGTGGAGCCGTTAGATCATGAGATCTACAGTAGGGATCGACCAAGGGAATACACAGTGCAGGGGAAAGAAAAAGGAAGGGGGGCTAAAGGAAAGGGTGCTGGGGTGCGGTTCTATGGAGAAGAAGTGACCATGGGCTAAGGAGGAAAGTGCTTATCGCGTCGTGGGAAATTTTGTAAAGAAAAAGAGGGCTTATTTAAATGCTTGATTCGGGCGCTCAGACACATGGAGGAAAGGGAATGGATATTTTAAGCCCTCGGGGGCTTAAACCCATAAAATTTTTGAAAAGCATGCCTTTTTGGCCAAAACTGGGGTTTTTAGGCTAAAGAAGGAATTCCGATAGGTTAAAAAGGGGTGTTTTAAACCAAAACCGAGTGAGTTTAATGGTTTAAGGGGTTTCTTAGGGAAAAATGAGGAGTTTTAATGAGGGAAAGAGTGAGGTTTTTAAAGGGAAAAAGAAGGATAAATAAGGGGAAATGGGGGCTATTTTTAGAGGGAAATGGACTAAAAACAAGGATAAAATAGCCTAAAATGAGCCTTCTTCTTTAAAACAGTAGGATACCCTTTTAGGAGGCATGGATGAAGATTTTTTTGGTGAGTTGATAGAATCAAAATGATGAAGGCAGTGAGATTTCTAGAACTAATAATGTTTGTCTGCAATGTTATTTCTAGAAATCTAGGATTGGTAATTTAGTCATATTTGGATATTATCAGAATTATGGGTGACTAACAGCTCATATGTGAAACTTGTGATTTGCGATGTGAAGGTGGCCCCACCTCCATCTTGCCACATCATCCTCTGTTCATCGCACATCACACTTCGCAGTTTTTAACCTTTACCTCCCATGTCTCATAATAAAACTCCAGATTTACGATTTGCGGTATTTCCTAGGCCCCACCTCTTTGCCACATCATCACCCCCATCACAATTTTCATTCCTTCCCACTTGTGTATTATGTTTAAACATTCTGACCCTGATCTGCGATTGTGTAATATCCCAAAATTGGGAGAGCAACAATATAGCACATAAAAATGGAAATAGCCATGAATAACATTACATCAAGTTATGAGACCAATATGGAGCCATTATATTAATCATATCAGTAGTAAATAAGTATAAAATACTGAGGCACAAATCATATGATATAGACAAACAAGCCTCCAATAATCAAACACTCTCAAAAGTGAGATGTGGCTGCTATACAAAATGCCAGAGAGCTGCTATAGCGCAGTCATAGTGAACATAGCTGCAACTAGAAACATATAATAATATAAAAAGACATATTTATGCCTCAAGATATGCTATACATAAATATCAAGGCTCTATATCACCTTTCCATGACAACCCAAGAGGGTTTCCAGAAAATACACCAAAATACAAATGTGAACTATAGCCCTAGGGCTGTAGATTCTCTCCAAATGAATAGCTGGGAAGATATGGCTAATATGATGTAGCATATAATGAATCCTTCTCCCAATAGACTCTCCAAGTGAAAGGCTGATCCCTTCACTGAAAATATATCTCCCCAAATGGTGCATTGAAACCACCCCTCCAACTCCTCCCTAAAATAAGGTAGTCCAAGATTGAAACTGTGTTGTAGGGGATAATAATAACTTGGCCTCGTGCAAAATGCTACAATAATTCCCAAGTACCTTCTTTATTGGCTTCCCAATGGAAAGGATGCTTCCTCCATTGAGGAAAAGCTCAGAAATGGCCCAATCTAATCCTCCACTGCTGCACCCTGCAACAAAGCACAACCCTAAGAAGAAACTATGTTGTAGAAGAAAATTGTAGCTTGGCCTAATGCCACAATGTGGAAATGTAGCCCAATAAATTCTCCTGAGTGGGCACTCGAAGTCCCCTGAGGATGAAGGTGGGATTCCCGCTCGGGAACACTCTTATGCTAAACAACACTGTAGTCTCCGCTAAACAGCTGAAGAGAGCAACAAGTCATAATAGACCATAAACAAAATAATACTCAATCATCCTTTCCATGGCTACCACCCCCTTACTTATATGCTTGGTGAGCTTCCTCACCCTTGGCCCCACTCATTAAAGCCACTACTTCCATGCAAGGAATCTTCCTCAAAAACTGCATTGTACCTCAATGAATGTCCACTCCCTCCATACCAGTGCTATTGATTTGGTCAAAATTGACCCAGTCTACATGCTTCATCCCATATTCACACGTAAGGGTGCTTGATCTAGCTACTTACATGACCCCCATTCACATTAGAAGTGATTTTATTCCTACTAAGGAGATTTATGGGCCTCCCTACCCTCTTATTCTTCTAACTAAGATGCAAAAACAAAAATTAATATTCCAACTGGCTGAAAGCTAATTGGGAATAGTACAGTCCTCCCCTCCCAAATGTTTCTTGTCCTCAAGCAATTATAAAGGTGAGTGCTACAACTCTTCTCCTCCTTCCCTTGTGACACCTCCATGTGATAATCTCTCCTCATGAACCAAGTGTCCCCTAATCAATCCATCCATGAAATGATCCTCCCAAATGCTCAAGTTAACCAAATGGCTCATCCCATAAGGAAACAAGAGGTCTAATGTAGCAATCATGTGTTGCTCAATGTTCTCCGTAAAGCATGAAGCATAAGAAATTATGGAGAATCTCACTCCCAATGGGCACATCCAATCCATGTGTCATCCCTCTGATCATGCCCACAACAACGATAAGAACATCATCAATATGTGGGATCACAATCAAAGACACACAAGTTTCCATATGAAATACTGGAGGAAGGTCATAGTCCCACATGTGGAACCAGTGGAGTATGTCTCCTGAATACCTCAGAATATGATATAATAAATGGTTCCCCCACCACTTTTTTTCTTCCCCAAACCTCTCACATGCTTGGAGAAGGTTAATAACGTTTGGCTCCAATGGAGTACACCCTAAATAATATATCATCTCCCTAAAAATTCCTAGGGAGTGGCCATGCTCATCAATGCTTATGGCCCCAAGTGGACCATGAAGTTTATAAGAAACAGTGCTCCCTCTTGGAGAAATGAGCTATACATGAATGGTAAAGGAATGAAAATACTATCTAGTAGATCATTATGGACAAAAACATAATCCTTACCATATAACTTGATCAATCTAGTGAAGTGACTGATAGATGGGTCTCCTCTCATTCCCAATGAGAAAAGAAGTGGTTGTGATAACTCTATCAAAGAGTTATGTCCTCCCTTAATCTCCAAAAAATCCATTCATCTCCTAATATTCTGATGTATCTCCTCTTTGTAGCCCTTCCAAGTGAATCCCTCCATAATAGTATGATATGCCCTCATGAAATTAGTGTGGCTGGAGAGAAAATCCTCATGTGCTGCATGTAGTAACTTCTCCTTGAGCTTAGAAGCTCTAGTCAAGAATATCCTACTCTGATAATAGATGATCCCATCTCTCACTATATATCTCCCATCTGAATACTGGCCATCAAGTATCCTGCATGCAAAGAGATCCTTGGAGTATTCCACCAACAACTGGGATCTCCAATAAGGATATATATTCCCTAATGACAGTGCTGCTGATTTACCATGTAAAGCACCTGTCATGTGGTTGCCCCCTTCTTTGACATCTCCCATGCCAAATTCACATACCGGGATGTTGTTATCATGCCTCTGCTGCTCCTCCTGTAGCTTCTCATGCTCAAGTAAAGGTTTTATTCTTGGGAGGTTAGCCTTCCATAAGAAGCTATCACCCACCCAAAACCTCCCGAGTTTGGCCAATCTATGCATGAGTGGCCACCAGCCTCTACCATATGTGGAATATTCCTCCCTATGTGGAAGTATCTTCTAATTCTCAAAATTCATGGAGTGGTATCCTTGCACCATGATGGTGCCATCCTCCATCCCTGAAACATCTTTTCTCAGTGAAATATGTTTGGTGAGAGTGGGTAATACTGATATTTGGAGAATTCCCCCCTCCTCCTTGATCCTACCTAAGACTCTCTGCATTGTACCAAGTCCTTCCAAGGTTCTCACCCCTCTTGGATTTATGAGTGGTGCAACATATTGTGAGATATCTCTCACCAACTCCTGATCTGGTGGCCTCCTAGGTGGAATGCCTCTAAAAAATAATGTATCATGGGCCAAATTCATCTGCATAACTGCTAGGACTGTTAGGTCCTTGATTCCATTGTGCAAATCCAGCTCTTTATTCATGTAGAAGCTATCTGAAAGGGATAAGTGTGCATGCCCCTAATCATCTGATGCTTACCACTCTTCTTATCTGTCCACTACATTTGTAAATTTTTCCCAATCTATGGTGACCTTCCCCAAAGTAATCAACCACTGCACACCCAATATCACATTGGTGTCAGGTATGTCAACCAAAAATAAGTGATCAATCAATGTATATGCCCCCATGGTAACAAACAAATATGGAACATAATGCATGCACTGCATAGTCGTAGCTCGTGTGACCAAAACTGAAAATCCCTCAAAATCATCAGTGGGTATTTCCCTCATCTGCACTAACTAGGAATCAATAATGTTGTGGGTAGCCCCATTGTCAATCAACACTGAAACCCTCTGATCCTGAATGGAACCTCGAACTCTCAAGGTCAAGTACTTGGCTAACCCTCTCAGTGATGCAAGGTCTCCTCCAATTTGAGAAAATGCTCCATTCCCACCTCTTGGTGGTGGTGGATCCTCTCTTGCTATCCCAACGTTGTGACATCCTTCTGGTTCCTCTTCCTCTTCCTCTTCATCATTAGAAAATACCTCTATATAATGTGCCTTCCTTGCTGCATATCTATGTCCTGGTGCTTATTATTCTCGGCATGTGAAGCAAAGCTTCCTTCTCCTCAAGTCTCTTCGGACATCATCACTAAGAGGTACTTTGTTCTAGCTCTCCTTTGAATGACGAGCCTTCTCATCTTTTCCCTTTGATGGAAAATTGGTATTTTGCTGAAATGTTTCCTTTTCTCTTGGCAAGGAATCTGGTAGATATCTATCCCTTTCAAAAACATCTTGAAGGGTAGTTGGTTTGGTTGACTTAACCAACCCATGTAGAGGTTCTGCTAGCCCATCAATAAACATATAGACCCTCCTAGTTGCAGATAAATCAGGAACCATAACAAAAATTTTAGAAATTCAGAAATATAAGTTTCTGGATTACCTGACTATTTGAGCTTAGCTAGCTCAATGAAAGGTGCCTCTGGGTCTCTTCAATCAAACCTCTCCACCAACCTCCTTCTGAAACCTGAATATGTAGTCACATTGGCATGCCCCAATTTAGAGACCATGAAACCACCAATCATGTGTCCAACCCTGAAGGTGTAGCACTGCTATTTTGATGGCTTCCATCTCTGGTACTTGGTTCAACTGGAAGTAGATGTCTAATTTCTCTACCCAAGACTTGGCTGTGCATTTGGATGACCCATCAAAAGCGGGTAAGAAGAATCTACCCATAGTCGGGTGAAGATCAATATTTTGTGTGAATCCTCTAAGACTAAAATTGCATTCTAGGGGATAATAATAACTTGGCCTGATGCCAAATGCTGCGATAATTCCCAAGGACCTTCTTTACTGGCCTCCCAATGGAAATTATGCTTCCTCCACTGAATAAAAGCTCATAAATGGCCCAATCCAATCCTCCACTGCTGCACCCTACAACACAGCACAACCCTAAGCAGAAACTGCACTGCAGAAGAAAGATGTAGCTTGGCATAATGCCAAAATGTGGAAATGTAGCCCAATAAATTCTCCTGAGTGGGAAGTCGAAGTCCCCCAAGGATGAAGGTGGGATTCCTGCTCGGGAACAACCTTGCGCTAAATAGCACTACAGTATCTGCTAAACAGATGAAGAGAGAAACAAGTCATAACAGACCATAAAAGAAATAATACTCAATCATCCTTTTCATGGCTGCCACCCCCTTCCTTATATGCTTGGTGAGCTTCCTCACCCTTGGCCCCACTCATTAAAGCCACTACTTCCATGCAAGTAATCTCCCTCCAAAACTGCATTGTCCCTCAATGAATGTCCACTCCCTCCATACCAACGCTGTTGATTTGGTCAAAGTTGACCTAATCTACATGATCCATCCCCTATTCACACATAAGGGTGCTTAATCCAGCTACTTAGATGACCCCCATTCACATTAGGAGTGATTTAATTACTACTAAGGAGATTTATGGGCCTACCTACCCTCTTATTCTTCTAACTAAGAAGCAAAAACAAAAATTAATATTCCAACTACCTGAAAGCTAATTGGGAATATTACAGATTGCGATATATGTATAAAGAGTTTTTCTCCTCCAGATCATCTAATAATCTCTCCCGCTAATAGAATAAAACTCTTCTATCTCTTTTAATCCACCTCCATCCCTATCATGACAAACAAGAAATCAAAGGAAAGGAACATCGACAGAGTTTCTTTGAAACAGATTTCTACCATTACTCTCAGCACCAGCATGTTTCCGCGAGGCACCAAACAGCATTCAAGGGATAGCCACCCGTCACTTTTACTGTTGTTTACACTTTTTGTGGAGTTGGTTGCACCAAAACAGAAGAGGATTCTTCCTATATAATACCACATCATACAACCACTTCGAATTGTTCGTTTTAATGCTGTTTAATTTTATTATGCCATAGCACTTTGTATTAATGTTTTTGGATAAGCCTCATCTCTTGCACGAGATGGTAATATCTTTTAAAAACATATTTACTGCTTTTGTGGGGATGAAAATTTTATATTTTTTTATATATGTCACAAACTGCTATGAAGTAAGGGTTTGTGGTTTTGGAATCTTGACTCATATGATCAACACTCTTTTTAGTGAATGAAATGGACATAAAATTTTGAGGACTTATTACCAATCTAGTGTGTGTATTTTCACTTTCCACTTGTGTTTCCATATCTTATTATCTTCAGTTGCAGTTTGAAATTCCTCATACTATTATGAGTTTTTATCAGTATCTTGACATGTTCATGTGTTTTATCAACTTTTGTTAGTCTCACACAGTGAGACTTCTTGGTAAAATATATATAATAAAAGTGGGAAGAGCATCAGTCATGACAGTTATCTTTTATAATATTTTAGTGAGAATATTGTAAGACTAGAAATAGATTTCTCTTGATGAAATATTGTTGAACTGCTACTTCTGTTAATTTCTACCAAATTCAGTAGATTTCTACTTTTCAGACCTACTGTTTCTTCTCTCATTTTACTACAAACTCACCCTTTTCTACCACATCAGGCTCTAATACCCTCATTTGTAGAATTGTGGATTTGACTGAAATCTATTTTCAGTGGATGAGAGTTTAAACCACCTACCAATATCATAAAACAAATCATTAAATTTCCTTAGAGTTTAGGATGTGTCTGGTCAGGCGCTTGATGCAGTCCAAGTGTTGATTCCAGCGCCAACAGGAAGTATGTTTTGTTTTTAGTGGTTTTCTAGTCATAGATGTTATATAACACTGAGGATGGTGTTCCCTCAACGGGGAAGGGATTGTAACAACCCATGGTTTATTTTCTATGTAAATGAAATAATAGCAAGGTCATGTGACATATATTCCAAGCTCAGTTTTGGGCAAAACATAGTTATGGGTATCACTGGTCATTAATTAATGGCTATGAAAATTGGCAAAGGCAAAGTGGAAATAATTGGCATTTTATTTATGAAATAAAGGAAAATAGGAGAAAAGGAAGGTGAAGAGACACAAATTTGCATGAGAAGGAAATTGAAGGGAAAATGAAGGAAAATGAAGAAATTAGAGGCCTCAATGATAAAAAGGCCTTTGAGGATTGGTTGCTAGCTTTTTTCAGTTCAATTTTGGAGCTCTACTATATTATCTATTCTCTCATACTCTTTCACACTTGAAGTATTCTTGGAGCCTTCTTGGAGCACTTTGGCATATTTGGAGAAAGAAGGAAAAGGAAAGTAGGAAAGCAAAAGGGAATAATTGGATCAACAACTATAATAGGATTTCTTTGTAGGTAAAAAGTTGCATGTGTGATTTCCTTGCTAATTTCTTGATGCATGGTATATGCATGTGACTTTCTAGTTATTTGTCTTCACTGACATGTATATTTTCTTGGATTGACAATGGTTTTAGCACTTCCTTGATATTTCCTGGATAACCATGGTGTTGTGTTTTTTTTCCAGTTTTATTATTATTATTATTGGTGCTCATAATTCCTTATGATTGTGGTTTGGAAGAAACACTTTGGAAGCCTTGGAACAACTTGGGTTGAGTTATTAGTCTTGGAGCCTAGTTTGGGACAAATTCCCTAGAGCCCATGGTGAGTTTAGTTACTAGTCCCCAGAGCTGGGTTGGACAAATGCTCTAGAGCCCTGGAAGGTTGTGAGTTGAGTTACTAGTTCCTAGATCCCTAGAAAACTTCGATAGAGACCAATATAGTTTGTGTTAGTGATGCTTGATCGTAGAGGTGGAAACACTGTGCTAGAGGGTTGAGGTGGTTTGGCCTCTGGAAGCCATGGCTGGGTTTGTCTTGGTTTATCCCATGATATCCCACATTCATGATTGTAATATAGTGTGAGGGTGATTAGATAAAAGAGGGATTTTGTTCAGCCTAATCTATGGTGAGGCAGCACATGGAAGTCCCTGACTTGGTTGGTATTTTCATATTTTAATATGAGACATTTTCCTATTGTGATCTATGAGAATTTTTAGTGATTATGTTGGTGATATTATGGTTGAGTTTCCATGGTTCCTATGTTGGTTATTTTCTGGCTATATGTTGATTATATGATGGTTATATGATGTTTATTATCTATGGATATTGTCATGAATTTTTTAGTTATTGATTTGTTAATGAATTTATTGAATAATACCAATGTTTCAACTATCTGGAGAGGCCATAAGGCCTTTTCCGTGATTCTCAAATGAATCTCAAACTTTTATGATTAGATATGCACTCATAGCATGTATCTTACATGTTTTCCATGTGTTTGAAAAAATTTCTAGTGCATTCTAAGAAATCTAGGTGAAATTTTATATTCAAGTTTGAATTATTAGCTTTTTTTTCATGTCAATAATGATTCTAGAAAGTCTTAAGCAGTCCTCGGTAGTGGTTTGGATTCTGGTATGGAATTGTGGCTAAGATCTTGGGACCGCACCCTCTAAACTGACAAGTTAGGTCAAAATCACATGGAGGCAATGTTTTGCATGTGATTGGAGGCTTATAACAACACCCAAGTTGTTGGCTTGAGGGTTCTTGACCTAGGTTCAAAGTTAAGCTTACCCAGAAAAACCCTCTTACTACTGACCCTTTCGGCAGTGACCTACTTGTGCATGTCAAAGTCTCACCCGAAGCAGTATGGGGGGGTGCTGGAACCATGTTTCCACACCATGAGAGAGAATTAAATGATGTGGTTGTCTTCATATCTACAACAATAACGGTTATACCTTCGCAACATAAACCCTAACCAGAAACCCTAACTAGGCAGATCTAGGTCAAATTACGAAGGCTATCCTGCGCGTGCACAGATAAAGGCTTCGCAATCCCTTCAACAGTCTTAGTAACGTGACATTAAGGTCTTACAGTAACAAATCTATGCATTCAACATTTATAAAAGATAGAATAAGATGTACGCAACCGATCCAAACACATATAATATACTTGATGCAGTAAACATAAATAATACATGAAACAGTTCATAAAGAATAACACAAATGCATTTCGTACTCAGAATTATCCAAAACAACCCTTTATTCATTCATAGTTCATAACATCCTTACAATACTTCAGTTCTACCCACGCATATAGCTAGCGGGATCCGCACACAACAGGACTAAGGTCTTTGTGCACACAGCCAATAGGAGCCTTCTATACCCAGAAAAATTTGCTTCACAACTCAGAACATCATAATCTTATCAAAACTTAATTAGAACTTCTTTATCTAACTCGATCAAGACTTATATTTATATCTTTATCCTGTGCTCATCTAAGGTCCGAAAAATATGGTTTGCAACTCCTAGTTTAACCCTTTTTCCCATTACAAGTCATGAAGGGGCTTTGACCCACCCCAAAGCCCCTTGACCTGTGCATTGTTTAATGTGCACGACTCAAAACTTACAAAAAATACTATATTTTTATCAAATTTGCAGTCCTAGGGGATCCTGCTCCAACAGGCTCCCAACACAATCTTGTGACTCGTCCTGATTCACAGGGGAATTGGGGTCTTCATATTTGTCTATAGCTCCTCGATGGCAGCAATGAAGGGTGAAAGGATGCCCACACTCTTCTTGGTTGCACTTTGCACCATATCCACCAATTTCTAAGAAGTTAGCCCTTCTGCAGCAATATTGATGCTCTGATACACCTGCTTCAAGTTCTTCACATCAGCATCCAGATTGTGCAACAGCTTCATCACTTCATCAGCCCATGGATTCATATGTTTTGTCACAAGGTGCTTCTTCCTACGCAGGTCCTCAAATTCATCATTCAAGATCTAACTTGTCTGTAACTGGGCCATCCTCTGAGTAGGTACAAATGTAGGTAGCGCTTCGTGAAGGTCATCAAACACCTGCTCCTTGGCACAGAATTCCTGCGAAATATTTTGGACAAGGGGATCCATCTAAACGGATTTTCATAGGTCCATAGCAGTCTATAGTAACTCAGTTCCCTTATCCATTATGGTGGAAATACTTGTTGATGCTTCTTTGACTAAGGCCACCGGCTGCACGCGCACTTCTAGGGGAGTTTCTGGCTGCAGCTTGGCTTGCAACATTGAGATTTGTTGCTCGAAATCCACCTTTACTACTTGTAATTATAATAGGGAGGCTTTTAGAATTGCTACAATAATTTCAATTTTAACTTGCGGTGTGAAGGAAGCAGGAATTGCTACCTTTGGCAGGTCACCACATAGTCTATCGATCAAGTGTTCCAATTCTACCCACTGTGCTACTGCTGCTTGCTGCACTGTTTAGGCCTCGAGAGACTCTTCCATTTTTTCTGCGAGCTTCTTCTCATATTCACTCAACTATTGGTGGACGCGCACCGCCCTGCACTACAACTTGTCTGTAATAATTGTTTGGGTTGCATGCACCCTACCACTAGGCAGCATCGATAAATCTATCCCAACTTCTAGGCAGGTTTGCACCTGCGCATGCAATTTAGGTTGCTCCATCATGACCGCTGCTCCAGGGAAGGGGAAGATCCTACTATCTGTCGTGCTGATGATCAGGCTTGTATTCTCGCTCTCTTGAATTGGCCTTGCTTGATTCACACTCGCCTGGATGTTGTCAGTATTTAGCTGCAGCACCTACAATCCTGTTTACAACACTTCGAATGTAGCCTTGTACTGCTCTTTCAGTGTACTCCACTTATATTCAGAGGCTAATGCTATCACATATGCAATTTTATCCAGGTCCTCCTCCATCAAGGTGACATCCTCATTGCCTCCGACCTTTGAGCCTTTCCTCTTCTTGTGCGAGCCCTTGGGGGTTTTCTGCGTCGTGCTTTGTTCCTCTGGGAAACTCAGCTCCCATATCATTGAGGCCATATGTTCCTCCAATATCTTATTCAACTTCTCCTTCAGGCTCTTGCCCAAGGTTTTTCTCCACCTCCTTTTCAATGTCTTTTTGTGCGCTCGTTTATGCGTCTTTTTCCTTCTCTACTGTCGTAGGGTCCTTGCTAGATGTGGAGGTTGTGATAGGCAGGGTGGAACCCATCCCAACCTTCCATGATGTTGGCCAAGCCACAATGACCTAGCCAATCTCCACCTCGATGACCATAAAAGATGGGTTGTACCAGACGGGGTCGTTGCATGCTCGGATCTGCACATGGTGCGCAGTTACTTGGAAATCTACAATGGCGCGGTACTTCTCATAAGAATTTGGGGATAATATGGGCCACGAGTGTATAACTGCTGCTAGCGCACCTTCAAATAAAGCCCAGATAATTTTATTCTCCTTTAACATTTTTGGGTTGGGCAAATCCCATAGATTGGCATAGCGTGCCCCTTCGCACACACCAGGCTCCACCTCTGGGAGGACTATGCCCTCTTGCATCTCCCATGCCACCAAAGAAATTAAGAGTAATAAAATTTATTCCCTTCATCTTGTGCCTCGCGCACGTTATCCAAAAAATCTCAGCAGAGGTATTGGGACTAGTTTTAGCTGACCCCCTTCTCACATTGTCTCGTTAGCGTGATGACGTGCATAGGGAATGCCTTAGGACGACACTTACAAATAATTTTATAGCCGAGGAATAAGGTTCCTAGGCATACTTCCCGGTCCTTGATCTACTGTACGAGTAACTCCTTGGAGTCTTGTCCTACCTTGTAGTCCTTTTTAAACTTTGAAGCTACCTTTAGCTCCTGGATTTTCCCATACTGGGCCATTGGAGGGGGCCCCTTCTTGGACAGGCCAATGATCCAGTGGATCAGCGCAACGTCAATTGGAATTCGATCTTGGATCCATAGGTACCTCTCATGCACTAGTGCTAGCAACTGGTGCACACAGACAGTTGTAATGGGGTACCTCCTGAAGTGAGGAATCCTCAGCAAATTAAGGATCCTAGCGTTGCTCAGCCCACTTGCCCATGGCATAGCTTCTACCTTAACAACATCATCATACAACACATGCTCCAGATAGTATTTTGGTGTTATCTCGAGGAAATTTTCCTCGTTTTCCAGGTCATAATCATCAAATTTGACGAGGGGGTTCTTTCCAAACATGTCTCTATTAACATGGACGACCTGCGGGATCAATGACATTTGCAGGTAGTCCCACACCACATATAAATCCTTTGGCACTTGCACAGAGTGTCTTCACGGCTTGACATACTTTGTCGCCATGAAATTGGCTAGATGAGCGATGCCTCCTCAGTGGCGCTCATAGGTCTCTTGGTTGGCTCACCTGCGGGAGACCTATCCTTCATCTCCTGGCGCGGGGATGTGAATTTTTGAGGTGACATCCGCGACTTGGAAGATGACCCCTTGGTCATCTTTCCCTTTCATTTAGCCAATGTGGGCATGACTTCTTGGACTTCTGGTACTACTTCATGAACATCATTCGATCCAGCTCTGTAGACATTGTGAGTGGGACAGAGTGCTCTTTATATGGCGCACTCTAAGTGTTCGTGGTCGTCATTCTCGGTTTGAAGATGAATTTTGGGATACTCATGTAAGATGAGGGGGTTTCATGGCCAAACATACAATGCTAAGACACAAATTCATAGATAAGTTCAATGCGCAATATACTCAAACACCAGAGCAACCCAATGTGACCCATGTGTTGGGTATGTGTTATATTATTTCCATGACTAGCTCCACGCGCCGGGCGTAGCAGGGGGATCAAAGGGGGGGCGGTTGCCCCCCATGTCGGGGTCCGGGGCAACGCCCTAGAAATTTTTTCTTAGTGTACGGACCCACTCATAGGCGGACCCACCCATGGTTTTGTGCATGAGGTTGCACATGGTTTTGGGGGACGATGGTTTTCGGCCCTTGGTATTTTGTAGATCCAGTCAAGGGAACTACGGTTATGTTCTAATACAGGGTTAATGGATTGGGGTTTATGTATGCTTCAACATGTATATATATGTGTTGTAACACTAAATGGAATATAATGAAAAATCAAGCTGGTCATCCCGATTTGGGATCCAGGGGAAAATCTCTGTGTTTATCTATTTTGTGTTTTGTGCTCTTGCTATTGTTTATTTTCTGTTTTTAGATTCATTTGTAGATAATTTTTGTACAGGGTTAAAACCTACACAGTGCCTTTCATTTTAAAGGTGATCCAAGGTAAAAACGACTAGAAATTAATTAAATACATCTTACCCCCATAGAAACTGTTAGTGTGAATCTTTCATCGTAAAAATTCACTTTAGCTACGCATAACAAATAGCCCTAACATTGATTATGGCTGCAAAATATATTTAAGTTTGCTGCAAAAATCCAGATCTAAGCACAAAAAGACATTAAGCAGATAAAATACAAGATTGCTCCATACATCCAATAGACAAGACAAGAACAATGTGTTTAAAAGATTTTTTATATTATATTAAAGAATGGGGCACCTGTGAAGAAAACAAGAAAGGTGTTTTCCGGTTCTCCTCAGTGGGGTGGGTTCTTGGAATTCCTCAGTGTTTCAGATCTAACATTCCTCTCTTTGGTTGATGTGGAAAACCTAACAAACATGGAACTCAATGGGAGTTCAAAATGCAAACAAATGAGAATGGTGACCAGGAGTAGATCTAGTTTGATCTAATGCAATGGAGGTGACTAATGAATGGGGAAAACCATTTTATTTATAACAAAATATTGGGGTGTTCTAGAACTCGGTGCATGAATAAAATATTATTAATCGCATTCTAGAATCACCCCTTAGGAATATTTTATTATATTTGTTGGAGGGAAAAGGATTTTTGACTTAGGTCAATTCCTTTATTTATAAATAACAAAAAAATAAATGATTTATTTATTATTTTAAGGGAATGATGGGGATATAATTAAATAAATAATGGTTTATTTAATTATTTAAAAATGATTTAGTCAAATTTAACTAGGAATAGTATTTAAATAATGATTTAAATAACTTATTCTTAGGAAATAATTAAATAAATAATGATTTATTTAATTGATTACCTTGTTCTGGGTTAAATATGACCAAGAAATGTAAACAAATGTGGTGAAGGAAATTTTACTTAGGGTAAAATTGGTCTTACATGGTGTACTTGGGTTCATCTAATGATAATAGGTTAGATGACTAAAAAATGGTGTAACAGAAACGGTCAAAAATCCCTTAATATCTCCTTATTAAATGCAGAAAGCCCACTCCATTCAACAGTAAAATTTCTTTTTCACCCAGTTTTACTGTTCCAATGGCTAGTTTCTCCTATTACGCACTACTTCTGTGCTCTTGCCGCACCTGCCAGCGCATACCCCTTGCACAACACGCAGAAAAGTGGATTCCCATTCTCTGGCCATATAGCCATTTGGTAGGCACATGGTTATCTTATACGACTTCAGTCAGCTTCCATTGAAATACCCGTGAAGACCCTCACCGTGCACTATGGCCAAGTGCACCAAACCTCCATTAGTCATTTCTTTCACAACATATGGCCCCAACCAATGCTTCTTGAACCTCCCTGGGTGGCATGCAAACTGACTATCATATAACAAAACCAAATCATCTTCTTTGAATGCCTTCAGTCAAATGTGTCTATTATGCGAAGCCTTTTCGCGTGCCTTCTGTACTTGCTGATGAAAGTTAGTAATGAAATGATCCTCCTCTAAGGCAACCAATTGCACTAAACATTCTTCCACGATGTCAGGATCAACCATATTAGTGAATGTTGCGATGCGTAGGCTTGGGACAATATAATCCATTGGCACGATTGCTTTTTTCCCATAAACCCTTTTGAAAGGTGTTTTCCCAGTCAAATTTTTGCATGTGGTCCTATAAGCCCATAACACAGAAGGGATGCGCACATCCCAATCATTCTAATTTACATTGCAGATGTTCGTGAGCACATTGTCCAAGATTTTGTTGAAAGCTTCTACTGCACCATTTTCCTGAGGGTGGTAAGGGGTAATCTTTTGGTGATGTATTTGAAATTCCTCTGTTAGAGCTTCAATGGTTTCATTAACAAAGTGCATACCCATATCACTCATCAATATCTTCTAGCACCAAAATCAAGTCAGGATATTTTCAAAAATGAAGTGTGCAACAATATCTATAGTATATTCCTTGAATTTCTTAGGTTCTGCCCATTTCGTGACATAATATGTGACAGTGATAATGTAGCGTGCACCAGTATTCTTCCCTGGAGGGTTAATAGGTCCCACAAAATCTATATTCCATTTATCAAAATCCTACAGGGCCATCTGTGGCTACAGGGGCATTTTATCTTTGTGCGACGTCTTCCCCATTCTTTGGCATGCAACGCAAGCCTGAAAATATGTATGTTCATCATTGTGTAGCATGGACCACCATAACCTAGCATGCAACACCTTCTACGTAGTGGCCTTCCCTGCATAGTGGCCTCCTGCCACTCCCCCATGAGCCTCAACCAAGATGTCCTACCTTTCATGTTACAAAACATACCTTCTTAACACTTCATCCACTCCCAACTTGTAAAATTGACCAGAAAATAGTGTAAAATTAGCTGCGCGTGAAACCAACTCCTTATTTTATTGTACCAAATATTCAATAAGCGCACTTCCAGTGGTCATAAAGTGAATAATATCAGCAAAGTTCCCATCAACCACATTAATAGAAAAGAGTTGTGCATCAAGTGGTCCCTCCTCCAGACTGGTTGGTTCCTCCCCATTCTTAATGCGTGACAGATGATCAGGTCCAACATTCAATCTACTAGGCTTCACAATGATTTAAAAATCATATTCCTGAAATAGCAACAACCATCTACAAATATTCCCCCCAACACAGGCTTATTGACCAGGTATTTCAAAGTAGAATGGTAAGTGAACATCTTGAAGTGCCCTCCTAATATATAGTGCCTATATTTTTTCAAAGCATAGATCATGTCTAATCCTTCCCTTTCGATGGTTGAGTAGTTGTGCTCTGCACTAGAGAGCTTCCTACTGGCAAAAGAAATGGGGTGATCAATGTATCCCTCTTCTCACTGTGCTAAAACAGCTCCAAGTGCTATACTAGATGCATCAACATGTACATGTAAGACCTTGGACCAGTCTAAAAACATTATAATAGGTGCAGTAACCATCTTTTCCTTCAACATCTCAAAGCTATTTTCACATTCCTCATCCCAGAAAAATGACACATCCTTTTTCAACAATTTCTCCATAGGCGCAGTGATCAAAGCATAGCCTTGAATGATTTTTCTGTAATATCCGGTGTGTCTCATAATGGAGTGTAGTTTTTTTTCATTATTGGGAACTTTTAGGTTGATAATAACTAAAATCTTGGCTAGATCTACCATCAACCCTTGCTGACACACAATATGGCCCAACAAGATTCCAAAAGGAACACATATTATACATTTCTTTAAGTTAAGAGAAATCTGATGCTTCCTACAAGTGTCAAGTATCATGCGTAGGTTGGACATATGCTTCTTTACCAACCCAAACACAGTCTAGTCATCAAAATATACCTCCAACAACTTGTGCATGAATTCTTTGAACACAGCTACTACTAACACGTGATAAGATAGAATGTGCATTCTTTAATCCGAAAGGCATAATTGTGTACTGGTAGGAACCCCATTCCATTGCAAAAGTGGTCTTGCTTCGATCTTTTGGTGCAATCCAGATTTGATGGTACCCTAAAAATACATCAGTGAATGAGTAAGCATATTGTCCTCCCACATTATCAAATATCTCATCTGAAAATGGAGTAGGGAAGGGGTCATGAAAACATGCATCATTCATCTTACATAGATCTACACAAATCCTTATCTCTCTCTTGGTCTTCTTTTCTTGAACCACCATGGGGCTCACCCAATCAGACTGATCCACAGGCTTGATGATTCATGTAAAAACCATCTTCTCTGGTTCCTCTTTCACTTTCTTCTTATACTTAGGATTTAATTGATATGGTCATTGATTTATAGGGCATGCATCTAGTTTCAGAGTGATCTTCATAATGCCTAAATCTCCAACAATTCCTTTGAGTTCAGAGAACTTCATGGGAAACAGGTCCTGATACTTGGTCAACAGCCCCACAACCTTTCCCACTGTGTTATCATCCCAATAGTCTCCTATTTTGGCCAACTTGGGCTGATATTCTATCCCAATGTTGACTTCCTTTAACTTTAGAGGCTTAGTTACATCCACCATTCCTAATAAGGGCCCTGCAACTATGCACTCCCCCTTGGACTCAAGGATGTTGAAATTCCTTGGATCTTATTATTTATCTTCTGCTGACAGGTTCCTACAGTTAACAATATCTTGCATCTGCGATTCCCATGCTAGCGCAACATTCTATCCAAGGATGGGAATCATCAAAGACAAGTACTTCTATATCCTGTAGGGCTTCATCCAATCCCTCTGATCCCCTGACCAAGCGAAAGGTTGATAGAAAAATATTAGTCATTGTAATCTAATGGAGATTCCCTCGGCACAACTCTATTTCCAAATACCATGTAGTAGGTATTGATCCTAATGAATGGAAAAACATGTGAACCCATTCGGTCCAAGTCTTCTCGTTCCAAACCTCCATGCATGTGGCCAGCTGTTTGTGCGGGTCGCCCTGCCCATAGAAAAGCTCAGTTGGTGAGGTAGCAGGCTACTCAAAGTGCAACCTCATCATCCTGTTGCATTTCCCCCAGTCTTTAAAGCTCCCTTTGTGCGTATCCCACCAACGCACTGGGGTTGCATGCATGGTAAGATCAAGTGCCCAAAACCTCCACTCTTTCAAGACAACCTTTTTCAACTTTTCCAAAAATAGTACAACACGATCGAAACCATCAAAATAGGGTAATTCTCTTTCCTTTGAGGAGATGCGTTAGATGTTTGTAGTGATCTTAAGGTAGCATAGCATAGAAACATCATGTAGTCGATTCTACCAATTCTCCATCTCTCCATCCGAATCTGAGAAACATGAGCTATCTTTTTCCCAATTCAGCATCCCATCAGTCATAGGGTTAATCCAATACTTGTCCCGTGCAATCAGATTGTAGATATGGTCAAAATAATCTTCTTCACACCAGATCCAAAGGTTCTATAACCCGAGTACCATTGTTGTCAAATATCATACTTCTGTGCTTCAAATTAATGATGCCTCCCATATCGATGGCCCAGTCTAGCCCTAGCAGTGTAGGGTAGGGGTCTACATCATCCATAATTTGTATCACTTCAAAATCCACACGTACCTTTACTCCAACAATGTCTTCCAGAACCTGTGGAAGTCTTCCAAGTGGGATGATCTTCTATTGATTGGGCATGCATATGTGAATGGTGGACCACTCCAGCTTTGGTTCCCCCATTGTTTTCCAGGTCTACTTAGGTAGAACATTTGCATCAGACCCTAATTCCAAGATAACCTGATCCATCTCATACTCTCCAATTTGTACATTCATATGCATCTCCCGACCAGTTATCTTCGTATTCTTGTATATTTTATTGGCACCCTTAGTCTCAGTTCAAGTCAACTCCTTATCTACGTAGTTATCTATCAGAGCCTGTAGATTTTCTATAGCTTTCTGGTTACAAGTATCTTAATGCAGGCTTGTAGGAAAGGTTTGACTTCATCATCAACCTTTGCTCCCATGATTGACTTAGATGTGGACCCACCTACAACAGCAAAATCTTTCTCAGCTTCTACAAAAATTTCCTTTTCCTTCCGCAGGTTGAGTCCTTCCTTCTTTTCATAGGCATTCCTGATCAATGGCTCTGCATCAACCTTCTTTCTTTCATCTCCAACTATAGCAGCACCACTACGTGTAATTATGTCTATACTTGGATCATCATCGTGTGACTCAGCTTTAACCATTTGTATGTTCTGTGTAGGCGCCTGTTGTTTCTTTTCCCGCATTCTAGTAATTAAAACATGACAATATTCAATCACATGATTGAATTCTCTAAAATACTTTCAATATTGTTGCATAGGGTTCAGATAGTTGCACGCATCATGTCCAGTGTCTTGAAATTTATAGCAAATTAGCTATCCTCATCCATGAATTGCGCCTCAACCTCTCCCTCCTCCCTTTCCTCTTGTTAAAGATCCTTCGCACCCAGAGGGAGATGCTGGTGAAGATGAGTCAGCCTACACCCTATAGAGGTTGGCATTGTCCATCATTAGCTCGAATGTGCAGCCATGGTGCTCATCATGACCAAATGAAGAGAAAAACCTGCACCATTATTGCTTTAGTTATGGCAGATAACTTCATAATTGAGGGAAATGGTTTGTGTCATGCCTTCCAACTACCTTACAATCAGTGCACCACAGTTAGGGAGTACCGTTCAGCCCTATAGCATCCCTGGGGCACAATGGATTTGGCCCTCTCGCCTGCATGTAGTCTTGAAAAAACATACACTAGTATTTTTTATGACGAGAACCTTTACTATGTAAACACCATACATCTGCGGAAACTTCATTTCCTTTGTCTCTGCATAGGTTTTGAATCTCCAAGCACATCACTTCCAACTAGTTTTGAATCTTTAGACTTCCAAATTGATCATCAGCTCTGGGTGCAGCTTCTAGTTTCATGGATACTTCAAGAGCCTCAGCATGAGAATCAATCTTCTGCTGATTCATAGGCTCACATAGGTGTGGCAAAAGCATGGAAATAAACCATTCTTTATGTTGCTTATCATCATAGATAAATCCTCCCTCACTGATGGTACACTTCAGCTACTGATCCGCCTCCCAAACAAATTCATTCGACTCTTGTTTGATTTATTTCAACTCTATTACACACTGCAAGTAGGACTTGGGTTTTCTGAATTGCTGCTTTAAAGTGTCCTTAATCTGAGCCATAGTAGGATCAACTTGCTGAGTCAGATATCCCATAAACCAATCTAGTGCACAACCTTTAAACACCATAGCTAGTTGTGCTCTCTTGATATCATGAGTGTTAATGTTTTGCACAGTCCATACTACATTTGAAATGAGCCAAAAACTATCCATGTCCTCATCTCCCACACCCTTGAAAGTGGGTAGCTTCATATGTGCAACCATATCGTCTCCTAGTGGTGTAGGAGGTGGAGTAGGAGATGACTAACCCTTGTGCAAATTCGACTGTGGAGTAGTAGGAGGGCTACCCTCGCCCCGCGTAGCCTCCACACTCTCTGTATCACTATTTGGTGAGTTTCTCAGAGGGCTATATATAGATCTGTCTCCTCTATGATTAACCCGATAATACTTTTTGTTGCATGTAGTTCTTTCTAGTTTGTTTGGGGTCATTCACTCAGTGTGACTTCACAAAACACCATTTTCACACAATAGCATCTTAATCAGCAAAGGAAAAGGGTGTGTGAACTTACCCCTCGGTCCTACGAAGAACCTCCTTTCAGCTACAGAATATGACACGAACTGATGTACCTCAAAATCTATTACAAACCCTCCCAAAATGTTGTCAACCCAATGATCTATAGTGAGGGTGATGGAGTTATCAATCTACTCTAACTATTGGATCAACTCAGGTGTCCACTAAGTGACCTTATCATCCTTGTAGCAGGTTTGGAACTCAACCAATCTCGATAACCAATCCTATAATTCTTGTGCAAAGGTCACAAAGAAAATCTCATGAACCACTGTGAAAATATACTGATGTTTCCAATATTCAGTTGACATATTTTTACATTTGTTTTCCTTAATGGAAAATTCCTAAATTTGTTTCTCAAATAAGTCTTCTAACTCAGCCTTTGATGGCGGCCACATCACCAAAACTCTCTCAAAATTATCCTGGTCCCGACAAAGGAACCATTTTTTGGCTTGAGGGGTCCTAACCTAGGTTCGTAGTTAAACTTAACCAACAAAACCCTCTTACCACTAGCCCTTTGAGCAGTGACCTACACGCGCAGGTCAAAGTCTCAACCGAAGCAGTATGGGGGGGGGGGGGTTTGAAACCAGGTTTACTGATGAAGAAATTCTACACAAAACAGATAATTACACACATTAGAGTGTGTGTTCCCTTTACATAAAATCCTCATCCAAAATCTTCATAAAAACTACTTAGATTCATTACCAAATATATATAAGAAGAGAGAGCTGAACACAAATAATAAAACAGGAAAATTACAAATTCAAACCCTTCTTTGTCGAATATTACATTTGTGGGACTCTCGGCTCTCACCCCTTTACATAAACTCTCACACCATTTCTCTCTATATCTCTATCCTATTCCATTCTCTGTATCTCTATCTCATCCTCATACAAAGCTCATACTTATACATAATTGTGGATTAATTTGAATCCATGATTTCCTCCACAAATAACTCAACCAAATTCTAAACTAGCTTTATCCCTCTTTTGAATAAACTAAGTTCCATTTAAGGAGTTCATAATCCCTAAAATATCTATACAACTCAACTCCACTCATATCCTCAATTTATTAAGAGAATATTTACAATAAACCTCACACTCATATTTTACTCTCAATTTATTTAAAATGTGCATAATTTATAAAATAATTAAAAAAACATCACCCCCTAAATCACCCAAATATAAAATGACAATTAAGCATGATGCTCCTGCATCAGACTCCCCATGTAGAGAAGTTTCCATAGACTCCTTTCTATGAGGTCTGTCACTTTTATGTAATAATGCGACAGCCACAAGTCGCAATGACTTGCTAGCTCTAGGATTCCAGACTCTATTTTTCCGCTGGTCTTTTAAAGTATCAACTCCATTTTGTAATTTTGCACAAAATTCCCAGAATAGTATTTTTAGAACATTATTGAATGTAACTCCCTCTTTTCCATACCACGTCATATTTATTTCGGGAAATACAAACTTTTGTAGAAATGCTGATAACCATTCTTCTAGTCTCCCGGCTTTGAAAGAATCTCGAACTGGCACAATTACTTTTGCAAATTCCTCAGAGTAATTCCTCTTTGTCTGATGCTTCTGTCTCCAATTGCATTGAACAATCAACTTTCTGAAATGAAGAATAATCAATAACTTCTCCTTGATCACAACTATAGTCATTTATTTCCCCTATAGTAACAAATTTCTCATCCAGCGATGTACCTGTATTCATCAACAAATTATTAGTTTTAAAAATATAAGACCTTTCGGCCTCTTTTGATGCTGCAAGCACTAATCTCCCATCATAGACCTTCTGGATTTCATTAAATCCTCTTCTGAATTGCTGGCTGCTTTCATCTTTATCCTACTGGATTAATATTTCTATTTCCTTTATGTCTCTAAGGACACAACTTTCTTGTTGCTCCTGATTTTTCATCTCATATTCAAATAATTTCTGCTCAATTTCTCTGATTTCAACATCATATTTATTAATGTTTCCTTCTGTACCTACAACCACATTATTATTTGAAGAGTCAAATCATTCACTTAACTCTATAAAATTTAGAGACATTTCATCGTTATCATGCATGGCAACTGCAATATTTTCTTTATCAGGTTTTGCAAGCTTCACTTCTCCTTCAGGTTCCTTGAGTCATCTTTCCAAGAACTTTATTTCCATTTGAAATCTTTCCAGCATTACTCACAACCTTCATTCTCAGTTTCATTCTTCTTCTGGCAACCCTCCGGAGTTATCCTATTTTCTGTATCACCACATTGCAAAATGATTTCATCAATTTAATTAAACAAATTCACTTTTTTACCTCCTTGGAATATCACTATGGAATTTTCATTATGATTCTACTCCATAACAGCTTCAACTGGCTGTCTTACACCAAATAGGAATTCATCTATGAATTCTTTCTCCTACAATAAATCAGTACGTTCCTCCTCTAAAAGGCATTCTCCATCATACTTCACCTCAAGAGCTTTATTCATATTTATGACAGTTTCACCAGATTGTCACCATCTTCTGCACATCCTGCAAACATACACAAACTATGAGATTTAAAAATATAAGGCTTCATAGCCTCATCTGCTTCCCTTGTCAACATATCTTCAAATTGTTCTGAACTATTCCAATATTTCATGAGATCTTTCTCATTAACTTCTTCACCAAGAATTTCACCCTGTTCTGGTCCACAAATGGAAACTTCCATTTCTAACTCAGCTCTTCTGAGTTCTTCACGTCTCAATTTCACACTCATCATCTGTTCGAGCTTTCGTAGCTCTTCTGTTAATTGCATATTTATCTGTTGATTCCTCTTTTCTTGTAGCCTCTGCCATTTCACTTTCTTCCCCATGGTCCAACCATGTCTCTGGTCTTTCGTATTTCTCTACAACAATTCCATCAATAACTCAAGATGGACTGTTATCTCATCCTTCTCCCTCTCATATTCTTCATCAATCAACTGCTTCCATATGTCGTTTGCCTTGGCATCTTCCTTCTTCCTTCTTCTATTGCGGTCTTTCTCAAAACCTCTAAAATGACTATCAATAGTCATCTTCTCCTCCTTTGCGAACTTCATCTGTTCACTTATGGATTTCATTCAATCCCCTCTTCAGAAAGCCTTCATACTTTCCATCCAACAATGCAAGCTCTCTTCCTGCACTTGACCTCATGGCATCTTTTGATTCTCTGCCTTGGAATCATTTTTGGGCAACTCTCTTGCTCCTTTCTTTCTGAAAACAACAACTGCAGTATTTCTTGCTTTACAATGACCAAACTCTTTGGGTGTTGGGCTTCGTCGATCATGCACCCAATTACATTAAAAATTTTGACTTAATTTAAGATTCTTTGACTCTAGACTTGACATCAACTCTTCATCTTGGATGAAAAATGCACCCTTTTGTACAATAACTCAATGCCTTAACTTGACTCAAGCTATCCAAATTTCTTCATTTGACCTTAATATCTTATTTGACTTCAAATCTTGACCTAATAATTACAATAGTAGATATTTTGACTTTAATTCAAGCTGTACAATATACCAATGAACATCTACCCTTAATACATTCTCATGATGTAAAATCTTCACTCTACCAATTCTCTCTCATACTCCATTCTTATGATAATATCATAAGTCACTAATTATATCATCTCCCATTACTCACATGATACTTAAGCCTTTAAATCGAAATGCAATCCACTTTTCCCAATATTTATTTTATGATGCAATAAAATAAACCATTTAATTTTTAACATTTAAGATACCTTTTGAAAATGAATTTTCATACCCTACGTTCCCTTCAAGGTTATTTAATAAACCTTTTCTTTGCAATTTCAACTCTTCGGACTTCATTCCTCTATGTCATTCTTATCACTGTGAATATTCGCATGCCCTTCATTTCCATTGTACAAAAAAATATACCATAACCTCTTCAACACGCTCACCATATTAGAGAAGACAGTTTTCATGTACTTCCATGCAGCTCCTTTGCAGTGATAGTTCTCATGCAACACCGTCTCTCTTCACTACACAAAAAAAATTCCTTCATAGGAATTTTCCAAAACTTTATTTTAACATGGTGGCATCAACATATTTCTCTGGCAGCAACAAACACAAACCACACTATCTTCTAAAAAAAACAATGTGAGCATTTTCACATGCGCCACAAGCAACGATCAATCATGATCTTTAACTCATGGAAATCATAGATGCTCCTTTACAGGTTTTCTCCTCCATGTAGATCATAGTTATCACAAATTCAAAATGATATACCACAACCACGCTGGCTCATTACTCTTCTGCTATGATTGGGTTCACTACTTGCTCTCAAAATTCCGCCAACATATCTCAATCAGCAAGGTCAAAACAGTTCTTCAACAGTTAATTTTTTTTTCATAATTTGCAGGTATTAAAAAACTCACAGAAATCATAACACAATTCGCATGCAACAATACCACTTCTTCTTGTTTGATTTTAGCACTCAACCCCAATAATCGATTGCAAATACACATCAAGTGGAACTATGCATACCTTGATAAATGGATACAAATGTGTGCAACAAATATACTGCATTTATTTCATTCCCAATACGATTTCTCATACCAGCAATGCTCAAAAAAGTTATGCAAACAATGTATCTGCCTTACCACTTCGATTACGTTGTTCAAAAATGTTATTGTAGCTTTAATTAATGGAGGCTTGTAGCTGATTCTTTACGCTTTGCACATAATCCTTTTATTCTCCCTTCTGACATGCTTTTCAAAAACGCATTCGACCTACGCATTTGATCTTCTCTCACATGCATGTGACTTTCTCTACACACGCAGGCTTTCATCCTTTGAACACCTCACCTTCTTCACCAAAAATTTGATGCAAACAAAAAAGGCACACGTTAAATGTTCGATGCAGTGACAAATTGAGTTATACACAAAACACTTAACCCTGCAAATATGGATAGAGGTTATATGCGCTATAGATTTTCTGTAAATAATTTATACATCAACTATCTCCCTTTCAAGGCACAATTTGAAACACTGACAAATTAAAAAATATATAGGCCGCAATAGATATACTTGAGAGTCTCTATCTTGGATTACCAGTTTGTATTTAATGACCGAACATATAAACAAGGATTTCTTTACAATGTCAACACTGGGTGGAATTTTATTACCGGTTCAATTCTGCAACGATTTATTTCTTCTTTCTCCATTTGTCTTTACGCTATCAATTCAAGTGGTCTCTAATGCTTGCGTTCAACATTCTGCCACCTCCACACCCCTATTTTTGTTCCAGTTCACAACAGTTAGTTGCCACACTATGATGCTCGGATTCCAGCTTTGGCTTTCACATTGAAGCCATTCCAATCACCTGCCAATTATTTTCCACTCTATGATGGTCGATTGCTTTTTCCCCAATCGGGTTCACCCAATTGCAAACCTATTCCTACAAATTAATGCACATGTATATGCATATATCTATGATGTAATGCATAGTCAAAACAAAATGTAGAGCAACAAGTGGATACATGGAACGATATCATAACTACCACAATCATGACTGTGTCAAATTTGTGTGGGCTGAATATAACATTGGTTTCCCTTTTGCGCTTGCATTCTTCACAACATCACACACAACACAGTCAAAACCAATTTACTCCTACAATAGGCAGGCATCTTCCTAATCTGATACCAAATGATGCAGAAATTTTGCACAAAATAGATATTTGTGCATAGTAGAATGTGTGTTCCCTTTACATAAAATCCTCATCCAAAATATTCATAAAAACTACTTAGATTCAATACAAAACATATATAAGAAGAGAGAGCCAAACACAAATAATAAAATAGGAAAATAAAAAATTCAAACCCTTCTTTGTCGAATATTACATTTGTGGGCCTCTTGGCTCTCGCCCCTTTACATAAACTCTAACACCATTTCTCTCTATATCTTTGTCCTATTCCATTCTCTGTATCTCTATCTCATCCTCATACAAATCTCATATTTATACATAATTGTGGATTAATTTGAATCCATGATTTCCTCCACAAATAACTCAACAAAATTCTAAAATAGCTTTATCCCTCTTTTGACTCAACTAAGTTCCATTTAAGGAGTTCATAATCCCTAAAATATCTATACAACTCAACTCCACTAATATCCTCAATTTATTAAGAGAATATTTACAATAAACCTCACACTCAGATTTTCCTCTAAATTTATTTAAAATGTGCATAATTTATAAAATAATTAAAAAAAACATCACCCCCTAAATCACCCAAATACAAAATGACAATTAAGAATGATACTCTTGCATCAGACTCCCCATGTAGAGTAGTTTCCATAGACTCATGTCTGTGAGGTCTGTCACTTTTCTGTAATAATGCAACAGCCACAAGTGTCAATGGATTGCTACCTTCAAGATTCCAAACTCTGTTTTTCCGCTGGTCTTTTAAAGTATCAACTCCATTTTGTAATTTTTCACAAAATTCCCAGAATAGTATTTTCAGAACACTATTGAATGTAACTCCTGCTTTTCCATACCACATCATCTTTATTTCAGGTAATACAAACTTGTGTAGAAAAGCTGATACCCATTCTTCTAGTCTCCCTGCTTTGAAAGAATCTCAAACTGGCTCTACATCAGCATCACCAACATCACTCATTTTGTTAACTGGCTTCCATCTGCCTCTACAATAATTACTTTCGCCAATTCCTCGGAGTAATTTCTCTTTGTATGATGCTTTCGTCTCCAATTGCGTTGAACACTCAACTTTATGAAATGAAGAATAATCAAGAACTTCTCCTTGATAACAGCTATAGTCATTGATTTCCCCTATAGTAACAAATTTCTCATTCGGTGATGTACCTGCATTCATCAAGAAATTATTAGTTTTAAAAATACAAGACCTTTCAGCCTCTTTTGATGCTACATGCACCAATATCCCATCATAGACCTTTTGAATTTCAGTAAATCCTCTTTTGAATTGTTGGCTACTTTCATCTTTATCCTGTTGGATTAGTATTTCTATTTCCTTTGTCTCTAAGGACATAACTTTCTTGCTGCTCCTGATTTTTAATCTCATATTCAAATACTTTCTACTCAATTTCTCTGATTTCAACATCATATTTATCAATGTTTCCTTCTGTACCTACAACCACATTATTATTTTAAGATTCAAAGCATTCACTTAACTCTATAAAATTTAGAGACATTTCATCCTTATCATGCATGGCAACTACAATCTTTTCTTTATTAGGTTCTGTAAGATTCACTTCTCCTTCAGGTTCCTTGAGCTATCTTTCCAAGAACTCTATTTCCATTTGAAATATTTCCAGCATTCTATCACAACCTTCATTCTCAGTTTCATTCTTCTTCTGGAAATCCTCTGGAGTTATCCTATTTTCCGTATCTACACATTGCAAAATTATTTCATAAATTTCATTAAACAAATTCACTTGTTTACCTCCTTGGAATATCACTATGGCATTTTCATTATGCTTTTGCACCATATCAGCTTCAACTAGTTGTCTTGAACCAAACATGAATTCATCTATGAATTATTTCTGCTGCAATAAATCAGTACGTTCCTCCTGTAAAATGAATTCTCCATCATACTTCACCTCAAGAGCTTTAATCATCTTTGTGACAGTTTCACCAGACTGTCCACCATCATCTGCACATCCTGAAAACATACACAAACTATGAGATTTAAAAATACAAGGCTTCATAGCCTCATCAGCTTCCCTTGTCAACATATCTTCAAATTGTTTTGAACTATTCCAATAGTTTATGAGATCTTTCTCATTAACTTCTTCACCTAGAATTCCACCTTGTTTTGGTCCACAAATGGAAACTTCCATTTCTAACTCAACTCCTTTAAGTTCTTCACATCTCAATTGTGCACTCATCATCTGCTCGAGCTTTCTCAACTCTTCTATTAATTGCATATTTACCTGTTGATTCCTCTTTTCTTGTAGTCTCTGCCATTTCACTTTCTTCCTCATGGTCCAACCATGTCTCTGGTCTTTCGTATTTCTCTGCAAAAATTCCATCAATAACTCAAGATGGATTGTTATCTCATATTTCTCCCTCTCATATTATTCATCAATCAACTACTTCCATATGCCGTTTACCTTGGCATCTTCCTTCTTCCTTCTTCTGTTGCGGTCTTTCTCAGAACCTCTGAATTGACTATCAATTTTCATATTCTCTTCGATTGCAAACTTCATCTGTTCACTTATGGATTTCATTCAATCCCCTTTTCAACAAGACTTCATATTTTCCATCCAACAATGCAAACTCTCTTACTGCACTTGACCTCTTGGCATCTTTTGATTCTCTGTCTTTTGCTCCTCTTTTTTTGAAAACAACAATTGCAGTAATTCTTGCGTTACAATGACCAAACTCTTTGGGTGTCGGGCTCCGCCTATCATGCACCCAATTACATTCAAACCTTTGACTTAATTTAAGACTCTTTGACTCCAGACTTGACATCAACTCTTCATCTTAGATGAAAAATGCACCCTTTTGTACAATAACTCAATGGTTTAACTCAACTCAAGCTATCCAAATTTCTTCATTTGACCTTAACATCTTATTTGACTTCAAAGCTTGACCTGATAATTACAATAGTGGATATTTTGACTCTAATTCAAGTTATACAATATATCAATGAATATCCACCCTTAATACATTCTCATGATGTAAATTCTTCACTCTACCGATTCTCTCTCATAATCCATTCTTATGATAATATCATAAGTCACTAATTATATCATCTCCCATTACTCACATGATACTTAAGCCTTTAAATCAAAATGCAATCCACTTTTCCCAAGATTTATTTTATGATGAAATAAAATAAACCATTTAATTTTCAACATTTAGGATACCTTTTGAAAATGAATTTTCATACCTTACGTTCCATTCAAGGTTATTTAATAAACCTTTTCTTTGCAATTTCAACTCTCTGGAATTCATTCCTCTATGTCGTTCTGATCACTGTGAATATTCGCATGCCATTCATCGCCATTGTACAAAAAAATATACCATAACCTCTTCAACACGCTCACCATCTTAGAGCAGACAATTTTCCTGCACTTCCATGCAGCTCCTTCTTTACAGTGACGGTTCTTATGCAACATCGTCTCTCTTCACTGCACAAAAAAAATTCCTTCGTAGGAATTTTCCAAAACTTTCTTTTAACATGGTGGCATCAACATATTTCTCTGGCAACAAAAAACACAAACCACACTATCTTCTGAACAGAACAATGTGAACATTTTCACATGTGCCACAAGCAACGATCAATCATGATCTTTAACTCATGGAAATCATAGACGCTCCTTTACAGGCTTTCTCCTCCATGTTGATCTCAATTATCACAACCTCAAAACAATATACCACAACCATGTTGGCTCACCACTCTTCCACTGCAACTGGGTTCACCACTTGCTCTCGAAATGTTGCCAACATATCTCAATCAGCAAAGTCAAAACACTTCTTCAACAATTCATTTTTTCTTCATAATTTGCAGGTATTAAAAAACTCACAGAAATCATAACATAATTCGCAAGCAACAATACCACTTCTGCTTGTTCGATTTTAGCACTCAACCCCAATAATCGATTGCAATTACACATCAAGGGAAACTATGCATACCTTGATAAATCGATACAAATGTGCACAACAGATATACTGCATTTATTTCATTCCCAATATGATTTCTCATACCAGCAACACTCAAAAAAATTATGCAAACAATGTATCTGCCTTACCCCTTCGATTACGTTGTTCAAAAATGTTATTGCAGCTTTAATTAATGGAGGTTTGCAGCTGATTCTTTAGGCTCTGCACATAATCCTTTTATTCTCCCTTCCGACCTGCTTTTTAAACACGCGTTTGACCTGCGCATTTGATCTTCTCTCACATGCATGTGACTTACTCTTCACACGCATGCTTTCATCCTTTGAGCACCTCACCTTCTTCACCAAAAATTTGATGCAAACAACAAAGGAACATATTAAATGTTCGATGCAGTGACAAATTGAGTTATACACAAAACAATGAACCCTGCAAATATGGATAGAGGTTATATGTGCTATATATTTTCCGTAAAGAATTTATACATCAGCTATCTCCCTTTCAAGGCACAATTTGAACCACTGACAAAATAAAAAATATACAGGACACAATAGATATACTTGAGAGTCTCTATCTTGGATTGCCAGTTTGTATTTAATGACCCAACATATAAACAAGGATATCTTTACAGTGTCTACACCAGGTAGAAGTTTATTACAGGTTCAATTCTGCAACGATTTATTTCTGCTTTCTCCATTTGTCTTTACACTATCATTTCAAGCAGTCTCTAATGGTTTTTTTCAACATTCTACTGCCTCCACACTCCTATTTGCATTCCAGTTCACATAAATTAGTTTCCACTCTATGTTGTTCTGATTCTAGCTTTGGCTTTCACATTGAAGCCATCCCAATCACCTTCCACGCACAATCTGAGGTTTTCTGGGGTCGATTTATTTTTCCCCAGTCGGGTTCACCAAATTGCACACTTGTTCCTACAAATTAACGCACTTGTCTACACATATATGTATGATGTAATGCAGAGTCAAAATAAAATGTAGAACAACAAGTAGATACATGGAACGATATCATAACTACCACAATCATGACTGTATCAAATTCATGTGGGCTGAATATTACATTGGTTTCCCTTTTGCGCTTGCATTCTTCACAACAGTGCACACAACACACTCATAACCAATTTACTCCCACACCAGGCATGCATATTCCTACTTTGATATCAATTGATGCAGAAATTCTGCACAAAATAGATACTTGCGCACAGTAGAGTATGTGTTCCCTTTACATAAAATTCTCATCCAAAATCATCATAAAAACTACTTAGATTCAATTCAAAATATATATAAGAAGAGAGAGCCGAAAACAAATAATAAAGTAGGCAAATAACAAATTCAAACCTTTATTTTCCAAATATTACATTTGTGGGCCTCTCGGCTCTCGCCCCTTTACATAAACTCTCACACCATTTCTCTCTATATCTCTGTCCTATTCCATTATTTGTATCTCTATCTCATCCTCATACAAAGCTCATATTTATACATAATTGTGGATTAACTTGAATCCATGATTTCCTCCACAAATAACTCAACCAATATCTAAAGTAGATTTATCCCTCTTTTGACTCAACGAAGTTCCATTTAAGGAGTTCATAATCCCTAAAATATTTATACAACTCAACTCCACTCATATCCTCAATATATTAAGAGAATATTTATAATAAACCTCACAATCATATTTTCCCCTCAATTTATTTAAAATGAGCATAATTTATAAAATAATTAAAAAAAACATCACCCCCTAAATCACCAAAATACAAAATGACAATTAAGCATGATGCTCCTGCACCAGACTCCCCATGTAGAGAAGTTTCCATAGACTCATGTTTATGAGGTCTATCACTTTTCTGTAATAATGAGACAGCCACAAGTCTCAATGACTTGCTACCTCTAGGATTCCAAACTCTGTTTTACTGCTAGTCTTTTAAAGTATCAACTTCATTTTGTAATTTTGCACAAAATTCCCAGAATAGTATTTTCAGAACGCTATTGAATGTAACTCCTGATTTTCCATACCACATCATCTTTGTTTCAGGAAATTTAAACTTGTGTAGAAACATTGATACCCATTCTTCCAGTCTCCCATATTTGAAATAATCTCGAACTGGCTTTATATCAGCATCACCAAGATCAATCATTCTGTCAACCAGATTCCATCTGCCTCTACAACAATTAATTTCACCAATTCCTCAGAGTAATTTTTATTTTTCTGATTCTTCCGTCTCCAATTGCGTTGAACACTCAACTTTATGAAATGAAGAATAATCAAGAACTTCTCCTTGATCACAACTATAGTCATTGATTGCCCCTATAGTAACAAATTTCTCATCCGGTGATGTACCTACATTCATCAACAAATTATTAGTTTTAAAAATACAAGACCTTTCGGCCTCTTTTGATGCTGCAAGCACCAATCTCCTATCATAGACCTTCTAGATTTTAGTAAATCCTCTTTTGAATTGCTGGCTACTTTCATCTTTATCCTGCTAGATTAATATTTCTATTTCCTTTATGTCTCTAACAAAATAACTTTCTTTCTGCTCCTGATTTTTCATCTCATATTCAAATACTTTATGCTCAATTTCTCTGATTTCAACATCATATTTGTTAATGTTGCCTTCTGTACCTACAACCACATTATTATTTGAAGAGTCAAATCATTCACTTAACTCTATAAAATTTAGAGACATTTCATCCTTATCATGCATGGCAACTGAAATCTTTTCTTTATTAGGTTATGCAAGCTTCACTTCTCCTTCAGGTTCCCTGAGCCATCTTTCCAAGAACTCTATTTCCATTTGCAATCTTTCCAGCATTCCATCACAACCTTCATTCTTAGTTTCATTCTTCTTCTGGAAATCCTTCGTAGTTGTCCTGTTTTCTATATAACACATTGCAAAATTATTTCATCAATTTCATTAATCAAATTCACTTGTTTACCTCCTTGGAATATCAATATGGAATTTTCATTATGCTTCTGCTCCATAACAGCTTCAACTAGTTGTCTTACACCAAAAAAGAATTCATCTATGAATTTTTTCTGCTGCAATAAATCAGTACGTTCCTCCTCTAAAAGGAATTCTCCATCATGCTTCACCTCAAGAGATTTATTCATCTTTGTGAAAATTTCACCAGACTATTCACCATTTTCTACACATCCTACAAGCATACACAAACTATGAGATTTAAAAATACAAGGCTTCATAGCCTCATCTGCTTCCCTTTTCAACATATCTTCAAATTTTTCTAAACTATTTCAATACTTCTTGAGATCTTTCTCATTAACTTCTTCACCAAGAATTTCACCATGTTCTAGTCCAAAAATGGAAACTTCCATTTCTAACTCAGCTCCTTTGAGTTCTTCACGTCTCAATTGCACACTCATCATTTGCTCGAGCTTTCTCAGCTCTTCTGTTAACTGCATGTTTACCTGTTGATTCCTCTTTTCTTGTAGTCTCTGCCATTTCACTTTCTTCCTCATGGTCCAGCCATGTCTATGGTATTTCGTATTTCTCTACAACAATTCCATCAATAACTCAAGATGGACTGTTATCTCAGCCTTCTCCCTCTCATATTATTCATCAATCAACTCCTTCCATATGTCATTTGCCTTGGCATATTCCTTCTTCCTTCTCCTGTTGTGGTCTTTCTCAGAACCTCTGAAATGACTACCAATAGTCATCTTCTCCTACTTTGCGAACTTCATCTGTTCACTTATGGATTTCATTCAATCCCCTTTTCAACAAGCCTTCATCCTTGCCATCCAACAATACAAGCTCTGTTCCTGCACTTGACCTCTTGGCATCTTTTGATTCTCTGTCTTGGAATCATTTTTGGGAAACTCTCTTGCTCCTCTCTTTCTACAAACAACAGCTGCAGTAATTCTTGTGTTACAATGACCAAACTCTTTGGGCGTCGAGCTCCACCGATCATGCACCCAATTACATTCAAACCTTTGAGTTAATTTAAGACTCTTTGACTCCAAACTTGACATCAAATCTTCATCTTGGACGAAAAATGCACCCTTTTGTACAATAACTCAATGCCTTAATTTGACTCAAGCTATCAAAATTTCTTCATTTGACCTTAAAATCTTATTTGACTTCAAAGCTTGACCTAATAATTACAATAGGGATATTTTGACTCTAATTCAAGTTATACAATATACCAATGAACATCCACCCTTAATACATTCTCATGATGTAAAATATTCACTCTACCAATTCTTTCTCATATTCCATTCTTATGATAATATCATAAGTCACTAATTATATCATCTCCCATTACTCACATGATACTTAAGCCTTTAAATCAAAATGCAATCCACTTTTCCCAAGATTTATTTTATGATGAAATAAATAAACCATTTAATTTTCAACATTTAAGATACCTTGTGAAAATGAATTTTCATACCTTACGTTTCCTTCAAGGTTATTTAATATGTTAGGGTCCCGTGATTTGGCCGATTGGCGAGCCAAATGATGATGTAACATCAAACCAAGATTTGGAGCCCAAGGACCTAGCCTTCCTGGACTCAGAGATGGCTCTCTCTATAAATGTAAAAGATGTCGGTGTGTTTGCTTATGGTGTTCTAATATTAGGCTAGTTATGAAATGAGTTTTTTGATTTTTGGTTTTTTAAGTTTGTGAGGGATAAACTGATCAAAGATATAAAACAGGTAACAAGAAGTCAGATCAATTGGGCTATGGGGTCAAACAGGTCAAGGAAGCTATCAGATGATGATGTAAGGCTGCTGTAGGGCCGATTTGATTCACGGTAGAAGGGATCTTTGGGAAAAATGGAGTAAATGGACATCAATTTTGTGAAGGACGAGGGATTTCAAGTGTAACTAGTTGATAGCAGACATAAACATGTTATAGCAAGCCATTAATCATGCTAAATGTAACTATGAGCTAATTAATACATAGAAATCAAAAATTCTAGCCATTCATAGAAGTATAAGACCCTCTAACTTTGGGAAATGGCTATCAGACTTTGGGGAAAACACATAAGAAGGACTAACAACTCATAAAACTATGCCGGAACACCTAAGCACAGTCTTTAAGTTATTGGGCATTTTGACAAACAAGCTTTCATAGTTTTAGGCAAAGGGCTAGATCGGGACTAGGCCTCCTTGGTTCAACAAGATGATAAACTAATCAGTCAAAGAGATAGTTTTATAGACAGAACCATGGACAACTTATAGGTAGGCAGGGCACACCATACATCCTACTCAACGTACATAGAACTTATGAATAAAACTAGCAACAATACCTTAAGTTACTAAAGAGCAGTTAAGAATTCTTTAGTATAACTAAGGAAGAAGAAAACATAAAGCTATGAAGATTCAGGAATTTTGAGGTGCCTCCATGGGCATATCTCAAAATTAATCTCTACTGATCTATAGCAGCAAGAAGCATGTATCATGAATGAAAACTAGAAGATAACAATAAAGCAAGAAACACTATACCATTCTACCATGTCATGGAATCCATCACCAATCCTTCATCATTCATCAAAAGCATCCAAGAGGCAGTCCAAAAATCATAACACAAGTATGTTCTTCAAAGCTCATATGACCAATATATTGATTCTTCTCTCAAGTTCAGCCTCTGTTTTACAATGAATCCTTGTGGAATAAATAGGCTAGAGGAAGGAAAACCTCATGGAGAAACTAGCTATCCCATTGGCCAAGTCAAAATATCTAAACTTGTCCTTGAAGCTTTGCAAAGCCCAAGGCACAAAATATCCCATAAAATATCTAAAAAACTGCTAAAAACGGAAATTATATTGACTTTACATCATTTCCCAAGTGTAAAAATAGCTTAACGCACATTTGGGAAAAGCAGATTTTTGAGGTTCAAAAATTACAAAAATACTTCATATTTATGTCTGAAAAAGGTCCCCTGACTTGCTGGAGGCAATTGGCAGCCTTCCCGGTGTCGAAATGAGGCTCATGATGGCCCGTTGGAAAGCTCTCTGTGTCTACTTTCCGGCGCAACTGAAATCACCTCAATATGATGTCTAGAAGTTCCCCAAAACTGTACCTGTGTGCAAAAACCAGGAAATAGCAGACTGCTGATATGGCGGGCAGAATGTGCAAAAGGAGGGCATTTTTCGCCAATTTGAGGGGGCGAATGATCTCCGAATACCCTGAAAATCGCTGGGGACCTGCTCATAGAATTATGGCATCCACTGGCATCATCCTTCTCCCTTGACAAATCCTCAAACTGAAATGGCACAATTATGAGTTTTCGACCAAAAACCCAAAAAATGACAAAAAAAAAAGGTTGTCGAAAAGTGCTCAAATTTGGCATGCATGACCCTCAGGGGTCCATAGCAACACGCTCCGAAGATGATGCCAAAATATCAAGGGATGATATGCTTTTCTCCTCTTTCCGTGCCGGACGCTTCCCCTTTGCCTTCTTCAATTTCGCTTGGGCTACCTTTAATTTTCGCCTGGCAAACTGATTTAGCTTCTGAAAGTGATGAGTCCTCTTCCTTTGCAGCTCTAGATCTCTGTTCGCCCTCTCAAGCTTCATTTCCAAGTGTTTGTTAGCTCTTTCAAGCCATGCCTCTTTGTTTTCTTCAATTTCCTGCTCAAGGAGTGCAGTGAGAGGAAAGGCTTGGAAATGGGCTTGTTCTTCTGCTCTCTGTTTTTCCAAGGCTCTTTTAAGCCTGATGGTCCTAGGCTTCTTCCGCCTAGGCTGGTCTTCCTCATCCTCCTCATCAAACTCACCAATGAGTTCTTCTATCCTTGCTTGCGCCTTAGCTGCTTCCTTCTTATATTTGATTACCCGTGCTTCATGGACAACTGCGTGAACATTCATCTGTTTGTTTTCAATTTCTAAGAAGTGGTTGAAGATCCTCCTCTAATGACTCAATTTTCCCCTCTTTGTGAATCAGGAGGTTTTCAAGAAGGCGGGCCTCATTATCACTGTCATCGCTTTGGATTGGGATGACAGCTAATTCACCTCCATGCTTTGTACTTTCTCCAAGTTTTCTTTTACCTTTGAAAGCCAATCTTGCGCTTTTCCTCCTTGGTATGCTAGAAGGTGTCCTCTTGGGCGATTTCCTCTTGCTAGGAATAATATTTGTCACTGTTAGAGTGGCAGCTTTAGACCCTCTTTTCCTTGTTGTGCTGAGCTTTGTTATTTTGGGAGGAGGAGGCACAACTGATTTACCTTTGACATCTTCTTGAATTGGCTGCTCTTCTTGAGGCTGCTGGATGTTTTCCTCTTGCTGTTCACTTGGCTGCCCCTGTTCGCCAACATTAGCTTGCTGTTCTTCATCAATGTCTTGTTCAATTTGTGGCTCAAGAGGTGTCTCAATTTCCTACCCAACCTGCTGTTCTTCCTCCTGCACCTGCTGCTGTTCCTCATCTGTTGTCTGCTGCTGCTCCTCAATTTGTACTTGCTATTGTTCCTCAATTTGTACCTGCTGCTGCTCATCTTGGACCTGCTGTCCTTCACCTTCTATTTGCTGCTGTTCATCCCTTTCCCCTTGCTGTTTTTTACTACCCTCTCCTTCCTCCTGTTGACTTGGTTGTCCAGTAGTCATTCTGAGCCTTCTAGGAGTAGGCCTACTGGACAAAGGTACCGGGCGATGAATAGACTGAGTGGGAGACACATGAACAGGAGGAACGGTAGAGAAATCTGGATGGCTGATGAATAAATCCCATGGAACCTCTTTCTTCTCTAGCTGGTATAGGAAGATAATCTTGATCAAAGAATGATGAAAAAGAGAAGGGATTTGCTGAGGTGGTGCCTTCTTTTGGACAATAGATGCCATTTTCTCTATGCTTTTGAACAAAAAGTAAGGGAGGTTTAGTTGCCTGCTTCTAGTAAAGTGCATCAATAAACGGATATGGTAGGCATAAATTCGATCAAACCGCCCTTCACAAGTGAAATATTTCATTATGACTTTCATAAGAGGAGCATAGCTGTCAAGGAGATATGAAAAAGGGAAAATAGCAGTGAAAGCCTCTCTATGTTCAGGCTTGAGGAAAGGTTTGTAATATTCTAAATCAAGATGAGCCTGTTTGAACCATTTTTCGCCATGATATGGAATCTTGGTGGCCTTGGACACATACCTTGGAGAAATCTTGAAATCAAGACCTGCCACTTGGAAATGTTTTTCTTTGAATCTCAGGGCGCACAAGTGAGTTAATGGCGAAAAACTCTTGACTTCTTGTATTTTCTGACAAAAATCTAGGCAACCTACTTCATGGAAGTTGAAAAGGACAGATGGATGAGCATTAACCTCTTCTGTAGAGATAGGCTCATATCTTTTGTGCGGGCCACTCCTGCTGTCTTGCCTTGGAGGCATTTTGACCTGAATATGCTTTGGAAGAGACAAACTGCCTCACTGTGTGTAAAAAGCCCTGTTGGAATCAAACTGTGTCACTTTACTACTTTGACAGAGAGACAATGTGACTTGGATGTTTTGCAACAAGTTTCTTGTAATATACAACTTCTGCTCTTCTTAAAACTAGCCTTCCACCTTTGAATGTACCTCAGCCAGGCAGATTTCTTAATAGGATATCATATAGTAAAGAGGAGACAGACTGCTGTGTAAATTTCCTATGCATAGTGTTAAGAAATCATTTTTCTTGTGAATTTGTTAGAGGCCAATCAAAACACCTGTATTTCTGTCTCCGAGGTAAAATTCAAACATTAAAAACATGCTCTTCAGAAAGTGGCCTTCCACCTTGAAATTATCTCAGTCAACAACTTCTCAGTAAGAAATAATACAGTGAAAAGAAGGGCAGACTGCTAGGAGGAGTTTGCTGTGAGAAGTGCTTTGATCACCCTGTTCTTGTGAGTTTTAAGAGGTTACTCAACATCTCTTAATCCTTGCCCATGGTAGACTTCGCAATCATTAAAATCTTTCCTTGTATAAGTGTGCCAACATTCAACAAACTTGCATATGTGAAATCAAACCTCAGCGCAATTAAACAGTTCACTGTCACAGTCCTGAGTAAATATGACAGAGTTTGAAAGAATCCAAGAGTTTTTTAGGCAGAGGCTATGTGAGTTTTCTTCTTTCAAAACAATCAAGGGCCCTTTATAAATGTAACCCTAGCCTTTGTAGAAAAAATCCTTTGTTTCAACCTGACATCCGTTTATCAAACAAGCATGAAGACCCAAAGTCAATCAAGCAGCTGCACAGTGAAGACTGTCTTTGTATGAGGAGTAGGAGCAACCTTACCCTGTGGTCTTTCAACTTCTAAGCAGTTCTTTGTCAAAAACCCCTTTTCTTATTACACTTCACTGTTTTAATAATGTAGCAATGTTTTGAGGACAGTGTGAAATTTTTTTCTTTTAGACATAAGCCCTATCTCTCTTATAACAAAATCTTCTTCTTGCCTCTTTAGAGGTTTCCTTTGAAGTGGCAGTTAAGACCTCTCAACCAACAGACTTCTTTTAATCAGAACAATGCCCTTATTTTCATCATATGTTCTTTCCTGTAGGTGTTTTAAATGATACATCCAGCATTTTATTACAGCTTTACACCTTGAAAACTTACACAGCAAACAACACTATTTTTCTGGTATAGTGACAGTTGTTTAAAGTTCTGTATGCTATGTTATGAAGAGATTTGTAAGAGTCTAATACACTGTTTTCTCTATAGGCATTCTTAGCAGTGTATTTATCATTTACACACAGCTTTCAACAGAATTGCCCAAAGCAAAAATCTTTTGACAAATATGGTTTTGCTAAAGAAACGAAGACAAGCCACTCCTCTGATTTTTACCCTCACCTTGCTAGGCAGCTTCTTAAAATATATGTCGATAATCAAACTAGGTCATACTCAACAATTTTGTTCCAATCCTTTCATTTCATCCATAGTTTGAAAACAAGGTTTTTAAGACCTTCATGTTACTTTAGAAATTTTTTTCAAAACCGAGGGGAAAAACATGTGCAAATACCTCCAAACTTGATGGGAGTCTCTTGTGGTGAGCTGGAGATAGCTCTGGAAGTCTTCGGGCCTGCACGGCACTCTTTAGGTGAAGAACGGCACGCAACAACGCTCGGGTGGCCTGTCGGGTCGGGCAGTCGGGTCGGGCGGGCGCCGTGTACAGGCGCGGCACGCGATTGTACAGGCGCGTCGCGCGTACACTGGCTGCCTGTGTAAACTCGCTCCCAGGCGCGTCGCGCGAATTGGCAGGCACGTCGCGCGGCCAAAACTAACAGAAATTCTTTGAAATTGCTTGAAAACTGTTTTGATGTCTGAGGATTTCGGAGGCAAACTAAATTTCTCGCTTGGTGTATTGAAAATGAAAGTTCTTACCTTCGACCCCACTTCTTTAAATGTGTCAAACCCCAACGGCCTTTAAGCCATTTGAAAAGTAACCTTCGCTTTCAGCTCCGCTTTGTTTTAACCTTCGTAACGCTGCCTTGGTGTATCTCTTTGACATTTGAAATCGCGTTGACTTCATTTGAGGGGTACTCCCTTTTTTGAATTGTTTTCGGCCACATAAATTATATGCCCTTTAAAAAATGTCAATAAATTTTTCAACTCCTTTTCAAAGAAAACAAACACAGTTTTTTTCAACAGGCCAGAACTCTGTTTTACTAATGCACAGGTGTTCGAAGGGTGATTTCCAGTTTTGTTCTTTGGGTGACACTTCAACACCGAACTTCAAACTTTGAAAAATAACTCTATAACCTTCATATCATCTCTGCCACTGTTTTTAATGATGCTGGTGCTATTTCTTATGTAAGGTAACCCCACTTTAACACTGTCAAGAGAATGCCTGAATACTAATTTGTTTCTGAAAGGACAGGGCTTGTTTTGTCAACTTGTTTTGACAACCTTGGTCTTTGACAGCTTCTTCAACCTTTACCTACTGCAGGTGCCCACATTGCAGCTGATTTCTTTTCATGCTTTCCAAAGTCTTCAATAAACCCAGATGATGACTTGTGACAAAATGTCCTGACTGTTCCATGCTTTGAAAAAAATTCCTCCTCCTTTTACGCTAGGTTTGACAGACTCCTGTAGGTGTCTTTTGACTGTAGATGAAAAAATACAATTGCATTGACTTTAATTTCAATCATCCTCTGTCTACAGAAAAAGAAGGAATTCCCTTTACAATTCTTTTCACTTGGATTGTAATAGTGAAGCGCTTCATGGGTTTTGAGTGCTGCCCAGGGCTAATAAAACTTATTTCCAGAAACTCTGTCTTAATCTGCTGATGGTTATTTGATGAGCAGGCTTTGACAAAAGCTTTTTTCTTATACATGGTGTCAGTCTTTGCTTCCAGGTGATCCATAAGTTCCCTTTTTGACTATAAGTGCCATATTTTGGTTGCATCCCTTCATACTATATTTCTCTGTTTACTCAAAAAGGAGCTCTTTTAGACTTCTTGGCATGTGACAGTAAAGTGACTGTGTGGCCACTTCTCCTAAGGAAACTGCCCCTTTTGTATCAATGGCTTGCACATTCAAATTGTTTCCTGTCCATCATGATGTATATTCTGAAAGTCATTTCCATATGAATAGGAAAACCAATATTTTTGAATCATAATCACCATCTGTTCACCTGTGTAAAGGCCTTTGTTTTCCTTCTTTGTATCTTTCCACTGCACCTTTTGACCAATCAGTTTTCAACAACACTCAATGCCTTGGCCATCTGCTCATAAATGGAGGAGGCCCTTCACTTGGCAAAGTATCTGAAGATTTATTTGATAAGCCTGTTTGACAAAGATTTTCCTTGGATGTGATGGTAAGAAAACAACTTGAAAAACATCAATACAAGCACCTCTGCTTGTAGTCACCACTGTGCTTCAGAAAAACCCTAGTCAAAGTGTCACTGTCTCACTATACTGCTCTGAGGGGAACTGAGAAGTCATCATTTTCTTTGGTCAACTTATGACAAATTATTTGAAAGATGGTCTCTGTGAATATGGAGGTCAGCACCCTTTGAAAAACAAACACCTTTTCTTCTGCCTATGTAATGACAAGTTTTGTCAGCATCTCTTCAATTTAGTCTTGTGGACAAGCAGGTTGCTTATGATCAGAATGGTTTTTACCAATGATATGCCTCTCTAAAGTTTCATCATTTCACATGATTTGAAAACTTCTCATGACTTACTTTACAAGACCAAACTCTGTTTTCCTTTGAATTTGCACACTTCAGACTCTATCCCTGTTATGAATATTACTCATATTCAGAAAACCTAGAGTTATCCTTTCACTGTTCAGTCAAGAACAAACCTGGACTTTTGCAATCCTTAAAATCAATACTATCCAGCGCCCTCTGCTTGTAGATGAAGGAGGCGCCCTAACCCTCTGCTTGTAAATGAAGGAGGTTCTGGGCCATGAAAAATTACCAATTTGCTGTGACAGTGGTGTCTTTCTTTTACTGTGATTTTCATGCTGGAAAGAGCTGTAAGGTCTTGATGAGTGGCTCTCTGTTTTGCAGATATATCTCAGGCTCATGTTACATTTAGAAGCAGCTGTTCTTCTAACTGTAGATTCAAGCATTTCCTCCTGAGATGAAGTTATATTTCCTGCCTTTGTAGAATCCATAAAACACTGTGAAACACCTAATAGTCAGCTTGAGACTGGGGTTTGTGCAGTGCTGAGACCTAGGGGTGTAAGTGGCGCGACTTAGAGCTGTGATCAACTTGATTTGCAAAGTGGGAGGTCAGTCATGGTAGGTCTGTAGCAGATGGAGGCTTTTTGGCTTTGTGATGATTGCCAAGGGTAAAATGCCTTAAAGCGCCACTTCCTAACATAGGGGAGACTTTTGAAACAGATTTGGATTTGCCTTTTAAAGCTGATGGGCAGACCAGTAGGGCTAAAGTTAGATAGGATAGTGGTAATGAGGTTTTGATTTCGACAGGGGTGGACTGAAAAGTAGAAGGGCAAAAAAGTTTTAGGAGGGTTTTCTAGATGACATATTGACATAAGGAAATCAGTTTCTAGAAGACTCAGCTGTAGATATAGTCATCACTAAGATGTAAAAAATACTGATGGCTAACAGTGGCTCTATTTGGGGAGGGCAGCTCCTCGTCAGGAGGTGTCCAGAATTCAGATCTTTGGCTTATGAAGACCAGTGCCTTATCCATTGGCGCAAAATTTACCCTTCTCTTGATGTTATTTCTGAAAAGTGACAGCATGGTTAACATCAATGATACTTCTACCTACCCCACTATCTTTCCTAACATTTTTTTCTTCTCTTTGGCGCATTTGAACTAGCAGCCTTTTGACAATGTATATTTTTCTTTTTGCAAAATGAACCTATCTATTTCTACTCTTATATCTGCTGGGAGTTCAGATTAAACTGATGAACTCCTTCATTACTCTACCTATGCTAGATCAACTGTCAAGATTAAGCAGTTTGATAGGATTTTGTTCTCTAATCTAAAACATGAAATTTAAAATGATCAAATCAGGATTAGGCAGTCTGATTTGTCATGCATTTGTGGCATAAAAGACAAGCTGCACACAAATGTTATTTTGCAACAAAAGGAAAACTAGACAAGCGGGGCTAAGATGTACAATATTTTTTTCATCCCTCGCTTCTCTCTTTGGTTCTGTTTTAAGCATGTGGAACCAGAATCTCTCCCTAATCTAAGCTCTGTGATAAGTCAATCTTACACAATGTTGACTATCTTTGCACTCACTAACTTATCAGCAAATAAATTTAAACATGCTCAGCTATGATTAGGCTAGATAGTTGAACAAGACATTGAAGCACTTAGTAGCGGCATTTAGACTTTCTCGCTTTCTGAAGGATTATTTTTTGGAACATGGGGCCTTTGTTCTATCTTCACTCGCCCTCTTTTCTGCTTTTTACTGTTTTTGACTTTTCTTATCTTTTACTGTTTTTGACTTTTCTATCTTTTCAGAATTTCAAACAATGGTATGTACAATGAATGAAAGTGTTCCAAACTCAAAAATCTTGGAAATGACATAATTTAAGCATCTTATCCTCGTAAGGATCTCCTCTCACCCTTGGCCCACTTAACTCCTGAAAAGAAAAATTTGGGAAATTCTTTCTCTCTAACATGACATAGGGATTCATGCAAGAATCTCTGAACAGCCCGGTATCTTCCCTCTGTACTTCTCTGAATATCTGATTTCCACTCCTTTCCCTACTGTAAGCTTTCCTCAGGTAATGCATGTACTCTTGGTCATTCTTGAAATAGATAATGACATCATCAAGGTATGCAAAAATACAGAAATTTAAAACTGGGAACATGGCCTTCATGAACAGATTTCTGATATTGGGTGGTTTTGCAATTTTGAACTTGAAATCAGATCTACCTCTCGCAAACTGGAAAAAATCTTTAAGCTGTCTACTTTGCAAAGGAATATTATGACCATGACCTGAAACATCATCTTGCAAAAATACATGATTAAAAGCACTTTTAATTGGTAAATCATGGTCTTGGGTAGAAAAAGCATAATTTCTGTTATAGGGATATGCAGTATTATTTCTAAAATCAAAACAGACTCTATGACCAACTGTTTTATCCCTGATTATTTCAGTTTGTTTCAGATTGTTTTGTTTTCTCTTGTCGAAATTGTTCTTTGAGGGGAAGGTAGTGACACAGTAGTTTCCCTTGCTTTTTCTGTAGAAATTGGTATTCTGCATGAGATTTCTGATTTTAGCATTTCTAAGTTCTTCATGAAAAGACAAAATATGAGCCAATTTCAGTAGTTCAGGTATGCTGGGATTGCAACTGTCATCTTTGCTCATAAGAAGTTTATCTGGCATTTTCTCAAGATTTTGAGCTGCTGAGGTCATAGTTAAAGATTTATTTGCAGTAGGAGGGTCACATGATGGTAAATCTTTGAGGTATGGTAGAAACATTAAACTCCCTTGCTCTCGGGTTCCAAACAGGTTTATGATGTGTAGGTTTTCTAAAGCTTTTACCCGGAAGAAATTTCCACAAGTTACTGCTGGTGTTTGACTGAAGCTAGAGAAATTTGCTTGATAGTACATAAGGGTTTGTGCTTCTTGCTCTAATCCTACTTCAGAAAGGGAAAACTTACTTTCCTCAAGACACAGTTTTTCATGATCATGGTAGTTTTGAGTGTCTAGTTCGTCATAAGGCACTAGGGATAGCTGATGTGGTGGATCTAAGTTTATATCAGTTTCTTCTGACTCTTCCTCCATGTTTTCATCAATATGCATAATGAAAGAGTTCAGGTTGGAACGTAAGGAACACATTGGAATGTTATCTGGCCTATCTTGACTGCTAATCATGTATTTCATGTGCGATTCTCGGTAGAGGATTCTGGTCTGGCCGAACACAGGAATGGTGGCATATGACATGTCTAGTTGGATATTCCCTTGGAGTTTGGCTCCCCAAGATCTGGATAGAAGCATCCCGTACTTGGGAGGAATGTCTGCTACTACTATATCCATGATTAGATGTTTCGTAGGTATTTGGGCTAGGCTAAAACAAAGGTCTTTGATCAAACCCAGGCATTGGACTCTACTTGAATCAAATGAATACAAGTCTTTGTATGGTCTTGTGATTTCTAGGCCTAGTCTTTCCATTACTACCTTCGGCATAAGATTATGCGAGGCGCCGGAGTCTAGCATGGCATTGTGAAGGATTTGGTCGTGGATGTTTAGGCTGATGTAAAATGGAAGAGTATTTCCTTCTTGGAATTTTCCCTCTATCTTTGGACTAAACAATACTTCAGGAGTGTCATTAGTGAGATTAACAGTGTTTGCATCATTCCCTAGATTTAAGACTTTTAGTACTTGGGATTTATAAGAGTTTTGGGCAATGAGTTCAGTAAGAGGCATGGTGATCTTGATCTTGGCGATTTCGCCTTCAAAGCTAAAAGGCAACTGAAGTTTAGATATGTTTGTTTCGGCTTTTTCAGCCACGACCTTGTCTATGTTCTGAGTTTGTTGACCTTGTTTAGGGATTTTGTTTGCCATAGTTGTTTCGGTGACTTTTGTAGAAGTACCAGGAGTATCTGAGAGAGGACTAGTTTGGGTAACTTTAGCTTGGCTTTGGTCAGTCTTCTCAACCTTGATTTTGTCACTGCCTACTGCTTTCTTGAGGATGGTATTAGGGACTTTAGCAGTATCTGAGTTACCTTTCTTGGCATTATCTTGGTTTCTTTTGCTTCTAAGGTCATATTTCCTGTGAGCTTCTATAATGGCATTCTGAAAATCTATGGCAGGTTCGTCGAGATCTTCATAGTTGGTCTCATCTTGATTAGGAGAAAAGAACGCTTGTTCTTCTTCTGTGAGGTACACCTCACTCTCATTATCAGATCCTATGAGGTTTAAATGATGTTCATCAAGAGGTTCTGTATCCCTATCATCCTCTTCCACATAGTTTTCATTGAATGGTGGCCTAATCTGTTGGTCATTCTCCCCAGATTTGTTTTGGGGCTGTTCCCTCCTAAAGTTTTGGTTCCGGTTTCTATTTGGAGGGATTGGCTGGTTGTCCCTAATAGGAGCTTTTTCATTGATATTTTCCCACATTTTGGCCATGGATTTGACTAAGTCATCTATTCTGGGATCTAGGGAAGGTGATGAAGTAGAGACCTCATCCTTGTATGTGACCTTTCTTTCTGATCTAGTCCTGGCTCTTTTTTTTGCTAAGTTGGCGTCTGCTTTTATGGATATTTGTTGCATTTCCTCTAAGGTGGGGGGATCCTTGTCTCTTAGATGATATGTCATGTCAGGATCAAAACCCTCGGGGAATTTTTCCAAGGCTAAACCAAGTGGGGGTTTGAAATGAGGTGGTAGGGAGTTATACACACTGTTGAACCTAGTGCAGTAAGCTTGAACACTTTCCCCATTTTCCCGTTTTAGATTGTTATATTCTGACAGGATTTGAATGGGGTTTCTACGGATTTCCCACCTATTTCTGAAGACTTGATGCAGTTCGAGGATATCATGGATGCTGTTTGGAGTCAAGCTTTTGAACCATGCTTTTGGTTCACCACCAAGACTTTGGGCGAATATTCTCATTCTGACGATCTCGTCTTGTACCTCCAGGTATTCATAAGCATCAGTCATTCTACTTATATGCTGTTGAGGTGTAGTGGTTTCTTCTCCAGTAAAGTGTGGGATTTTGTCTTGATACTTGCTTGGGAGAAGGGCCAAAGGAGGTGGCAACACCAAAGGTGCGTACCAGGCTGCCATGACGGGAGCTAATGGATGATGTACAAGATGGGGACTAGTAGGCTGAGATGAGGTGGTTTGAACAGTGATGTTTTGACCAGGTGTGGCGGATGAACTTGGACTAGTGATCTGGTTTTGAGCAGATCTGGGATGATAGGAGCCAAATTGATAAAGAAGCTGGAAATCAAGAGGAGTGGTAGGTGAAGCTTCTCTACTAGGACTCTGTGGTGTGTTTAGAGGTTCAAGATCGTCAAAGTTTAACTTACTATATGATTTGCTTCTGGGAAGAGTTTGTGATGACCCTAGTTCCAAAGGTGAATCTAGTAGGACAGTGCGATGTTTAGGTACAGATCTTGTTCTACGAATGGATCTACCAGTAGCTAGATGGTTAGTTTTGGAAGCTTGCCACATAATCTTTTCTGGGTCATCTACTATGATAGGGGGATTTGGGTTCGGATGGGATCTGGTGTTGATTCTTCGTGAAGCCAGATTTTAGATCCAGAGTTTAGAGAGAATGGTATTGGTGAATGTTCTAGATGAGTGGTTTTTCTAAAGTTTTACTAAGGTGAAGGATGGTCAAAAATAAAAGAGATGGATTAGTGGAGTCGCCAGGTGGAAATGGGTTGTTTTTGTGAAGATAGCTATGGTCCACCACTAGTAACTAATCTGAGAATGTTTTTGGGTTTTCTGAGTTTTATGTGCAGCCTATGATTTGTTTAAAGTATCCTAGACTTGTTTCAACACTTTGCTAGGGTGATGAGAACAAAAAGAGTTTACTCTAAAAATGGGTCTATGGACTGCTTGCTTGTTTATGGCACCTAAAGGACCAAAGAGTCTATAAGAGTTTGCTGGACTATTATGTACTCAGTGTCCCACCATCTCCCACTATGTTAGTGAGCGATGGGATAGGTCTATCAGATAATAACCTAGAGTTTGGTCAAATAGTAAGGCCTACTAGAGGTTAGTGGAGTCGCCAGGTGGATTATCAGTTTGTTTTGAGATATACTTGTATGGTCCACCACCAATACTGTCAAAAACCAATCTAAAGGAGTGTTTTGGGGTTTTTCTGAGTTTTATGCGCAGCCTAGGATGTAAGAGTGTTATAAACCTGATTCATCACTTTGCTAAGATGGTGAAGCAGAGAGTTTACACTAAATGATTCTAAAGGCTGATGGTTTAAGTTAAAATTTGAAGGACTAAGGAGTCTATAAAAGTTTGCTAGACTATCATGAACTCAATATGTCCCACTGTGATCGCCATTATGTTAGTGAGCGGTGGGATAAGTCAGCCAACTAATATTCTCAAAAGTCTCTAAAGATTAGGGAAACTAAGTTTGTTTAATACTCAGAGTCCCACCGTGATCGCCATTATGTTAGGGTCCCGTGATTTGGCCGATTGGTGAGCCAAATGACGATGTAACATCAAACCAAGCTTTGGAGCCCAAGGACCTAGCCTTCCTGGACTCAGAGAGGGCTCTCTCTATAAATGTAAAAGATGTCGGTGTGTTTGCTTATGGTGTTCTGATATTAGGCTAGTTATGAAGTGAGTTTTTTGATTTTTGGTTTTTTAAGTTTGTGAGGGATAAACTGATCAAAGACATAAAACAGGTAACAAGAAGTCAGATCAATTGGGCTATGGGGTCAAACAGGTCAAGGAAGCTATCAGATGATGATGTAAGGCTGCTGTAGGGCCGATTTGATTCACGGTAGAAGGGATCTTTGGGCAAAATGGAGTAAATGGACATCAAGTTTGTGAAGGACGAGGGATTTCAAGTGTAACTAGATGATAGCAGACATAAACATGTTATAGCAAGCCATTAATCATGCTAAATGTAACTATGAGCTAATTAATACATAGAAATCAAACATTCTAGCCATTCATAGAAGTATAAGACCCTCTAACTTTGGGAAATGGCTATCAGACTTTGGGGAGAACACATAAGAAGGACTAACAACTCATAAAAATATGCCGAAACGCCTAAGCACAGTCTTTAAGTTATTGGGCATTTTGACAAACAAGCTTTCATAGTTTTAGGCAAAGGGCTAGATCGGGACTAGGCCTCCTTGGTTCAACAAGATGATAAACTAATCAGTCAAAGAGATAGTTTTATAGACAGAACCATGGACAGCTTATAGGTAGGCAGGGCACACCATACATCCTACTCAACATACATAGAACTCATGAATAAAACTAGCAACAATACCTTAAGTTACTAAAGAGCAGTTAAGAATTCTTTAGTATAACTAAGGAAGAAGAAAACATAAAGCTATGAAGATTCAGGAATTTTGAGGTGCCTCCATGGGCATATCTCAAAATTAATCTCTACTGATCTATAGCAGCAAGAAGCATGTATCATGAATGAAAACTCGAAGACAACAATAAAGCAAGAAACACTATACCATTCTACCATGTCATGGAATCCATCACCAATCCTTCATCATTCATCAAAAGCATCCAAGAGGCAGTCCAAAAATCATAACACAAGTATGTTCTTCAAAGCTCATATGACCAATATATTGATTCTTCTCTCAAGTTCAGCCTCTATTTTACAATGAATCCTTGTGGAATAAATAGGCTAGAGGAAGGAAAACCTCATGGAGCAACTAGCTATCCCATTGGCCAAGTCAAAATATCTAAACTTGTCCTTGAGGCTTTACAAAGCCCAAGGCACAAAATATCCCATAAAATATCTAAAAAACTGCTAAAAACGGAAATTATATTGACTTTACATCATTTCCCAAGTGTAAAAATAGCTAAACGCACATTTGGGAAAAGCAGATTTTTGAGGTTCAAAAATTACAAAAATACTTCATATTTATGTCTGAAAAAGGTCCCCTGACTTGCTGGAGGAAATTGGCAACCTTCCCAGTGTCCAAATGAGGCTCATGATGGCCCGTTGGAAAGCTCTCTGTGTCTACTTTCCGGCGTAACTGAAATAACCTCAATCTGATGTCTGGAAGTTCCCCAAAACTGTACCTGTGTGCAAAAAACCAGGAAATAGCAGACTGCTGATATGGCGGGCAGAATGTGCAAAAAGAGGGCATTTTTCGCCAATTTGAGGGGGTGAATGATCTCCGAATGCCTTGAAAATCACTGGAGACCTGCTCATAGAATTATGGAATCCACTGGCATCATCCTTCTCCCTTGACAAATCCTCAAACTGAAATGGCGCAATTATGAGTTTTCAACCAAAAACCCAAAAAATGCCAAAAAACAAAAAGTTGTCGAAAAGGGCTCAAATTTGGCATGCATGACCCTTAGGGGTCCATAGAAACATGCTCCAAAGCTGATGCCAAAATATCAAGGGATGATATGCTTTTCTCCTCTTTCCGTGCCGGGCGCTTCCCCTTTGCCTTCTTCAATTTCGCTTGGGCTGCCTTTAATTTTCGCCTGGCAAACTGATTTAGCTTCTGAAAGTGATGAGTCCTCTTCCTTTGCAGCTCTAGATCTCTGTTCGCCCTCTCAGGCTTCATTTCCAAGTGTTTGTTAGCTCTTTCAAGCCATGCCTCTTTGTTTTCTTCAATTTCCTGCTCAAGGAGTGCAGTGAGAGGAAAGGCTTGGAAATGGGCTTGTTCTTCTGCTCTCTATTTTTCCAAGGCTCTTTTAAGCCCGATGGTCCTAGGCTTCTTCCGCCTAGGCTGGTCTTCCTCCTCCTCCTCATCAAACTCACCAATGAGTTCTTCTATCCTTGCTTGCGCCTTAGCTGCTTCCTTCTTATATTTGATCACCCGTGCTTCATGGACAGCTGCATGAACATTCATCTGTTTGTTTTCAATTTCTAAGAAGTGGTTGAAGTTCCTTTCCCTTTGAAGATCCTCCTCTAATGCCTCAATTTTCCCCTCTTTGTGAATCAGGAGGTTTTCAAGAAGGTGGGCCTCATTATCACTGTCATCGCTTTGGATTGGGATGACAGCTAATTCACCTCCATGCTTTGTACTTTCTCCAACTTTGCTTTTACCTTTGAAAGCCAATCTTGCGCTTTTCCTCCTTGGTATGCTAGAAGGTGTCCTCTTGGGTGATTTCCTCTTGCTAGGAACAATCTTTGTCACTGTTAGAGTGGCAGCTTTAGACCCTCTTTTCCTTGCTGTGCTGAGCTTTGTTATTTTGGGAGGAGGAGGCACAACTGATTTACCTTTGACATCTTCTTGAATTGGCTGCTCTTCTTGAGGCTGCTGGATGTTTTCCTCTTGTTGTTCACTTGGCTGCCCCTGTTCGCCAACATTAGCTTGCTGTTCTTCATCAATGTCTTGTTCAATTTGTGGCTCAAGATGTGTCTCAATTTCCTGCCCAACCTGCTGTTCTTCCTCCTGCACCTGCTGCTGTTCCTCATCTGCTGTCTACTGCTGCTCCTCAATTTGTACCTGCTGCTGTTCCTCAATTTGTACCTGCTGCTGCTCATCTTGGACCTGCTATCCTTCACCTTCTATTTGTTGTTGTTCATCCCTTTCCTCTTGCTACTGTTTACTACCCTCTCCTTCCTCTTGTTGACTTGGCTGTCCAGTAATAATTCTGAGCCTTCTACGAGTAGGCCTACTGGACAAAGGTACCGGGCGATGGATAGACTGAGTGGGAGACACATGAACAGGAGGAACGGTAGAGAAATCTGGATGGCTGATGAATAAATCCCATGGAACCTCTTTCTTCTCTAGCTGGTATAGGAAGATAATCTTGATCAAAGAATGATGAAAAAGAGAAGGGATTTGCTGAGGTGGGGCCTTCTTTTGGACAGTAGATGCCATTTTCTCTATGCTCTTGGACAAAAAGTAAGGGAGGTTTAGTTGCCTGCTTCTAGTAAAATGCATCAATAAACGGACATGGTAGGCATAAATTCGATTAAACCTCCCTTCACAAGTGAAATATTTCATTATGGCTTTCATAAGCGGAGCATAGCTGTCAAGGAGATATGAAAAAGGGAAAATAGCAGTGACAGCCTCTCTATGTTCAGGCTTGATGAAAGGTTTGTAATCTTCTAAATCAAGATGAGCTTGTTTAAACCATTTTTCGCCATGATACGGGATCTTGGTGGCCTTGGACACATACCTTGGAGAAATTTTGAAATCAAGATCCGCCACTTGGAAGTGTTTTTCTTTGAATCTCAGGGCGCACAAGTGTGTTAATGGCGAAAAACTCTTGACTTCTTCTATCTTCTGGCAGAAATCTAGGCAACCTACTTCATGGAAGTTGAAAAGTACAGATGGATGACCATTAATCTCTTCTGTAGAGATGGGCTCATATCTTTTATGTGGACCGCTCCTGCTGTCTTGCCTTGGAGGCATTTTGACCTGAATATGCTTTGGAAGAGACAAACTGCCTCACTATGTGTAAAATGCCCTGTTGGAGTCAAACTGTGTCACTTTACTGCTTTGACAGAGAAACAATGTGATTTGGATGTTTTGCAACAAGTTTCTTGTAATACACAACCTCTTCTCTCTTAAAACTATCCTTCTACCTTTGAATGTACCTCAGCCAGGCAGATTTCTCAATAGGGTACCATATAGTAAAGAGGAGACAGACTGTTGTGTAAATTTCCTGTGCACAGTGTTAAGAAATCACTTTTTCTTGTGAATTTGTTAGAGGCCAATCAACACACCTGTATCTCTGTCTCCGAGGTAAAATTCAATCATTAAAAACCTGCTCTTCAGAAAGTGGCCTTCCACCTTGAAATTATCTCAGTCAACAAATTCTCAGTAAGAAATAAAACAGTGAAAAGAAGGGCAGACTGCTAGGAGGAGTTTGCTGTGAGAAGTGATTTGATCACCCTGTTCTTGTGAGTTTTAAGAGGTCACTCAATACCTCTTAATCCTTGCCCATGGTAGACTTCGCAATCATTAAAAACCCACCTTGTATAAGTGTGCCAACATTCAACAAACTTGCATATGTGAAATCAACCCTCAGTGCAATTAAACAGTTCACTGTCACAGTCCTGAGCAAAGATGACAGAGTTTGAAAGACTCCAAGAGTTTTTTAGGCAGAGGCTATGTGAGTTTTCTTCTTTAAAAACAATCAAGAGCCCTTTATAAATGTAACCCTAGCCTTTGTAGAAAAAATCCTTTGTTTCAACCTGACATCCATTTATCAAACAAGCATGAAGACCCAAAGTCAATCAAGCAGCTGCACAGTGAAGACTGTCTTTGTATGAGGAGTAGGAGCAACCTTACCCTGTGGTCTTTCAACTTATAAGCAGTTCTTTGTCAAAAACCCCTTCTTCTGATTACACTTCACTGTTTTAATAAAGTGGCAATGTTTTGAGGACAGTGTGAAATGTTTTTCTTTTAGACATCAGCCCTGTCTCTCTATAACAAAATCTTCTTCTTACCTCTTTAGAGGTTTCCTTTGAAATGGCAGTTAAGATCTCTCAACCAACAGACTTCTTTTAATCAGAACACTGCCCTTGTTTCCCTCATATATTCTTTCCTGTAGGTGTTTTAAATGATACATCCAGCATTTTATTACAGCTTTACACCTTGAAAACTTACACAGCAAACAACATTATTTTTCTGGTATAGTGACAGTTTTTTAAAGTTCTATATGCTATGTTATGAGGAGATTTGTAAAAGTCTAATACATTGTTTTCTCTATAGGCATTATTAGCAGTGTATTTATCATTTACACACAGCTTTCAACCCAGGGGTACTTCAAAGCAAAATCTTTTGACAGATATGGTGATAAAAGAAACGAAGACAAGCCACTCTTCTGATTTTGACCCTCACCTTGCTAGGCAGCTTCTTAAAATATATGTCGATAATCAAACTAGGTCAAACTCAGCAATTTTGTTCCAATCCTTTCATTTCATCCATAGTTTGAAAACAAGGTTTTTAAGACCTTCATGTTACTTTAGCAATTTTTTTCAAAACCGAGGGGGAAAAACATGTGCAAATACCTCCAAACTTGATGGGAGTCTCTTGTGGTGAGCCAGAGATAGCTCTGGAATTCTTCGGGCATGCGCGACACTCTTTAGGTGAAGAACAGCGCGCAACAACACTCGGGTGGCCTGTCGGGTTGGGCAGTCGGGTCGGGCGGGCACCGTGTACAGGCGCGGCGCGCGATTGTACAGGCGCGTTGCGCGTACACTGGCTGCCTGTGTAAACTCGCTCCCAGGCGTGTCGCGCGAATTGGCAGGCACGTCGCGCGGCAAAAACTAACAAAAATTCTTTGAAATTGCTTGAAAACTGTTTTGATGTCTGAGGATTTCGGAGGCAAACTAAATTTCTCGCTTGGTGTATTGAAAATGAAAGTTCTTACCTTCGACCCCACTTCTTTAAATGTGTCAAACCCCAACGGCCTTTAAGCCCTTTGAAAAGTAACCTTGGCTTTCAGCTCCGCTTTGTTTTAACCTTCGTAACGCTGCCTTGGTGTATCTCTTTGACATTTGAAATCGCATTGACTTCATTTGAGGGGTACTCCCTTTTTTTAATTGGTTTCGGCCACAGAAATTATATGCCCTTTAAAAAATGTCAATAAAGTTTTCAACTCCTTTTCAAAGAAAACAAACACAGTTTTTTTCGACGGGCCAGAACTCTGTTTTACTAATGCACAAGTGTTCGAAGGGTGATTTCCAGTTTTGTTCTTTGTGTGACACTTCAACACCGAACTTCAAACTTTAAAAAATAACTCTATAACCTTCATATCATCTCTGCCACTATTTTTAATGATGCTGGTGCTATTTATTATGTAAGGTAACCCCACTTTAACACTGTCAAGAGAATGCCTGAATACTTATTTGTTTCTGAAACGACAGGGCTTGTTTTGTCAACTTGTTTTGACAGCCTTGGTCTTTGACAGCTTCTTCAACCTTTACCTACTGTAGGTGCCCACATTGCAGTTGATTTCTTTTCATGCTTTCCAAAGTCTTCAATAAACCCAGATGATGACTTGTGATAAAATGTCCTGACTGTTCCATGCTTTGAAAAAAATGCCTCCTCCTTTTACACTAGGTTTGACAGACTCCTGTAGGTGTCTTTTGACTGTAGATGCAAAAATACAATTGCATTGACTTTAATTTCAATCATCCTCTGTCTACAGAAAAAGAAGGAATTCCCTTTACAAGTCTTTTCACTTGGATTGTAATAGTGAAGCGCTTCATGGGTTTTGAGTGCTGCCCAGGGCTAATAAAACTTATTTCCAGAAACTCTGTCTTAATCTATTGATGGTTATTTGATGAGCAGGCTTTGACAAAAGCTTTTTTCTTATACATGGTGTCAGTCTTTGCTTCCAGGTGATCCATAAGTTCCCTTTTTGACTATAAGTGCCATATTTTGGTTGCATCCCTTCATACTATATTTCTCTGTTTACTCAAAAAGGAGCTCTTTTAGACTTCTTGGCATGTGACAGTAAAGTGACTGTGTGGCCACTTCTCCTAAGGAAACTGCCCCTTTTGTATCAATGGCTTGCACATTCAAATTGTTTCCTGTCCATCATGATGTATATTCTGAAAGTCATTTCCATATGAATAGGAAGACCAATATTTTTGAATCATAATCACCATCTGTTCACCTGCGTAAAGACCTTTGTTTTCCTTCTTTGTATCTTTCCATTGCACCTTTTGACCAATCAGTTTTCAACAACACTCAATGCCTTGGCCATCTGCTCATAAATGGAGGAGGCCCTTCACTTGGCAAAGTATCTGAATATTTATTTGATAAGCCTCTTTGACAAAGATTTTCCTTGGATGTGATGGTAAGCAAACAACTTGAAAAACATCAATACAAGCACCTCTGCTTGTAGTCACCACTGTGCTTCAGAAAAACCCTAGTCAAAGTGTCACTATCTCACTGTACTGCTCTGAGGGGAACTGAGAAGTCATCATTTTCTTTGGTCAACTTATGACAAATTATTTGAAAGATGGTCTCTGTGACTATGGAGGTCAGCACCCTTTGAAAAACAAACACCTTTTCTTCTGCCTGTGTAATGACAAGTTTTGTCAGCATCTCTTAAATTTAGTCTTGTGGACAAGCAGGTTGCTTATGATCACAATGGTTTTTACCAATGATATGCCTCTCTAAAGTTTCATCATTTCACATGATTTGAAAACTTTTCATGACTTCCTTTACAAGACCAAACTCTGTTTTCCTTTGAATTTGCACACTTCAGACTCTATCCCTGTTATGAATATTACTCATATTCAGAAAACCTAGAGTTATCCTTTCACTGTTCAGTCAAGAACAAACCTGGACTTTTGCAATCCTTAAAATAAATACTGGCCAGCGCCCTCTGCTTGTAGATGAAGGAGGCGCCCTAACCCTCTGCTTGTAAATGAAGGAGGTTCTGGGCCATGAAAAATTACCAATTTGCTGTGACAGTGGTGTCTTTCTTTTACTGTGATTTTCATGCTGGAAAGAGCTGTAAGGTCTTGATGATTTGATGAGTGGCTCTGTTTTTCGAGCGAGATATATCTCAGGCTCATGTTACACATTTTCAAGCGAAATTTGTTCTTCTACCTTGTAGATTGAGAAACATTTCCTCAGAGATGAAGTTATATTTCCTGCCTTTGTAGAATCCATAAAACAACGTGAAACACCTAATAGTCGGCTTGAGACTGGGGTTTGTGCGATCTTATTTGAGACCCTAGGGGTGTGATGGCGCGACCAGAGGCTGTGATCAACTTGATTTGCAAAGTGGGAGGTCGGTCATGGTAGGTACGTAACGGATGGAGGCTTTTGGCTTTGTGAGAGATGATTGCCAAGGGTAAAATGCAGCAAAGCGCCACTTCCTAACATAGGGGAGACTTTTGAAACAGATTTGGATTTGCCTTTTAAAGCTGATGGGCAGACCAGTAGGGCTGAAGCTAGATAGGATAGTGGTAATGAGGTTTTGATTTCGACAGGGGTGGATTGAAAAGTAGAAGGGTAAAAAAGTTTTAGGAGGGTTTTCTAGATGACATATTGACATAAGGAAATCAGCTTCTAGAAAACTCAGCTGTAGATATAGTCATCACTAACATGTAAAAAATACTGATGGCTAACATAATAAACCTTTTCTTTGCAATTTCAACTCTTCGAACTTCATTCCTCTATGTCGTTCTTATCACTGTGAAAATTCGCATGCCCTTCATCGCCATTGTACAAAAAAATATACCATAACCTCTTCAACACACTCACCATCTTAGAGAAGATAGTTTTCCTGCACTTCCATGCAACTCCTTTGTAGTGATGGTTCTCATGCAACACTGTCTCTCTTCACTGCAAAAAACAATTCCTTCATAGGAATTTTTCAAAACTTTCTTTTCACATGGTGGCATCAACATATTTCTCTGGAAGCAACAAACACAAATCACACTATCTTCTAAACAAAAAAATGTGAACATTTTCACATGCGCCATAAGCAACGATCAATCATGATCTTTAACTCATGGAAATCATAGATGCTCCTTTACGGGCTTGCTCCTCCATGTAGATCTCAGTTATCACAACCTCAAAATGATATACCACAACCATGTTGGCTCACCACTCTTCCGCTGCGATTGGGTTCACCACTTGCTCTTGAAATGCTGCCAACATATCTCAATCAGCAAGGTCATAAGACTTCTTCAACAGCTCATTTTTTCTTCATAATTTGCAAGTATTAAAAAACTCACAGAAATCATAACACAATTCGCAGGCAACAATACCACTTCTGCTGGTTTGATTTTAGCACTCAACCCCAATAATAGATTGTAATTACACATCAAGTGAAACTATGCATACCTTGATAAATTGATACAAATGTGTGCAATAGATCTACCGCATTTATTTCATTCCAAATGCGATTTCTCATACCAGCAAAGCTCAAAAAAATTATGCAAACAATGTATCTACCTTAACCCTTTGAATACGTTGTTCAAAAATGTTATTGTAGCTTTAAATAATGGAGGATTGTAGCTGATTCTCTAGGCTCTACACATAATCCTCTTATTCTCCCTTCCGAACTACTTTTCAAACACACATTTGACATGCACATTTGATCTTCTCTCACATGCATGTGACTTGCTCTTCGCACGCAGGCTTTCATCCTTCGAATAACTCACCTTCTTCGCCAAAAATTTGATGCAAACAAAAAAGGCACACGTTAAATGTTTGATGCAGTGAAAAATTGAGTTATACACAAAACATCAAACCCTGCAAAGATGGATAGAGGTTATATGTGCTATAGATTTTCCGTAAATAATTTATACATCGGCTATCTCCCTTTCAAGGCACAATTTGAACCACTGACAAAATTCAAAATATAAATGCCACAATAGATATACTTGAGAGTCTCTATCTCGGAATACCAATTTGTATTTAATGACCCAACATATAAACAAGGATTTCTTTACAATGTCGACACCGGGTGGAAGTTTATTACAGCTTCAATTATGTAACGATTTATTTTTGCTTTCTCCATTTTTCTTTACACTATCATTTCAAGTGGTCTCTAATACTTGCGTTCAACATTCCGCCACCTCCACACTCCTATTTGCGTTCTAGTTCACAACAATTAGTTTCCACTCTACGTTGGTCCGATTCCAGCTTTGGATTTCACATTGAAGCCATGCCAATCACCTGCCATGCACAATCTAAGGTTTTCCAGGGTTGATTTATTTTTCCACAATCTGGTTCACCCAATTGCACACATGTTCCTACAAATTAATGCACTTGTCTACACATATATGTATGATGTAATGCAAAGTCAAAACAAAATGTAGAACAATAAGTGGATACATGGAACAATATCGTGACTACCACAATCATGACTGTATCAAATTCGCGTGGGCTGAATATTACATTGGTTGCCCTTTGCACTTGCATTCTTCACAACAACACACACAACACACTCAGAACCAATTTACTCCCACAACAAGTAATCATCTTCCTACTCTGATACCAAATGATGCATAAATTCTGCACAAAACAAATACTTGTGCACAGTAGAGTGTGTGTTCCCTTTACATAAAATCCTTATCCAAAATATTCATAAAAACTACTTAGATTCAATACAAAATATATATAAGAAGGGAGAGTTGAACACAAATAATAAAATAGGAGAATTACAAATTCAAACCCTTCTTTGCCGGATATTACATTTGTGGGCCTCTCGGCTCTCACCCTTTTACATAATCTCTCACACCATTTTTCTCTATATCTCTATCCTATTCCATTCTATGTATCTCTATCTCATCCTCATACAAAGCTCATATTTATACATAATTGTGGATTCATTTGAATCCATGATTTCCTCCACAAATAACTCAACCAAATTCTAAAATAGCTTTATCCCTCTTTTGACTCAACTAAGTTCCATTTAAGGAGTTCATAATCCTTAAAATATCTATACAACTCAACTCCACTCATATCCTCAATTTATTAAGAGAATATTTACAATAAACCTCACACTCAGATTTTCCTCTCAATTTATTTAAAATGTGCATAATTTATAAAATAATTAAAAAAAACATCACCCCCTAAATCACCCAAATACAAAATGACAATTAAGCATGATGCTTCTGCATCATTTATAAGCCCTGAGAGAGAATTAAATGATGTGGGTGTCTGCAAATATATAATAATAGCGGTCTGACCTTCAAAAAAGAGACCCTAACCAGGCAGATCTAGGTCAAATTACGCAGGATATGCGCACACATATAAAGGCTTCATAATTCTTCCAACAGTCTCAATAAAGTGATCTATTTTTCGTCATGTCCCAATAGTAACTATTCACCCCGATAAATTTTCAATGTTGTGCCTTCAAAATATTCCAGGGTCAATCCTCTGAGCATATGTGTCCTAGTGCCCACTTTCTTGAAGCTCATGACAATATGGAGCCTTTCGGGAATACGTGGCCTTGCTACCTCGAATCAACCTAAGCTTCTACTTAAGTGCTACAACAAATATCTTTGAGGTAATACACATATGATTACATGTCTAGATTATTTCATGCTTCCATCACAACTACCAATGGCCTCTCATAGTTGGTCCACGTGTCACCCATTTTTGGCCCACTTCACAACCTAAAAGTGCAAAATCTATGTGCCATGTGTTATTTTCTTAGATTTCCATGTCATCATGTCTTATGTAATGTTGATGTTATCCTTAGCCTATAAGATGCATATGTCATATGACACTGTAAATTCCACCTTTGCATCCACTCTCTTAATCATCAAATTGAAATGTGTAATGTGCCCTTTGTGCCAACTCACCTTTTTTGATACTCTATGCCATGTCCACCTAGATCAATGTCACCCCAGCTTACTCTCCCTAGATGTTTGGCCTTACATTCCTTCTAAAATGTAATATTCCAAATCTGGAATTTTCTACAAAAATAAGAATACCTTAAGGTATTCCAAAGTTGGAGAACACCATGTAATCAAATCATGTAGTGTGTTTTAACACATAGCCATCATAATAACAATCACAGCAACAAACTATGCCTTTATACAATTCATCAAGTGGGGAAAAGTAGTTATTTTTGCCTCAAAAACGTTATTTTCTGAATATTGAGCTAAAATAGTGGAAAATAATGGTTGTTTCCCTTAGAATGGAAAATATAGGACATGCATGAAATTTTTTTTCAAAAACAAATTCCTTTAGCCTAGTTAAACAGGCCTCCCATGCTCAAGACAGCTAAAAATTGCCAAAACCCCAAGACTGCAAAATGTCGGAGCTACTGCATAAGAGACTGCATAGTCTAAATAGAGGTTAACTCAAAAAATATATAATTATATCTGATATTATTATTATAATAATCAATGAGGCATAAAAACAGAGATCTAATCTCTTTTATACAGATCCAAGAAGACCCGGCAAGGGTTTCTTGATAGAAAAGATATACAAGAGAAAGTTGCTGCAAATCTGCGGCTGAATAACGTTGTATGGCTGAAGCTCTACATAAAATGGCTGAAAATGCAAAGAAATGGTTGTATATGCTTGCTCTATCTTCCCCAAATAAATGTTGATCCTCCTCTTGGGAAACTAGCTCCTTAGAATGGGGTTTTCACCCCTCCCACTGCACACCTTAAGAAATAATGCAATTTTATAAAGGGAATGGATTTTTGCTGAAGGTGAGTACTTTCCCAAACACCAGATAGTGGAGAATTAAGATCAGAAACCTCCTCTTATATTTCTCAAACAAGATCTCCAAGAAAGATTAGGGAATCCCCACCTGGGAAAACCCTTGCACTAAGCAGTGCAGCAACTTAGCTAAACAACCAAGTATGCAGGAAGTCTAAGCAGACCACATGAAAATATAATCTCCAATATTTCCATATGCTTGCCATCTCCTTCATTATATAATTGATAAGCTTCCTCACCAAGGGTCCCACCCACTATGAGGTTGCTTCCATGCAAAGGCTCCTCCACAAAAACTGCATCGTCCATCAAGATGGTGCAATGTATCTAGACATCTTTGTTGACTTGGTCAACCTTGACTGATTCCTCATGCCCTGTCCATTTTCACACTCAAGGTGCCTTAATTTTTTCTAACTAGATTGATCTCTATTCACATTGAGCTGGCTTTATTTAGAATCCACTTCTTTGAGAATAAATCATGTTGACTTGGTCAAACTTGACCTTGTCCACATAGTTTAGACCTTGTTCACACATGTGGATGCTTGAATTGGTTATTTCATGATCCCCTTTCACATTAGGAAGGATTTTTATTCATACTTGAGCAAGTTAGGAGCCTCCTTGCTCAATTATTCATGCATCTAGATTTCAAAAGAAAAATTAATATCCCTATTAGCTGAAGCTAAATTAGGAATATTACATAAAACCTCCTAGGTGATGTGGAAAGTGGGCTACTCTACTATTGTCGTGCACTATTCAAGGCCCATTATGTAAGTTGCATGTTAGCTCACCCCACTACTTAGCCACCTTGGGACTTCACATTCCACTACCTTTAGTTATTTTGGGGAACATATTCCTAGGTGATGTGTCCCTTGTGGGACCCTCACACTTGCCCCTTTGAGATTTTCATTGGTCATCAACTATTACACCTCTGTCGACTCATCCCAACCTTGGGTCATCGATGGTGAGCCCTGGTATTGCACCAAGAGTGCTGCAACTCCCAGGGGTTGCCGTACTTTAATTTAACAACCCGAGGTTCGTACAAACTTTGAGGTGACAGTGATAAAAAAAAAACAGATGAATTTTTCTCATGTCATCATTTTTGAGTTACGAAAGGGTGATATTTCTTAAACTATGATAAGAACTGGAAAGTAAATTGCTGGAAGGAAATGAAAGAAAGGAAACTAACTTAAATTGAAGAAAGGAAATGACGGAAATGAAACTAATTTAATTTGCAGAAAGGAAATTATGAAAATGAAACTAATTTAATTTGCGGAAAGGAAATGATGAAAATGAAACTAATTTAATTTGTAGAAAGTAAATGGTAGAAATGAAACTAATTTAATTTGCAGAAAGGAAATGGCAGAAATGAAACTAATTTAATTTGCAGAAAGGAAATGGCAGAAGGGAAACTAATTTAAATTGCACTTAACTTGGCCAATCAGATAAACATACCCTGCTCTATTTATCTGCTCCTATCTATGCATCTATTCATTACCTAATTCTAATTTGAAGAGGTGTTGCTTGGAGTTTGGAGAAGAAATGGGTAAAGGTGCTAATCGAGGGCTTAACCACATGAAACAAGGCTTAGGGGAGTGGAAAAGTGGTTTAAAACTTTAATAAAAATTTTAATATCGCAAAAATTATTTGGAGTAGCAGGATTTGAAAAGTGTGATGGTAGAATTGAAATGGGAGGATAGAAGTGCGATATGAGATATGCGATATCGCAATTCGCAATATCGCAAAGTTGGAGGAGTAGCAGAAGTGTTGTTCAGGGATAGAAACTATGAAATGTGATATTCAATGGGGATAGGAACTACGAAATGCGATTTTCGATAGGGATGACATGGTGGAGTGCTACAATTATTTCGCAATCGAAAGTTGGGAGCGGTAAGTGTTAATGAAGCGGGACTGAAATGTGATATGCAATGGGGATAGAAACTACTATATGCGATGGGGATAGAAATTGTGAAATGTGTTTTGTGATAGGGATGGCATGGCGGAGTGCTACAGTAATGTCGCAATCAGCGGTTGGGAGTGGTAAGTGTTAATGAAGGCCAAGTGGAACAAGGATTTACAATTTGTGATAGAGTGAAGTACGGTAGTGGGAGTTTCGAGGAGCAAGGGCGGAGGTCGAATTCTAATGCATTTGTAAGTGTTTTTGGGAATTAGAAGGGGAGTGACTGCAAAGAAGAGGAAAAGAAGGGAATGGAGGGCATAACAGTAGTGCTTAGGTTGTGAAGATAGAGATGGAAAATGAAGTGGGAAGGCACCATAGAGCTGCTTTGGGGATTTAACACTAATTCCTGCAATGAACCTTGCTAACTTATGCACAAAAAAACAGACATATGCGTGAAAATACAATACAAAAGGAAGGATGGAAATGGTAATGCAACTATAATCTGATCTTAGAAATAGTGAACAAAAATCAATTTTTGGGCCTGTGGGAAGGTTCACCCTCCTCGAGCTCTATTGACAGAGATGAGAAGGGAGATCTTGATCCACAAATTTTATAGTTTTCTCCTCTATTCTATTACTCATAAGTAAATGGAACCTACAACAACACACTGAAAAAAAAACTAAGCAAGGATGAAACTATCAGAAGCAGAACTAACTAAATGGTAGAAAGCAAAGAACAAGTACAATAGAGATGCCGAGGCACATGGATTGGGCCCTAACCCACACACCTAGCTCTCTGAAACTTAAATCAGTAAAATTAAATAAGTCTGCTCATTTCATGAAAGATTAGTCTCGTACATTTCTCAAAGTGTAATCGTTGAGTACAATAATCAAAAGCTCAATAGCTTGCAGCAAAGTTCCCAATAGAAATGAATCCTTCCTAGCTCTAGCTCTGCTCTATTTATTCTACAAGTCATCTACCAACAGCTCCCTTGAAAATAGTGATTGAGTCCACTTGACTCCAAGAAAACATATATTGAGTGCACTTTGGTCTTTGAGTTGCTTGGCTGCCTCTGGAATTCAAATTTTTGGAGAGAATCCTTGCGGATCCTTTGGTTTCCTTTGAGAGTTAAGGAGGGTGGAAAATCCTCCTATAATTCTCCTTGTTTTCTCCTTCAATTATTTATGATAAAATCTTCAAAAATAATGCCAATTACTCATGATTTTCTGCACTAAACCTCATATTAGGCACTCAAAGTATGTTAGCCTTAATCACCACCTATACTCACATCATAAAGGCAAATAAAAATAAAAATGCAAGAAAAATAGATTTAAGAAGGAAAAAAGGTGACCATTAACCCCTCCAAATATGTCTAATGATGGGGCTCATCATCACCCCACTACTGAATGGTTTCTCATCCTCTAAGCACCTAATCCTCCTCCTGCATTTTTCAAGGCTTTGACAGCCCCCATGACTTCCTTAGGAAGAAGTGTGGAAGCCCCCTCAGGGGGGTAAAACCCATTAATATTTTTTGCATTCTCCCATTCTCTATCTTGTGCATCTATGTCCCTTTCATCATTCAGCCCCAACAGCAAAGGTGGAATGAGCTTGAGACCAAGCTATTGGATCTTCTTGGCCTGCATGGCCCTCTTGTATAATGGTACTCTTTCCAAGGCAACCCTTAGTCTTTCTGGAGTATGGTACTCCCTGTTCTTGAGGTTGTGAGGGAGGATGTTCCATCTCCTCTGGCTAGCCATAATGCACTCATATTCTATCTTCCTAGAAACATCATCAAAGTGGCCTATTACCTGTGTTTAAGTCTGGAGGTATCTTTCAACTAGTGGAGGGTCCTTTTCAATCTATCGATGGTTAAGGATGACTCCTATTGGGCTGAGCAATTATGGTCTGATATGTAAGGGTTCCCTATTTCTTCTTCTCGTGACCCTCCATATCTCTTTTTCTCTAGTGTCCTCATTCATCATCTAAGATAATAGAGCCTGTTAGTGTCCTGTGATTTGTTAGATTGTTGAGATCAAATGCACAGGGTAACATCAGATCAGCCTTTGGAGTCCTAGGACCTAGCCTTCCTGGACTCAGAGAGGGCTCTCTCTATTTTGTGCAGAGGAAGTGAACTTGTTTTCTTTTAGGGTTTGATTTTAGTCTAGTTGTTAAGTTCAGGGTTTGTTTGTTTGTTTTGGTTGGGTAGATGATCAAGTAGAATATATGGAGTGAGTAAATATTCAAATCATTGGGCTATGGAGTCAATAAAGTCATGGAAAGTTCAACAGTGAATCAGGGTGCATCACAAGGAAAATCTAGCATGGTCAAATGGATTTTCAAGGCTAGTGTGAGATGGAATGAACATCAAGTTTGTGAACAAAGTACGGCAAAGGGAAATTAAGAATACTTTGTCAAATACTTTAACAAGAAGGACCTATAAGATTTGTTGAACCCTTGGTTAAACTGAGAGGGGGGGTGAATCAGTTTAACGCAGTCATGGTCTTGTAAAACTTTCTTTTACACTTATTTACATTTTCATTTTGTGATCAACTTAATATATAACGGAACAAAAATCTTAATAAGTGAGTAGCAGGTATTAAGCAGATTAAATACATAATATCAACATATAATCATCATGCACATAGACAACAGATATAAGTAGAAACCCATAAGGGAGAAAACCACATCTTATTATTGTTGTGATGCAAAGGCAAGCTCCAACTCCCTCTCACCACTAATTTTCTGTAGGCTCAAACCTACAGGAGGCTACTACCTCAATTCTACAAGCTACAACTTGGAAGGAAGCTCCAACTCCCATCTGTTTTCTGCAGGCTACAACCTACAGGAGGCTCCTACCTCAGCCAACTACAACTGGACATCTATCAAGCTACAACTTGATATGGAAGCACTAATTTCCTCACTGTATAATAAAATCATATGTTGATTTACCTGTATATCAGCTCTATTTTTCTCCTTCTTTACTATTGTCCTTCCAGCCTTCAAATTTGCTTTATATCATCTCTGGATCTTCATAACTCCTCTCTCTGCTCCTTCTTCTTCTTACACTCTCTGACCTCTTTCTCCATTCTCACTCTTTTTTTTTTATGCATATGTTGGTAACATTATTTATAGAGATCACCTCATAACTTTTTTCATTCCACAGGGAATTCGAAATGAACAGGTATGACTCTTTGCCTTCCCCCTTCTCATTTTCTTGTCCAGCACATTCAGAATAATATAATAGAATGTATATATATTTGTGTATCACAGTGGAGTTTTGCTTTGCCTTTGGAGACTTTCCTTTGCATCACATACAATAAAAATAATTAATTCATTTACATTTACAGTTACAACAAAAATATTTCACTCAGTCCTTTCATTTATTTGCTCGTTGTGCATTTGTCTTTTCTGCTGCTGTCAGAGTTTTTATGGTTCCTGCTATTATATTCAACACAGTTTTGCATAACTGTCATTTTGGCCTATCTTGACCCAGTTTGTTTTTTCCAATAGTGCCACTATATTATTCTGTTTCCGACTCTGCCTCTTTTTCTCATGCCCACAACGTTCAGCCTTCACCGCTTTTCTAAATACTCAGTTCTGCCTTTTTCTCTGTGTCAGGTCCTTACCCGAGCCTTTCTACCCGCGTTCATACTTTCCTTTTTGTTTAATTACATTATAATCCTCTTTTTTCTCTCCCAAACGATTTACAAAGGAAAATCCACATACTTCTGGACTTGAAGTGCTTTAGGCTTCGGCTTTGATCTTTATCACGTCAGCTCTCTATCGCACTTCGACGATTCAAATATCCCATGTGCCTTTGTCCCTCTGATCTCCTGATATGCGATGTGCGAAGGGTCCCACCAGGCTGTATCTCGGCATTTCGGCCATTTCTCTTTTTCTTCATTTCTATGTTGCTCTTTCATCCTCCCGATGCGATTTCTCAAAGGGGAAACCTTATACCTTCATAAATTTTCTATTTCCGCCAATCTTGCATGTATACCAATGCCGCATCCTCGATTAAATGATTTCCGTTGATCTTGTTCACAATCCGACGTTCTTCATCATATTTCAAATCTCAAATTTTATTACCCTTCCATACTTTGGTTAAATGTACTACAATGCCATCATATAAATACACTCGGGTCCCACATGACTGTATCGCTACTTCACATCATAATTTTTATAACTTACAAATTCTTATCACATAAGTATCACTGATTGCGATATGCGATAGCATCGCATCACATTCATCACATCAAAAATTTTATAACTTACGAACTTCAGCCCTCTGATCTTGTGATTTGCGATATGTAGGCCAGGTCCATGTCATCGTGCCAGGTCACTTTACCACGTCATCACCACATCACTGCCACGTCATCTTGATTTATTTGCGATTTGTGGGGTCAGGTCCACGTCAGCTGCCACATCACTTGCCATGTCATCACCATGTCATCATATCGCACTTCGCATTTTCTGTGACCACTGTGTTTGTGCGATTTTTCTCCTACCCCGATTGCGATATGCGATGGTAATATCGCATCACAATATCAGCTATCACAATATTGGTATTTCAAACGTTCTTTGCTATATAGCTCCTTTTCTTTCAGATGCAATTTACAAAGGGAAATCACATACACCTGGACTTGAAATCTTTTAAATAATGGTTCTAAGCTGCATCGCATCCCGCCCTTTCATCGCACTTCAGCGTTTGTGAGAGCTATCTCTTCTGAGCTTTGTGATCTACGATATGTGATGAACTTCGCATCACCAATTCACCTCACCACTTCGCATCGCATCGCCACTTCGCATCCTTCCAGCGGCTATCACATTCACTTGCGATGTCCAATATGCGATCGGGTCCCACTTGATTCTGATATAATCTCTACCATCTATCTCCTTTAATCTCATCCATTGATCACGCCGGTCCTATTCCTTTTATCATTCCACTCTTTTATATACTTTTTGCTTTAAAAAAAAGCATGTCAACAAAATGTATTGGCCCCACAGTATGCCTCCTCTTAACTCACAATTTCGTTTTGCCAAAGAATGTTGAGTCTTTGCCGTTGATCCTAGAATGATCCAACGTTCATTGCGTTATCGCGTGCCAGCTAGCCACAATGGATAAAGTTTTTGAACCTATGTGAAATAGGTAGTTTTGCTTTGCTACATGTCAACTCCTTAATGCTATCACGTTCATTTCGCACTTACCACTCTAAAGCTACACGAAAACCCCTTTGCCGGTTTTTAAACTGTCTTCACTATTCCATCTCTGCTATTGATTTGTGGTTCCATTCTTCGTTGACCAAGGTTTCTCTCACTTATCCATTCCAAACTTCTGGTTCCGTTATAACTCTGTGACACCGGTCCCTCCACGCTACTCCTCTTGAGCTTGTTCTTTATTCTAAGTGTGCTGATCTCTCCTGAGCTTGTTTTGCTACCTTTGCTCCTTTTCTTCCTTAGCTACTTCTCTGCTACCTCTGCTTCCTTTTGCTACCTCTCTACATTCGTTGTTTCTCTGATTTTGTTGTTCCTCTACCTTATTGCCTGATTTTCGCCTTTGCCTTATTGCTAGTTCTTTTCTGCTCTTTTGTGCTCCTTTTCCATCAATGACAATATTTCCAACAGTCTCCCCCTTTGGCATTGATGGAAACACATCCATCAATACTCAATACTTCTTCCAGGGCTTCCTCTTCTTGCTTTTCAGAAGACCCTTTCTTCTTTTGCTTGCTTTTCCTCCCCCTTTGACATCAATGACAAAGGGTTGCACATCTACCAATGTAGTTTGTATCTTTTCATTTCCTCTTATCTTGAGGACCTGTTCCATACACTGCTCCATTGTTTTAGCTCTTTGATGAAAATTTATTGACTGCTCTCCCCCTGGAATGATGCTTTCTTGTGTGATATTGTCTTCTGCACTGATCTTGTTTCTTGTATGCAGCCCCCCTTTTTTTTCTTATTTCTGATCATGTTAGAGAGTAACATTTGCAGACACTACCCCTAGTTTGTCTCTTAGATATTCGAATGGTTCTTTAGCAAGAGGTTTTGTGAATATGTCTATTGTTTGTTCCTTAGTTGGTACATATTCCAACTTCACCAATTTCTGTGCTGCTTATTCTCTGAGGAAGTGGTACTTTATTGGGATGTGTTTTGTTTTTGAATGAAGTAAATGATTTTTTGATATACTTATTGCACTTGTATTGTCACATTTGATAGAAATGGGTTCACCAATGCTTATCTTCATGTCTTGGAGAGTTTTTTTCATCCACATTACTTGTGTGCAACATGTTGCTGCTACTATGTATTCTGCTTCTGCTGTAGATAGAGAGATAGAAGTTTGCTTCTTGCTTAGCCATGCCACCAGAATTTTTCCCAAATAAAATGCACCTCCACTTGTGCTTTTCCTGTCATCCACATAGCTGGCCCAATCTGCACCTATGTATGCTGTCAATGTGAAGCTTTTTCCTGTTGGATACCATAGGCCATAATGTGAAGTTCCTTGTAGATATCTAAATATTATCTTGATTGCAAGTAAATGATTTTGTTTTGGTGCTGCTTGATATCTTGCCATAAGTCCTACTGCCAACATAATGTCTGGTCTAGAAGCAGTTAGGTATAGCAGACTTCCTATCATGGATCTGTAAAGTTTTTGATCTACATTTGCAGATCCATCATTAGCACAAAGTTTGCATCCAGTGATCATGGGAGTTGACACAGGTTTGCAGTCTTCCATTTGAAACCTTTTGAACATTTCTCTTAAGTATTTTTCTTGTGAAATGAATATTCCTGTGTTCTTTTGTTGAATTTGAAGACCTAAATATAAGGTGAGCTCTCCAATCATAGACATCTCAAATTATGATTTCATTTCTTCAGCAAATCCTTTTGCTAACTCATCTTTGTTGCTACCAAACATGATGTCATCTACATACACTACTACAATCAAGAGTTCATATCATTAGCCTTTATGTACAAATTGTTGTCCACTCCTCCTTTCTTGAACCCTTGTTTTTGCAAGTATTTGTCCAGCCTTGAATACCATGCACGAGGAGCTTGTTTCAGACCATATAAGGCTTTCCTTAATTTGCACACATAGTCATGTTTATCTGTTAAGAAGAATCCTTCAGGTTGTTCCATGTATAATTCTTCCTCTAAGTCTCCATTCAGGAAGGCATACTTCACATCCATTTGGTAGACCCTAAAATCATGATAGCATGCAAAGGCCAAAAAAAGTCTAATTGCTTCCATTCTGGCTACATGGGCAAAGGTTTCATCATAGTCAAGTCCTTCAATTTGAGAATACCCCTTGCATACAAGTTTAGCTTTATTTCTGATTCCCTGCCCTTGTTCATTCATCTTATTCTTGAATATCCATTTTGTGCCAATGACGTTTTTCCCAGTGGGTCTTGGAATTAACTCCCAGGTATTGTTCTTCTCAATTTGGTCTAGTTCTTCATTCATAGCATTTACCCAGTTTTTGTCTTTGTTTGCTTCTTCGAACTTCTTTGCCTCTATTTGAGATAGCGTGGCTAGGTATACTTCTTCTATCTGTTTAGCAAGCTGTCTTCTTGTATGGACTCCCACACTCTTGTCCCCAATAATTTGATCTTCTGGATGGTTCTTTTGAGTGTGTCTTGAGGGACCTTTTGATTTTAATTCAATATCTTCTGTTGTCTTGCTAAGTTCATCATTGTCTTGGTTCTCAACTTCATGATCATCTGGAGGATTAGCGCAGCTTGTGCTTCTTTTCCTCTTTGGTATATCTTCATCAAATATTACATCAATGCTTTCCAAAATTTTGTGCAGTCTTTTGTTGTAGCACCTGTAACCCTTACTCTTGGATGCATATCCTAAAAATATTCCTTCATCAGCTCTTGCATCAAACTTCCCAAGTTTTTCATCATTAGTTTTTATGAAACACTTGCTTCCAAAGACTCTAAAGTGCTTGATTGATGCTCGTTTACCATGCCATAATTTGTAAGGAGTCTTATCACCATTTGGTCTTAGATGAGCTTTGTTGAGAATGTGAACAACTGTGTGTACTACTTCTACCCAGTAGGTTTGGGGAATGTTACTTTCTTGCATCATAGCTCTGGAAATATGTTGTATTGACCTGTTTTGCCTCTCTGCCACTCCATTCTATTGTGGTGTACCTTCAATTGTAAAATGTTGTTTTATCCCATGCTCATTGAATAGGTATGCAAAATCATAGTCTGTGAATTCACCTCCTCTGTTTGATATGATGCACTTTAGCTTGCATCCTATTTGATTTTCTACCAATGCCTTGAATATATTGAATTTCTCAAGTGCTTCAGATTTATATTTGAGAAATGATACCCATGTCATTCTGGAAAAATCATCTATTATCATCATGAAATAAGATTCTCTGCTTGGTGCTTTAGTTCTTGAAGGTCCACACAGGTCCATGTGTACAAGCTAAAGAGGCCAACTTGTAGATAGTATCTCTTTGGTCTTGAAAGATATGCGGGTCTGCTTGCCCAGTTGGCAGGATTTACATATGGTATTTTAAGGCTTCTTTATTGCTAGCATATCTCTGAGTGCATTCTTCTTGCTCAGACTAATGATGTGGTCAAAGTTTAGGTGTCCCAGTCTTCTATGCCATAACCATGATTCATCAAGTTTGCTTATGTGGCATGCTTCATTCTCTTCTTCCACTATATAGACATTAATTTTTGTTCTAACACCTTTGATCAAGGTCTTTCCTATGGTGCTTGATCTTACCTCACAATCTTAGGCTCTAAAAAGGACCTCGCAGCCTTTGTCACACATTTGACTGACGCTTAGCAGATTGGCTTTCAGCCCATCCACAAATAGTACATCTTAGGCTTTTCCTCTTCCATTATTTAGACTGACTGAGCCTTTTCCTTTGATTTTCCTTGCTTTATCATTGCCGAATGTTACATTCCCAGATTTCTTTTCATCAAAGGTTACAAACTTGCTTCGATCTCCAGTCATATGCTTTGAACATCCACTATCCAAATACCATTGGCTTTTCTAATCTTGGGCTATTAGAGCCAAGTCACACTTATTCAACTTATTTTTCCACTGCAGGCAACTATTTGTTTTGCACCTTTTCTGAGAAGATGGACCACATTCTTTGAGAGGACATTTGGAAGACATGTGTCCTATTTGATGACATACAAAGCATTTGATTATATTTTTAAATGGATTATGTGTACGAGTGAACTCTCCATTGTTCATAAATCTCCTTGGGGTTTTAAGAATCAATATTTTTCCATACGTTCTGCACTCCATGGCTTTATGGCCGAACCCCTTACAACAAAAACAATACCCATGGAAACGATTAGTGTAACTAGTGTAGGGTTGTCCTCTCCATTTGTTTTCTTGAGGTAGTATTTTCAATTTCTTCATCTTTTGCTGGTTGAAATTGATTATCTTTGTATGAAAATATGCAGCAATATGTCCTAGTTTGTGGTAGGCAAAACAAGTGACTTTTCTCATAGGAGGAAAAAATCTCCTTTGAGATCTTCTGAACTTGCTCAATTGATCTTCAGGAATAATTGAGCTTTTTGCAGCTGCTTGCTTCTTCCTTTCAATGTCTACCTTCTCCGAGGTCTTCATGGAGGAAATCTCATCTCCAAGCTACTTACACCCCCTGCTCATTTCTTCTATCAATCTTCGATCAGCAATAATCTCAGATTGCTAAGAGTTAATTTTTTCTTTTACAACTTTCACAAAAATGATATTCTGGTTATCTTCTACCTTGGATTTGCTGGTTTCTCCTTCGTAACCTATCCCAGTCTTTATGAGAGAAGATCTTTAATCATTTAGTATTTTATCCAACTATGCAGTGCTTGTCATTCGAGGAGTGTTTATTGTCAATTCCCTTTGGGTGTTTTCTAGTTTCTTTCCCAAGCATACCACTTCTTCTTCCAATTTCTCTTGCTCCTGATGTTTATCGTTAATTTGCTTTAGCAGAATGTCTTCCACCTTATTAGTTTCTTCAAGTTATACTTTCAATTGAATGAGGTCTTCTGAATTTGGTACCTCTTTTACATGTTTGAGGAGAATGTCTTTCTGTTTTCTGCACTTGAGTTTAAGTCTTTCTATTTCCTCTAGGGCACTTCTTAGCTCCCCCTCAAGATCTACCTCACTTTATTCCTCATCTTCTAGAAGGAATCCTTCAGACTCTTCCTTGGCCATCAACACAAATTCAGAGGTTCCTTATTCATTTTATTATTCATCTAAGTTTTCATATGCACTGCTATCTGGCTAAGGATAAAGGGATTTTCTATTGAATCTCTTCCCTTTCTACCAGTTATTTGTTTTGGTTTTCTTTGTCTCTTGAATCTGAATTTTTGTTTTCTTATGAGGACACTTAGATGCATAGTGCCCAACTCTTCCACAGCTAAAGAATTTAAAAGGAAGTTTACCTTTATACTTGCCTGAGCCTTGATCCAATCTTCTGACAAATTTGGCCTCTTCTTCATCAGAGCAGGAGCATGTATCTTCCTTTTCTTATTTGCACTTTTCTGCCTTAAAGGTTGCCTCCCTCATATTTGAATTCCTTTGTGGAAGTCTCATTTCATAAGCTATCAAGTTTCCAAGTAATTGGTTCATGGTCAATGTTTCCTAGTCAGTTGTTTCTTCTATTATAGAAACCTTGGGGTTAAACCTGGATGGTAAAGATCTCAATATCTTTTGTACAATTACACATTCTCTAATGGTTTCTCCTAGAGCTTTCATGTTATTCAAAATTTATGCAACCCTTAAGAAGAGGATGGCAACATCTTCTTCTTCATTCATTTTTATATTTTCAAACTGGGCTCTATAGACTTGCCGCTTGGTAGCCTTCACCTTTTTATCTCCCTCATGGATACTTTATAATGTATTCCATATTTCTTTGGCAGTCTTGTTGTGCACTACTTTGATAAATTTTGCTTCACACAAACCACTTAAGAGTGAATTCATGGCTTCTGCATTAGCTATAAAATCTTGTTTGTCTTCTTTCTCTGTGTCAGAATCCTTTGGGGCATATCCTAATTCCACAGCAGCCCAAACTTCTATTCCTAGAGACATTATGTACGTCCTCATTCTTATTTTCCAGAAGGCATAATTTGTGCCAGTAAACAAAGGGCCTTTATTTGTTGAACATCCTTGTAGAATAGCCATCTTGGGGACCAATGATCTCCTTCCAGTTGTTAAACTGCTACCGAAGGAACCTGCTCTGATACCAATTGTTGAACCCTTGGTTAAACTAAGAGGGGGGGTGAATCAGTTTAATGCAGTCATGGTCTTGTAAAAATTTCTTTTACACTTATTTACATTTTCATTTCGTGATCAACTTAATATATAATGGAACAAAAATCTTAATAAGTGTGCAGCAGGTATTAAGCATATTAAATATAGAATATCAACATATAATCATCATACACATAGACAACAGATATAAGTGGAAACCCATAAGGGAGAAAACCACATCTTATTATTGTTGTGATGCAAAGGCAAGCTCCAAATCCCTCTCACCACTGATTTTCTATAGGCTCCAACCTACAGGAGGCTACTACCTCAATTCTTCAAGCTACAACTTGCAAGGAAGCTCTAGCTCCCATCTATTTTATGCAGGCTACAACCTACAGGAGGCTCCTACCTCAACCAGCTACAACTGGACATCTATCAAGCTACAACTTGATATGGAAGCACCAATTTCCTCATTGTACAATAAAATCATATGTTGATTTACCTGGATATCAGCTCTATTTTTCTCCTTCTTTACTATTGTCCTTCCAGCCTTCAAATTTTCTTTATATCATCTCTGGATCTTCATAACTCCTCTCTCTGCTCCTTCTTCTTCTTACACTCTCTGACCTCTTTCTCCATTCTCACTCTCTTTTTTTTTATGCATATGTTGGTAACATTATTTATAGAGATCACCTCATAACTTTTTTCATTCCACAGGGAATTCGAAATGAAAAGGTATGACTTTTTGCCTTCCACCTTCTCATTTTCTTGTCTAGCACATTCAAAATAATATAACAGAATGTATATATATTTGTGTATTATAGTGGAGTTTTTCTTTGCCTTTGGAGACTTGCCTTTGCATCACATAAAATAAAAATAATTAATTCATTTATATTTACGGTTACAACAAAAATATTTCACTCAGTCCTTTTCATTTCTTTGCTCGTTGTGAATTTGTCTTTTCTGCTGCTGTAAGAGTCATTACGGTTCCTGCTATTATATTCAACATAGTTCTTCATAACTGTCATTTTGGCCTATCTTGACCCAGTTTTTTGTTTCCAACAGTGCCACTATATTCTTCTGTTCCCAACTCTGCCTCTTTTTCTCATGCCCACAGTGTTTAGCCTTCACTGCTCTTCTAAATACTCGGTTCTGCCTTTTTCTCTGTGTTGAGTCCTTACCTGAGCCTTTCTACCTGTGTTCATACTTTCCTTTTTATTTTACGTTATAATCCTCCTTTTTCTCTCCAAAACGATTTGCAAAGGAAAATACACATACTCCCGGACTTGAAGTGCTTTAGGCTTCGTCTTTGATCTTTATCGCGCCCGCTCTCTTTATCGCACTTCAGCGATTCAAATATCCCATATGCCTTTGTCCCTTTGATCTCCCGATGTGCGATGTGCGAAGGGTCCCACCAGGATGTATCTCGACGTTTTGGCCATTTCTCTTTTTCTTCGTTTCTATGTTGCTCTTTCATCCTCCCGATGTGATTTCTCAAAGGGGAAACCTTATAACTTCGTAAATTTTTTGTTTCTGCCAATCTTGCATGTATACCGATGCTGCATCCCCGATTAAACAACTTCCATTGATCCTGTTCGCAATTTGATGGTCTTCATCATATTGAAAATCTCAAGGTTTATTACCCTTCCATACTTTGGTTAAATGTACCACAGTTCCATCATATAAATACACTCGAGTCATACATGACTGTATCGCTACTTCGCATTGCAATTTTTATAACTTACGAATTCTTATCACATAAGTATTGCCGATTGTGATATGCGATAGCATCACATTGCATTCATCACATCGCATCTATCCATCGCATCGCAAATTCTATAACTTACGAACTTGACCCCTCCGATCTTGCGATTTGCGATATGCAAGCGAAGTCCATGTCATCGTGCCACGTCACCTTGCCACGTCATCGCCATGTCACTACCACATCATCTTGCCACGTCATCTTGATATATTTGTGATTTGTGGGGTCAGGTCCATGTTAGCTACCATGTCACTTGCCACGTCATCGCCACGTCATCATATCGCACTTCGCATTTTCTGTGACCACTGTGTTTGTGCAATTTTTCTCCTGCCTCGATTGCGATATGCGATGGTAATATCGCATCACAATATCGGCTATCTCAATATTAGTATTTCAAAAGTTCTTTGCTATATAGCTCCTTTTCCTTCCGATGTGATTTACAAAGGGAAATCACATACACTCGGACTTGAAATCTTTTAAATAATGGTTCTAAGTTGCATTGCATCTAGCCCTTTCATTGCACTTTGGCGTTTGTAAGAGTTATCTCTTCTGAGCTTTGTGATCTGTGATATGCGATGAACTTCACATTGTTGATTCACCTTGCCACTTCGCATCGCATCGCCACTTCGCATCCTTCCAGTGGCTATCGCATTCGCTTGCGATGTCCGATATGCGATCGGGTCCCACTTGATTCTGATATAATCTCTGTCGTCTATCTCCTTTAATCTCATCCATTGATCGCGTTGATCCCACAACTTTTATCATTCCTCTCTTTTATATACTTTTTCCTTTAAAACAAAGCACCTCAACAAAATGTATTGGCCCCACAATATTCCTCCTCTTAACTCATAATTTTGTTTTGCCAAAGAATGTTGATTCTCCACCGTTGATCCTAGAATGATCCAACAGTCATCGTGTTATCGCATGCCAACTAGCCCCAATGGAAAAGTTTTTGAACCTACGAGAAATAGGCAGTTTTTCTTTGCTATGTGTCAACTCCTTAATGCTATCACATTCATTTCAACTTTTACCACTTACCACTCTAAAGCTGTGTGAAAACCCCTTCGCTGTTTTTTGAAATCGTCTTCATTGTTCCATCTCTACTATTGATTCGTGGTTCCATTCTTTGTTGACCAAGGTTTATCTTGCTTATCCTTTCCAAACTTTTGGTTCCGTTATAACTTTGTGACACCTGTCCCTCCACGCTACTCCTCCTGAGCTTGTTCTTTATTCTAAGTGTGATGATCTCTCCTGAGCTTGTTTTGCTGCCTTTGCTCCTTTTCTTCCTTAGCTTCTTCTCTACTACCTCTGCTTCTTTCTGCTGCCTCTCTACATTCGTTGTTTCTCTGCTTTTGTTGTTCCTCTATGTAGGTTTTAACCCTGAACAGAAATTATCTACACACGAATCTTATAACAGAAAATAAACAATAGTGAGAGCATAAAACATAAAATAGATAAACACAGAGATTTTCCCCTGGATCCCAAATCGGGATGACCAGCTTGATTTTTCATTATATTCCTTTTAGTGTTACAACACATATATATACATGTCGAAGCATACATAAACCCCAATCCATTAACCCTGGATTAGAACATAATCGTAGTTCCCTTGACCGGATCTACAAAAATACCAGGGGCCGAAAACCATCGAACCCCAAAACCATGTGTAAAACCATGCACAAAACCATGGACGCAGACTACCCAGCGGAAATTAAGGAACCAACAGTCTCCCACATACCTAGCGGAAATTAAGGAACCGTGGAAAGAATATAACACATACCCAACATTCTCCCACTTGTTGTTTTCTTTCCACGGGGGGCCACAGGAGGGCTTAGTCATTGGCCCAATTCTTCAACACACATTGTTTCTCTACACCAAGAGAACTTCTGAGTGCTCACAGACTTCGTCAATGCATCTGCAACATTCTTCAAAGTGTCCACCTTTACCAGCAACACCCTTTTAGCCTCAACCATATCTATAACAAAGTGATATTGAACATCGATCATGCTTTGTATTTGAATGATAAGCAGGGTTCTTAGCCAAGAAAATTGCACTTTGGCTATCAGAGTCTATCCTTATAGCTTGTTGTACCAACCCCATACTTGAACAAAATCTCTGCAACGAAACTGCTTCCTTGCTTGCATGAGTGGCTGCCATATATTCTGCCTCTGTATTTGAAAGAGCCACTATAGACTGTCTTTTACTCATCCAATTGACTGTACCTCCAAATAGGCTAAACACATACCCACTTGTAGATCTTCTTTGGTCCAGATCTCCAGCCAAGTCTGCATCAACAAAACCACAAATGTCCAACATTCTTTCTAATCCTAGTCTTCCTTGGTAGCACAAGCCATAATCACTAGTGCCACGTAAATATCTAAAAACCCGCTTCACTGTTGTCCAATGCTCCTTCGCTGGGTTTGACATAAACCTACTCAATACTCCCACTCCATGTGCAATGTCTGGTCTATTACAAACCATTGCATACATCAGGCTACCCACTGCACTTGCATATGGAACATGGGACATATCCTCCTCTTCTTCTTGTGTCTTTGGACACTGTTCAACATATAGCTTTACACCTACGGGAATAGGAACATTCACTGGTTTACTATCTTGCATATTGAGCCTCTGTAATATAGTCTCGACATACTTCCTCTGGTTTAACCAGACCATGCTCTTTGCCCGGTCTCCCTTAATTTCCATGCCCAAAATATAGTTTGCAGCACCAAGATCCTTCATGTTGAATTTGGAGAACAGTTGGGTCTTCAATTCTTGAATAATTTCTTTGTCATTTCCAATCAACAACATATCATCCACATACAAGAACAAATAAATAACATTTTCACCAATTATTTAAAATAAACACAGTGATCCTCCTTGCATCTTGTGAAGCCAAGTCCCGGTATATAGGTATCAAATTTCTGATACCACATGCTTGGTGACTGTTTTAACCCATACAAAGACTTCTTCAACCTGCATACCAGTTCTTTCTTACCCTTCACCATAAAGCCTTGGTGATTCATGTAGATCTCCTCTTCCAGATCCCCGTGAAGAAAGACTGTCTTCACATCCATCTATTCTACCTCAAAATCAAATGCAGCAACAACAGATAAAATTTATCTAATAGAAGTAACTTTGGCAATAGGAGAAAAAATATCACCAAAATCAATTCCCAGCACCTGGGAATAACCTTTTGCTACCAACCGAGCTTTGTATTTCTCCACCTTTCCTTCTACATTCATCTTATTCTTAAACACCCATTTGCTCCCAATGGGCTTCCTTCCAGCCGGCAACTCCACCAGATCCCATGCATCGTTTTTGTGCAAGGATGCCATTTCATCAACCATGGCCTCCTTCCAGAGTTTTCCATCCTCTGAATCTACTGCCTCCCTCACAGTTATGGGTTCATCATTAGTTATAGTTAAGGCAAAACCTGAACAGAAAGCAGATGGACTATACCTTTCTGGTTGCCTTCTTTCCCGAACTGATCTTCTCAAAGCTGGAGTTTGTGGCTCTTCATCTTCTGAGTCTTCTTCTATTGTAGAGTCCGATTCATCCTCCTTTAGCTCAAACTCTATCTTCTCAGGTTCCTTTGGTAGGACTTCATGTTTAACAACATCTTTCACTTCTCTAAACACCACATCTCTACTGTACACAACCTTCCTTGTTTCTGGGTTCCAAAGCTTGTAACCCTTTAAACCATCCTTATACCCAATAAAGATGCACCTTTCAGATTTATTATCCAACTTGGTCCTTTTCTCCTTTGGAACATGTACATATGCATCACATCCAAATACCCCTAGATGTGAAAGAGAAGGTTTCTTACCAGTCCATACCTCATGTGGGGTCTTATCCTCCAACACTGATGAAGGTGATCTGTTAACCAGATAGCATGCAGTCTCCACTGCCTCTGCCCAGAATTCTTGTCCTAACCCGGTACCACTGAGCATGCTTCTTGCATTTTCCATTAGTGTTCTGTTCATTCTTTCTGCAACTCCATTTTACTGCGGTGTGTATGGAGTAGTCTTCTGTCGTGCTATACCACACTTCTTACAAAAATCTTCAAATTCCTTCTTGCAGAACTCCCCACCATTATCTGTCCTCAGTGCCTTTATCTTCTTCTCTGTCTGGTTTTCCACCAGAGCCTTAAATTCTTTAAATTTGTCAAAGACTTCAGATTTCTTCCTCAAGAAATATATCCATGTATTCCTTGAGAAGTCATCTATGAATGAAACATAGTACACAGACTTTCCCAATGATGGAACTGACACAGGCCCAAACACATCACTGTGCACAAGTTCTAATATCTTGTTTGCCCTCTTAGCACCAGAAGGAAAACTCACCTGATTCTGCTTCCCATATACACAATGTTCATAGAAATCAAAATCTAGAGAGAAATTAGACATACCTTATACCATACCATTTCTATGCAGTATCCGAAGGCCCTTCTCTCCAATATGTCCAAGCCTTTGATGCCATAGCATGGTCTTTTCTCCAGAGACAGCTAGGCTTTCCGCTCCACTTTCAGGAACCATAGAACTGTTACACCCATCAATAACAATGCTACCTTGTAGCTTGTACAGAGTTCCAGTCCAAACTCCCCGCATTAATACCAGTGCTCCCCGAACCATCTTGCAGGCATCTTTCTCGAACACTGTTTTTACACCTGCATCATCCATCTTGCTTACAGAAATCAGATTTCTGGCCAATGTAAGAATATGCAGAACACCAGGAAGTGTTCTAATCCTTCCACCTTGCAGCTTCAGCTTGACTTTTCCACGTCCGATGATTTTGGCCTTCCTATCATCCCCTAGGAAGACATCACCACCATCATATTTCTCATACTCGCATAACCACTCCCTATGGGGAGTGAAGTGAAAGGATGCACCTGAGTCAATCAACCATGACTCATGATCTACATGTGTATTTGAAGAAGAAGCCAAATACACATCCCCACCTTCATCCGAGGTGGTTTTTGCCTCTGCAGAAGGACCTTCATCAGATCCCTTTCCTTTCTCAGGAGCTTTAGATCTGCATTCCTTTTTGTAGTGCCCTTCCTTTCCTCATTTCCAGCACACCTTTACAAACTTTCCAGGAGATTTAGATCTCCCTCTAGATTTAGATCTCCCACTCGAAACCTTATTCTTGTTTCTGTTCTGGGACCTTCCTCGTACAGATAAGGCATCTCCATTCTGAACCTCCATATTTCTCCGTCTCATTTCCTCCGACAGCAAGGCTGAGACAATGTCATCAAAATTCAAGGTAGTTGTATTGCTACCTATTGCAATAACCAGACCTTCCCACGAGTCTGGTAGAGAGCACAACAAACTGATGCACTTATCTTCATCTGAGATTTTAATATCAACAGACGACAGCTGACTTACCACAGTATTGAAGGCGTTCAGATGCTCTGTCACCGAGTCTCCATCCTTCATCCTCATGTTATACAGCTTTTTCCGCAGGAACAACTTATTCACCAGAGACTTAGATTGGTACAAAGTCCCAAGTTTTTCCCATAAATTCTTCGCCGTAGCTTCCCCAGATACATTCAAAAATACTGAATTTGACACACACAACCGTATTGTGCTCTTAGCCTTCCGATCCAGTTTCTTCCAGTCTTCATCTGACATTGTCGTTGGTTTAGTACCTGGATCTACCATGATCCACTGATCTTTATCCACCAATAGATCCTCCATCTTGAGCTTCCACAACTCAAAACTCTGACCATTAAATTTCTTGATCTCTATCTTTCCGCCGCTCACCATCTTCTTTCACCGCAAGAATCGATCCCGCAGATCTCCCACTGCACAGGGTCTACCACAGGCCCGAGCAAAAAACCCTCAACAACAAAGGCGTCCCCTTGAAGCCGAAATAGCTCTGATACCAAATGTAGGTTTTAACCCTGAACATAAATTATCTACACACGAATCTTATAACAAAAAATAAACAATAGTGAGAGCATAAAACATAAAACAGATAAACACAGAGATTTTCCCCTGGATCCCAAATCGGGACGACCAGCTTGATTTTTCATTATATTCCTTTTAGTGTTACAACACATATATATACATGCCGGAGCATACATAAACCCCAATCCATTAACCCCGGATTAGAACATAACCGTAGTTCCCTTGACCGGATCTACAAAAATACTAGGGGCCGAAAACCATCGAACCCCAAAACCATGTGCAAAACCATGCACAAAACCATGGACGCAGACTACCCAGCGGAAATTAAGGAACCAAAATTTTCGCCGAGGCGCTGCCCCGGACCCCGACAGGGGGGGCTACCACCCCCCCTATGACCCCCCCGTTGCGCCCAGCACAAAGGGGGGGCTATCGCCCCCCCTCTTACCCCCCCACGCGTGCTTAGTCATGGAAAGAATATAACACATACCCAACACTCTTCGTTATTGCCTGATCTGCTCCTTTGCCTTATTGTTGGTTCTTTTATGCTCTTTTGTGCTCCTTTGAAATCAATGACAATATTTCCAACAAGATCAATATGCATAAGAGAGAATCAAAAGACAGGGTGCACCATAGAATTCTTTGACTAAACCCTAGCAAACTGATATCAAGGCAAAAATCCAGTAAACCCTAGAGAGTAGGTAACTCTGAACCTCTCTAGTTATCTACCTTCAGATAAGAAAACATGCAATATAGACATATCGACCTTCAAGGCAACCTTTCAAGAATGGACAAAGGGCATGATAAAAACACAACCTCTTTGGAAAAACCTAATTAGTGATACTTTGAAGAAAGATCTAAAGAACAGTGTTTAAATAACATCAAACAAGCAGGGCTAACCATAAAACATCTTTGACATCTACTGTATTGAATCATTAATGAAATAAACAAGCATAGGTGGGCCTAAATATCAACCAAGGATTCTTTAAACTAACCTAGCAGAGGAAAACATACATACAATAGAAAACAGGAAGGACTAAGGTGCTTCAAACAACATTTCTTAACCTATAATTTTTTGTACTACTACAACATAGAAGGATGTAACAAAATGATACATAAGGAAACAAGAACTAAACAAAGAAAAATCACCATTAATCATGCTCAGGGATCCTGCAAGCTATCATCCTTCATCATCAATCAAAGCAGACCATTCACAAACTCCACAAGACCAATTTCTTCTTCAAACGCAAGAAAACCATGTATTTCTCTCAAAAATCATCAAATGGAAACACAATACATAGGACCTCCTTGCTCTATTTATCTAGAAAGTGAGGAGATGGAAACCATAAGAGGTTTCTAGAAACCCTAAATACATCATAAATGTCATTTATGTGCTTGAAGACCATGCAAGGCCCAAGGCACAAAATATCCCATGAAATAAATGCCAAAATAACTTCTAGCACCTAATTCTAGAGTGATTTGCCTCAAAAAACAAAAAAAATATAATTTTGCAATAAATGAGTGTGTTTTTTTTACTTTTGGCCAAAAACACATAGTGATGTCTATAAGCGCAACGCCATCCTAGGCAGAAAATAGGTCCTATTGCAGCCAAGTTTTGGGGACCTTCCCAATGTTGTATTTTTCTCCGTGATGGACCGTTGGAAAGCCTACTAAGTCATATTTCTATATCTACCTTTTTCTCCTGATTAAACACCTGTAACCTATCCGAAATGAAATTTTCCCAAAACTACTCTGAGTGCAACGCCAAGCCTGAAAATGAGGCAGAATGGTAGAAAATGAGGTGTTTTTTGACCTTTTAAGGGGTCAAAAATGCTCCAAATGCTCTGAAATTTGGTGAGAATAGTGTACTAGGAATGAGAAATCCAAAAATGCAAATTTATCCCTTTGAGGCTGTCTTAGGGAAAAGCGTAGCACCAGTGGCGCTGCGCTTATAGGCCTCCAAATTCACAAAAAGAAAAAACTTGTCAAAATTTCTTCAAAATTGGTGGATGCCTCCCTCATGGGGTTTGAGAGAACCGTAGAGAAGCTTTAGCCAAGAATCCAGGGTTTTCTTGGTCTTTTCCTCCTTTTAGTGCTTGAATTTCAATGACGGCCTCTTTGAGTTTGGTACAAGCAAGTTTGTTTTTCATTGCATAGTGCTTGGTCATATTTTGTGGAGATCAAGGCCCCTTTTTATATTCTTAAAATAATTGTGTTCATTATTTTAATACTAAATGATCGGCTGTGCCATGCCAAAATATCTCTCCAACTCCCTAATTTGTGCATCTTTGCTTTGGAGTAGTATTCTAACACTAGCACATTTGGCCCAATTTCCGATGGCCAATTCATCGCTATTCCAACACATAGGCGTCCCAAGAGTGACACTATGAGGCAGGACAAAACATGGTTAGCCTTAGAGTCGCAATTTTGATATTTCAATAAAGTGTCAGAATTGCGACACTTTTTCCGACATTTCCAGACCGTCGTCACTCTTCCGACGTTATCCAAAATGTCGCTCTTCCGATGAAAGCAAAATGTCGCTATTCTGATGTTAGCAAAACCGTCGGTCTACTAATGTTTCATAGGTTTTCAAAACATCATCACAATTCCGACCTTATCCCTTCTGATGTTTAAAGCATCGGTCTTCTGACGTTTACATGGTTTTCAAAACATCATCGCAATTCTAACGTTATCCCTTTTGACGTTTAAAGCTTCGGTCTTCCGACGGTTGGAAAAAGCGTCGGCATTCCGACATTAGTTAAACCGTCAGTCGAGTTTGGCAAGAACGATGCTTCGGAGGTTTTCATCGCAAGACCAACGCTTGCGGATATTTCATCGCAAGATCGATATTTTGGAGAGATTCGTCGTAAGACCGACGGTTGGACACTCCGTCGTTGTTCCGACGTTAGAGGCGTAAGTATTCCGATAGAAAGAAAATATTTAATAAAAAAAAATAATGTCGTATTTAATGGTTTTTAATTTGTAGTGTTCTTGATTTGTCTAATTCCCCCTTATAATATGGTTAGTTTTGATGACAAATGGATGATTTGACAAGTAGATAGAAATTTGGTAGTCTTTGGTATATGATACAACTTACAAGCATATCATTTTTATACTAACTATCATGTCTAGAAAATTATCCATTCAACTTGGCTAAGTTTTAGCTTCTGGATTAGAAATTCTTATATCAAACCAGCAAGTTATTTGGGTCTAAATCGGGCAGATGTTTTTAAGGAAAGATGTAGACAATCTTGATCTCGAACAATAAACAAACATATGTGACACAATAAGCAAACATATGTGAAGTAGAGGATCTTGTGTGACCACCTTATGGTTTTATGGTATATCAATCCTAACGTGTATTTATATTAGTCTTAATGAAATATATGATGCAGTTTCAAGACAAAAATGATAGTTGGAGTTTTATATTAGTCTGAATGAAATATATGATGCAGTTTGAAGATAAAAATGATAGCTAGAGTTTATCTAATTAAGGAATCTCAAAAATAATATAAAAATATATTGAATGGAATACATATCGACTTCATCTTGCTAAGCATGTCTTCATCCGGTATACTTGTGCCACAAATACTGATAACTTCTTTCCTTAATACTTCCTGCCATTCCGGGTATATAGCAAGAAAGAGGATTTCCCAGGTTAGCATATTGGAAGTTGTCTCATGAATAGCAGAGAAAAATGTCTTGCATTCATCCATGATTTCATCAATAGTCATGCTTAGATCTTTTTGAGTCCCTCCCAATTCATTCTAGTTGGTTGTCATCATAATTCCAAGCAGGTCACTTCCATAGCCAACATGAGCACTTGTTGTTATAGGTTCTAGCCTACTTTGAATTACAGAACTCAGGATGTTTTTAACTCTTCTATCAATCTTCCAGGCATACCTATTCTTTCTTGTAGGAATTTATCTATCAAAAATATAAGGAATATAAGTCCCCAATATTTAATTATAAGTACAGTGAAGCATTATGTTAGTATAGAATATCTATGGACTATATATAGCACTCATTAGTACCTTATGCATGAATCTATGGATTATGGCAATAGCCTCTAAAATAGCAGGTCTTAATGAACGTTATGGAAAAAGCATAAAAAAGTACAAGTACTAATGAATTTGCAGTGACATGTAAAACTCCATAATTGAAAGATAAGTACAGTGTAGTTACTAGCTTCCTGGGATGAAGACAGATTGTTCAGCTTTAGCAGCCATTTCTTGCAATTCTTTCTGCAACTTAAATAATTATTTTCCATCATTGTAACTACTACCAAATGTAGTATGGGATATGATGTCTGCTGTTAATGCTCTAAACTCATTGTGAACATCAATCACTTTGCCATTAGAGTCTGATTGAGACGTCATCTCTTGCCAATTCTAGAGCATGGATGAAGTGCAAGCAGCCATTTTCTTCACCATTGGCTGTCATTGGAAACATGAGTACATAGCTAAAGTCAATAACATACTCTATAAAGAGTCCAAATCTCAAGGCCTCCCTAAGAAATGGTCTAGTTGATACACATCCAAATCTCAAGGACTCTCCTTAAGAAATCGTCTAGTTAAGAAGCATTAACTAGTCATAACAAACGTAGTCAAACCCTATCACTAAAAAACCCTAAATCAAACCCCAATAATATTTTTGTCTACACCTAATAACCTTTAAAATAAACTTTGAACATTTTATTTTACATAGAATACTTATCACGGTGATCGATGAAATTAATAGAAAATAAGAGTGAACTGGTTTCAAGCCTTGAAAAGTTTGTAATGTAGTAGCATATAGAAAAATTATGAAAAATAGTGAAGCATAATATTTTGTAGGTAGATATCATGGAAAATAATATGTGTAATGAATGGAATACCTGAATAAATGTGGGATTGTATTCCAAACTTTAAATTTTAGGTGGTAGCTCTCTATATGAATATATCAAAACTTCTCTAAAGTTTCTCCATTTATATCACTCGTTGATGTCCTTAACCTTTGACCCCATTCAAGACAAGTAAACATAGTACACTGATGTTAATGGATTAATACTAAACCCATTAATAGCCAAAATTAGTTAAAACAAGACTAATCATGTTGCCTCAAAAGCCACAACACCAAATTACAACATGACCCCCTTGGAATTGAATTGGTTTCCATGAGAATTATTCAAAACATCAGACTTACATCTTAATCAGCAACATGGAAAGTGTGGAACGTTTATGTCAAATTTTAACAGACTCCTAGATAATGATGGTTGTTAAATGATATATATTAAACAAGGGTTGTTGGTTTGTTTTGATTGGTTTTGGGATTCATTTGAGCAAGGTTTCTTACAGGTGCAAGATCAATATTCATGGCTATCAAAAGTTTGTTTGGTTGATTAGCACGTCCTTTTCTATCTTCATCAGGGCTTCATTCTCTAAGGCTTTCATTGTTTTGAAGGAAGAATTATTCGGCTTGTTAGCCCCCCTATGAATTTTTTGACAAGCAAACAAGGGGCTAAATGGTTTGTTGAGCCTTCAAGGAATGCATCTCCCCTGAAAACACATCATCCTTGAAGCCTCCCTGTGCCTGGGTCCTTTGAAAAATCCTCACTGTTGTTCCTAGTTTAAAAGCCTCTATTTTCCTCTCCTTTTCCCTCCCTTAATTCCTCTAAATCATCCCAAATCCCTTCTAAGCCTCACAAATACCCTTTGTTTGGCCAAATAACCCCTTTTCCCTCTATCGTTATCCCTTTTTGGCCTTAAATTGCATTGAAAATGGGCCAAAAAACCCATATTCTTCATATATCAGGCTTAGCCCCCTTCAGCCAGCCCCCTCAAACATTTCCCTACATGACCCGAGTGCTAAACCAAGTGCTGGCCCATGACACGCTTATCATATCAATGGTCGGGTGCAGTACAAGCCGTCGATCAACATCATTCCGACGGTCCGCATTTTCCCTACAATGCACATGCATTCCCCATTCATTCCCCAATCGCATAACATCCGTCGATCTGATCTGTAGATCAATGGCCCACAATCCAGCCATCCCAGTGGTCCCCGCGATTGCGCCCCGTACAAAACCGGCGGTCTTTATCGCACCGCTCTTGAAAGGAAGGCGGTATTTCTTGTTCGGCAATGATTAGCACCATCGACCAACACATGGCTTCAGGTGGTTTTCAATACCATTCTCATAGCACGTTAAATATTGACTATGGGCCCGGTACGATATGCACGTACGATGGCCATCCGACGGTGATTGTGCCCAAAAGATGCTCGGGTGATAACCAAAGCAAAACAGGACCCCTGGCCCACCATCAGACGCCCTCCGATGTGCTTACATCCATCGATCTCCTCCTGAGATCGGACGGTCCATATTAGATTTCCCCCGCCATTGACCGGGTCCCACTGCCAGTACTCCACATCACCCATTTTCATCGCATTTCCCCCAATCTTCTTGGTATTGTGCCACCTGTCCTCCAGGCCTTCACCACGTGTACTCCGCCACCCCTGGTCTATAATTGGTCCATTTCGCTGCTTTTTTTTCCGCCATCTTGCGTTCGTACCCACTATTTCCACCATGCTGCACCACCATTCTACAAGCCTTCCACTGCATCCATCCCCCTCTAGCATGGATTTCTTAACGATTTTGTGTGTTTTGCAGGGTTACAGCTAGGCAGAAAATGCCATGATTCGTGGTCACTGTTTTAGTGGCACAAAGCACAGAGAGGAGCTTGGGAAGGTGTTCTAACGTGATTCCCCATTGAGTGGATAGAGTTCAACTCTGAAAAACCTCTCCCGCGCCATTAAAGCTCAACTTTCACAGACAAGGACAGCACTGGAGCAGCAAAGAGTATCAGTTAAAGATCAGAGAATTTAAGGCTAGTATTCAAAGATTTTTGAAGCCTTAATTCAGTAATTGAAAGGAAATGTACCAGATTGAATACCTGGAGACTAACACAGAGGTCTCAATAGGGCCTAGGGCTCAGAAAATGATATGCTAGTGTCACCATTAGCATAATTTTCTTTCCCACGAAAGGACGAAGTGCCCATACTGCTTTCATTCTATGCCATGTTCCAGAGAAGATCTCCACCCTGACCATAGTCCTAATGCTACTAGAGAATTTGTTACATAGTATGGCAGACCTCATAATATTTATCCACCTTTTGTTTATTCACCAGACTACTACAGAGTACTACAGTCAGAGACCTCATCAAGGACATACCTGGAGTAAATTGCAGCCTGTCGAAGACCACTCTTTCACCCAAAGAGCACATAAGTTCGATGCATAGATATTAAAATAGAATGGGTTTATATCCTATTCTTCTGCCCTATTTTTAATGTTCATTTAGTGTTTCATCTACCCCCTCTGCCTCTCTTCAGCTATAAAATTCATGAAGAAACTCATTGTAAAGGTTGTTGATTGGATATATATGAATTGCAAGTTGTTTCTCTTGAGATTGAGTTCTCTGTGTAAAGATGTAAGATAGGCCGAGGAAGATATTTTCAGACTGAATATCAAGCTATTGGTAATTTTTTACTTGACTGGTGTTGCTCTTTAATATGACAAGCACATTTCTTTGGATCCTGATTTAAAGCAACGGTGATGTTTTTCTGTCTTTGTCCATGTTTTCCTTTGTAGTTCATTACATTTCATTTCTTTAGGCACGCATCAGAAATCTGGCATAGGATTTACCCTTTTTAGGTACCCTATGTTTTTGCTCTCCCTGCCTTCAATGTTTTCTGCTGTATGTGTGATCTGAGGATTGATTTCAAGCTAATTTAACCAGTGTAGTAGTCAAATATATAATGCTTGCTGATGTATGAATTAATGAATCTGTTCTTAGATGTTCTTGTTAGGCTTTAATTGATGAATTGGGATACTAGGAGTTCAGAACTCTGTCACTATCTTACTAGGGTCCCTTTCAATTTATTGAACCTTTCTAATTTCCCTTAAGTTGGATTCCAAAGCATTGAGAGTTCAAAGTCTCTCTCTGATCTCAGGTTTTCAGTTTAGTGTTCTAAATCTTTAATGTTTCCTTGTATGAAGAGTTAACCTTTTAGGTCTTGGATCACAGGTTTTCTAACGACATGTCCTGTCCCTGGATCTAATTTCTGAAAGTCCACCTTGGAGGTTTCCTTGCCCTTTCACCCTCTACCTTGCCATTTCACGCCACACTATCATCTTTAATATCCAATGCTTTAGATGACTAACCCAACCAAAAGCATGCATATTGAATAGCAAGTAAAACCTTTCCTGACTCCATTTGCCCAATGGTCTCGAATGTTCTCTGAGTTATCTCTCCTTTGCCTAAAATCCTGTTTTTCTCGACCTTGCCTTATATTGAAACCTTCCTTTCTTGATTCCCAACAACAACAAAAAAAACTAAACAAACAAAACTGAGCCTTATAACTAGACTAATATCTTAGCACATAGCTTCAAAGACATAAAACCTTCACCTATATAGAGAGATCCCTCTCTGGACCCAGGAGGGCTAGATCCTAGGGTCTGAAAGTGGTTTTGATGTTGTCTCATCTTTTGGTATTGCCAAACTTACCAAAACATTGGAACCCCAACATAATGGCAACTCCGCTGGGGAACATAGAGACCAATCAGCCTAGGTTTGGTAGTAAATCACTGCGGTGGATAGTAAAATATTAAATCTTCCACCTGGTGACTCCACAACACCTAAATGATTAGAAGACTCCATTGGTGATCAGTAGGCCTGCTGATTATCTTATCTCACATAAGACTGCACTGGGAGACCAGCCTTCATAACAACATCAACCATAATAGAAGTAGCAAGTAGGATTAAGCAGCTTGATTCAAAAACAGCATTCTGGCTTCAAGAACCATTCACACAAGAGCTTATCCTAACCCAAACCCACCTGGGGTAGTTGACAATCCTGAAATCATCCTCAAGAAATCTCCTACACCTAAAAGACCAACTATTTCCAGTCACATCCATAGAGCTAACTCTGCATCGGAAGAATTTACAGCTCTATCGGACCCACTTTTTGACCTAGACTCTCAAAACAGTTTACCTATAACTAGGTCATTCAATGATTTAGACCAGCTAGACCTTGAGTTCCCTGGTTCACCACCTCAAAGTGGTCAACACATTAGGAACATAGAGACCCCTCCATCTACACCTCCTGATATTCACTTCATTCAAAACTTGGGGCTCAGTCATCCTAAATTAGCTTAACAAGCTTCGGCTGGTCCTAATATCCCTGTCATCCATATACCAGCTGCTCAAGCCAACCCTTTACCTCATCAAAATACCATCATGGCAGCCTGGTATGCACCTCTAGTTTTACCCCATCCTCTAGTACCCTTACCCAATGATTATCAATCAAAGATCTCACACTTCACTGCAAAAGAGTCTACCACAACTCAGCACCATGTAGATAGGATGGAAGATTATTTTGACTACATGGAGATAGATGATGATATGGTCAAAATGAGAATATTTTCCCAAAGCTTAGGAGGTGATGTGAAGAAATGGTTCAAAGGCCTACCTCCTAATATTATCCAAGATCTACCCTCCTTATATCAGACCTTCGTAAATAAATGGGAAGTTAAGGCCAACCCTCTCCAAATCTTAGCAGAATACAAGAACCTGAAAAGAAATGTAGGAGAGAGTGTCCATGAATACTCTACGAGATTTAATAGTGTTTATAACACTCTTCCTCCACATACGAAACCTCCCCAAGGTATGGCTTTAGTGAAATACCCTGAAGGCTTTGATGCTGACATGGCCTACCAGCTTAGGGAGAGAGATTACAATACACTGGAAGACATGCAAAAAGGACCAGTGAGTGTAGAGGCTAACCCGATTGAGAAGAAAGAAAGATTGAGAGCTAAGAAAAGGGTGACATATAGAGACGACACTCTAGCTTCCACATCTGACCGCAATTACGATTGTCTTTCTAAAAACGTGGAAAGGCTACAACAAATGATGGAAAAAATGGTTGTCACAGTTGGTAATCAGAACAGAAACTAGAATCATAACCAGAACCAGAACTTTAGAAGAAATAACACCACTCCCAACAAAAAAAGAGACTCAGATCAGCAAATTATTCCCCCATTTCAAGAGAACTTTCTTGATGGAGATGAGGGAATCATAGAAGAGTCTAAGGGAACCACAATAAACATGTCTGAAGTAGAAAACTCAATCCACAATTGTTCCACAGAAGAATATCAGCCCTCGCCATTGTATTGGGATGAGGAAAGATTAGAATCTAAGGATTACAGACTTGGATTTGAAAATTCCATCATGCAGGTCAGAGAACAGTATGAACTCAGAAGAAAAAAGAGCTTAGACAATTCCAAACCCAAAACTTCTGAGATCACCATTAAGAAAAGGCCTGAGAAAAATTCTAAAGTAAATGTTGAAAGTAACAAATAATCAGCTGAGATTTCTGGGAAGAACAAAGAAAAAGATAACCAAAGCAGCGAAAATCAAAGTCAACCAACTAGCAGCACTAGCACTGCAGTTAGTGCTCCTGATAAAATAGTTCCTAAGCTTGTACATAGTGAGAATTAGCCCACTGATTCTGCCACCAAGGTGATGGCTAACAAAACAGAGTTGAACATTCCAAAGAGTCAGTCCACTTTCAATTTGGAGAGCGAGATTACCAAAATTAAAATCTCTGTCCCACTCTCTAATCTGGCCACTTAGGATGTATATAAGGGCCAAATTTTGAAAGATTTAAATGTAGGGGAAAACAATGACACTATCAACCTAAGCGATGATCAACCAACCCTTCTGTTTGGTCCAAAGATAGAAGGGAAGTTTCAGGAAGGGGTAATACCACCTTTTTATATCAGTCTCAATATCCATGACAAGATCCTTCACAATGCAATGCATGACTCTGGGACATTGCACAACCTAATGCCTAAGGTAGTTATGGAGAGGTTAGGCCTAGAGATAACCTGACCCTACAAAGATTTATATTCTTTCGACTCTAGTAGAGTAAAATGCCTTGGTCTGATCAAATACCTATGTCTAAACTTAACCCAGATTCCAGCCAAATGTATGGTCATGGACGTTGTAGTGGAAAATGTTCCACCTAAGTATGGCATGTTACTGTCAAGGTCATGGAGAGCCAAGCTGCAAGGTACAATGTAGATGGATGGGGCATATGCCACAATCCCAGTCTTTAGCCAGCTTAGGAGGTTGTATAGAGAGGCACAAATGAAGTCCCTGGTCAGTAGCTCTGAAAAGCCTGAAAATTCACCTCTGTACTCTGTGCACACAGATCTGGACTCCTTTATCCTTTGCAATGATGAATCCTTAGAGGAGCCAAAACTAGGAAACAGAGTCACGGAACATGGAATGGCGCCTATAGATTTCAACACAATGGCCACTCTAGACTCAGAAGAAAATGATGTTGAGACCCATGGGCAGTGCACTAAAAACAAAACTCAGAGTGAACAAGAAATAGAATGCAGTCAGCCAACTAGTCACCCCTCACCAGTTTGTACACCACACGAAGAATGAAACCATCCATAGTCCAATGCAGAACCTGTAACACAACAGACCAGTGAAACCCACATTAGGGAAGAAAACGATGATAAACACAAACATGACCCCTTGTGGGAAATGAACTTCGATGGGTCATGCACCAGGAGAACTGCAGGAGTAGGAGTGTGGGTACATAACATAGAGAGTGACTACACAGAGAGTCATGCCTGTAACCTGAACTTAAAATGCACAAACAATATCGCGGAGTATGAGGCTCTTATCCTAGGCTTGAATCTGTTGAAAAAATTAGGAGCTCGTAGGATAGTTGTGCATGGAGACTCTGAGTTGATCATAAAACAAGTGAATGGTGAATACACAGTGAAACACCCTAGGCTGAGAGTGTACAGGAATGATGCTATGGATTTATTGAAAACCTTTGTAGAATACGAACTAGTGTTTGTCCCTAGGAGTCAGAACGTAATTGCAAATGGATTAGCCTGTATAGCTAGTTCGTATAACAAGCCTCCCAGTGACCAACAAACCATCATTCAGACCAAATTCAGACTTGCAGTGCTGGATAACGAAAAATATTGGTAGTTCTTTAAGGGAAATAAGCATATTGAGGATTCCTGATAGGCAGGAATGAGTTTGAATTCTCCGATTCAGACTCTAAGTCAAATGATAGCTGCCTAAGTGAAGAACCATCAGATGAGGAAGAACCACCTTGTAACATAGAAATAAACACTTTAAACGAACAGATTGGAAATCCAAATGAAGAATGTGAAAATACAGATAGTGAGGAAGTAGAGGTGCTACAGGCCAAAGATGAGAACATACCCTGAGGCTGTCACCTTTAGAGGATATTTTCGAATTCGATGATGTAGCGAAAAAGCCCACTATAGAACACTCAAACTATGATGTCGAAGAATGCAACATAGGCACTGAGGATAAGCCTAAGATGATTAAACTGGCTAAGTATTTACCTGCAGACATGAAAAAGAAGTACATTGACCTGTTCAAAGAGTTCATCGATGTGTTTGCCTGGAGCTACGAGGACTTAAAGGCCTACGACACAAATATCATACAGCACAAAATACCTTTGAAAGAAAATCAGAAACCCTTCAGACAGAAACTTCGCAGAATAAACCCAAAACAATTTCCTGCAGTTGAAAAGGAGATCAAAAAGGTGTACGAAGAAGGAATAATAGTTCCTATGAGGTTCTCTGATTGGGTCTCAAACCTTGTAGCTGTGAGAAAGAAAACAGGTGAGATCAGACTGTGCATAGATTTCAGGAACCTTAACAGAGCCTCGCTTAAAGACAACTACCCTTTGCCAAAAATGGAACACATTCTTTAGAAAGTAGTAGGCTAAAAAAGGATCTCCCTGTTAGATGGTTTTTCAGGTTACAACCAAGTTTTATTACTCCCAAGATACCAACTCAAGACTTCTTTCACCACTCCATGGGTCACCTTTATGTATGTAAAAATTCCCTTTGGACTAATGAACGCTGGTGCAACCTTCCAACGAGCGATGGACATAGCTTTTTTAGATGAAATAGGTTACTTCATTGTCATCTATCTGGATGACATAACAGTTTACTCCAAGACTAAGGAGGAGCACCTAAAACATCTGAGAATGGTTTTTGAGAAATGTAGGAAGTTCAGTCTATCATTAAATCCCAAAAAGACTGTGTTTGGGTTGCAAGAAGGTAAGATCCTTGGCCACATTATATCTCAGAAGGGAATTAGGATAGACCCACAAAGAGTTGAGGGAATACTACAAATCACACACCCGAGAAACATTAAAGAGTTACAGTCCTTCATTGGGAAAATTAACTTCTTAAGGAGGTTTATTCCCAACTTAGCTGAACACCTCAAGAATATGACTAATATGCTGAAAAAAGGTGTAAGGGTTAAGTGGACTGTTGAGGCTAAGAAATATTTTGAGTCAGTTAAACTTGCAATCACCCGAGCTCCTGTCCTAATTAGCCCTGATTTCTCAAAAGATTTTCTGATCTTTTCATTTGCCTCTGAGCATACAGTGGCTACGGTTCTGCTGCAGAAAAATCCAGAGGGAATGGAACAGCCCATTTCTTTCTTCAGCAAAGCTCTGAGGGATGCACCCTTGAAATACAACATAATGGAAAAACAGGCCTATGCCTTGGTAAAGGCCTTGAAAGACTTTAGGGTGTACATACTGCATTCTCACATCATAACCTACGTACCAAACATAGTGGTTAAATACATCTTGTCCCAAGATCCAGATGGAAAGAGGGGAAAATGGATTGTTGTAATCTTATAATATGACTTTGAGATAAAACCCACAAAACTGATCAAAGGTCAGGGCCTAGCTCAACTAATGGCTGAATCAAATTTACAAGCCCTTGACATAAACATGGTAGATGCCTTGGATGAGCAGGAAGGATTGCCTGATCCTACTGTTGAGGAGAAGTTTCAGAACTCTCCTTGGTATTCTGATATCCTGTATGTACTCACAAACCTCAATGCCCCTCCTGGACTATCAAAGACCAAGGCCAGATTCCTAAAGCTAAAAGCAAGGAACTATTGCATACTGAGTGAATGTTTATACTAGAAAAATACAAATGGCCTATTGCTTAAATGTTTTCCTGAAACTGAGGCAGAGAGGGTTAAACAGGAGTTCCATGCAGGAGAGTGTGGAGGCCACCTGAACTAGAGAGCCACTGCTAACAAAATACTCAGAGCTAGATACTATTGGCCTACACTTTTTAACGACATCCATAAGATGATAATTTCCTTCCATAAATGCCAGATTTTTGAAGGCAAGAGAAATCTCCTCCCCCTCCCTTTACAACCCATCACTATTGAGGGTCCCTTTATGCAATGGGGTCTAGATTTCATAGGAGAAATACACCCTGCTTCCTCTGCACAAAACAAGTGGATCCTAATAGCCACATACTACTTCACTAAGTGGATAGAGGCCATACCTTCTAGGAATGCCATAGATTCTGTCATCATTAGGTTCCTAGAAGACCACATCCTTTCTCGGTTTGGCTGCCCAAGAAAAATAATCACTGACAATGATGCTACTTTTGGATCCAAGAAAATGGTTGATTTTTGTCACAGGTATCAAATAGAACTCGGTCATTCAACTACTTATTACCCACCAAGTAATGGGTTAGCTGAATCATCAAACAAGAGCTTGGTGACCATTATCAAAAAACTGCTTGAAGAGAATAAGAAGTCATGGCACAACAAGTTAGTGCATGCTTTGTGGGCTGACAGGCTTACAATAAAGAAATCAATTGGCATGTCACCATATCAGCTTGTCTATGGAACATAGGTAGTGTTTCCTACCAGCCTTGGGGTACCAGTAATCAAACTTTTCCAAGAGATATAGACGGAAGAAGATAGCATGGTGAGGAGGATAAACCAAACAATTCATCTCCAACAAACAAGGGAAGAGGTCTATAACAGAGCTTTGAAAGTTCAGGAAAATATAAAGAATTTGTTCGATAAGAGAACCAAGGCTTCTGACTTCAAAATTGGAGATAAAGTTCTGAAGTGGGACTCATGGAGAGAAGACAAAGGAAAGCACAACAAGTTTGACAGTTTGTGGTAGGATCCATACATCATCCAGTCCACCATTGGTCCAAATGCCTTTTTTCTACAGGAGCTAGATGGTACAGATCTGTTTGGGGGTCCTGTCAATGGCAGGATGCTCAAACATTACTACTGTTGATTTCCAATTTCCAGTTTCCATTTCCATTGTAAATACCATTGCTGTGTTTTGTTTTCAAAGAAAAAGAGAAAATTCTTCAAAAGAGAGAGAGAGAGAGAGAGAAGTTCAGACATGCTCAAAACATGAACCTCTGAAGTGTAGGGATTGGCTCTAACATGATCAAAACCTGAGCCAAAGTAAGTGAAGATAGCTGGTTCTAACATGGCCAAAATCTTAACCAGCAAATAAGGAAATAGAGTCAGCTCTAACAAGCCCAAATCTAGAGCTGAAATGAAGAAGAGAAAGTGACTCTAACAAGCTCAAAACATGAGTCACAAAGAAAAGAAGGATGCTTCAAAGCTTCAGATTTCAAGCTGTCAAGATTTTGTTTTCAGTCTTCTGCATATTTCTGTCCATGTGAAACTGTCTTTATGCCTTGGATTCACAACAAACTAGACTGTCTAATCCTAGTTTGACTATTTTAAATTTCTATTGTAGAATGTAGAGAATAAATCTGCTGGAGTGTTTAATCCCAACAGATATTAGATTAGGTAGAGAAACATATGAGGCCAACAGTTTAATCTGGTCTCATCGAGTAATAAGGGTAGAAATAGAATAGGTTTATTTTCCTATTTGTAAAAAATTGATGATGTAAAGGGTCTGCTTGTCCAAATGCACCCTGAAGAGAAAATGATAGGACTATAGTCTGGGTAGGTAGATTGTTTTGGAATGTTTTTGCTGATCTATAATGTTTGTGACAACTGGAATCAAAGAAAAAAGATGGCTCAAGAAGTAGACATTTGGCCTACACCAAAGATCATTTTCTGAATTCTTGACTCTTACAAGAAGAAGCCATCCCCATGTGGAGCCACTGTTAGCCCCCTATGAATTTTTTGACAAGCAAAGAAGGGGCTAAATGGTTTGTTGAGCCTTCAAGGAATGCATCTCCCCTGAAAACACATCATCCTTGAAGCCTCCTTGTGCCTGGGTCCTTTGAAAAATCCTCACTACTGTTCCTAGTTTAAAAGCCTCTATTTTCCTCTCCTTTTCCCTCCCTTAATTCCTCTAAATCATCCCAAATCCCTTCTAAGCCTCAAAAATACCCTTTGTTTGGCCAAATAACCCCTTTTTCCCTCTATCGTTATCCCTTTTTGGCCTTAAATTGCATTGAAAATGGGCCAAAAAACCCATATTCTTCATATATCAGGCTTAGCCCCCTTTGGCCAGCCCCCTCAACCATTTCCTCACATGACCCGGGCGCTAAACCAAGCGCTGGCCCGTGACGCGCTTATCATATCAATGGTCGAGTGTAGTACCAACCGTCGATCAACATCATTCCGACGGTCTGTGTTTTCCTTACAATGCACACACGTTCCTCGTTCATTCCCTGATCGCATAACAGCCGTCGATCTGATCCACAGATCAATGGCCCACAATCCAGCAATCCCGATGGTCCCCGCGATCACGCCCCATACAAAACCGGCGGTCTTTATCGCATCGCTTTTGAAAGGAAGGCGATATTTCTTATTCGGTATTGATTAGCGCCATCGACTGACACGTGGCTTCAGGCGGTTTTCAATACCATTCTCATCGCACGTTAAAGATCAACTGTGGGCCTGGCGCAATATGCGCGTACGCCGTCCGATCTGAGGTTGGCCATCCGACAGTGATCGCGCCCAAAAGATGCTCGGGTGATAACCAAAGAAAAACAGGACCCCTAGCCCACCATCAGTCGCCATCCGATGCACTTACAGCCGTCGATCTCCTCCTGAGCTTGGACAGTCCAGATTAGATCACCCCCGCCACTAACTGGGTCCCACCACTAGTACTTAATGTCACCCATTTTCATCGCATTTTCCCCCATTTTCTTGGTATTGCGCCACCTGTCCTCCAGGGCTTCACCACGTGTCCTCCACCACCCTTGGTCTATAATTGGTCCATTTTGCTGCTTTTTTTTCTGCCATCTTGCATTCGTACCCACTGTTTCCACCATGCTGCACCACCATTCCGCAAGCCTTCCACTACATCCATCCCCCTCCAGCATGGATTTCTTAACGATTTTGTGTGTTTTGCAGGGTTACAGCCAGGTGGAAAATGCCATGATTCATGGTCACTGTTTTAGTGGCACAAAGCACAGAGAGGAGCTTGGGAAGGTGTTCAAACGTGATTCCCCTTTGAGTGGATAGAGTTCAACTCTGAAAAACCTCTCCCGCGCCATTAAAGCTCAATTTTCACAGACAGGGATAGTACTGGAGCATCAAAGAGTATCAATGAAAGATCAGAGAATTTAAGGCCTGTAATCAAAGATTTGTGAAGCCTTAATTCAGTAATTGAAAGGCAATGTACCATATTGAATAGCTGGAGACTAACAAAGAGGTCTCGATAGGGCCTAGGGCTCAAAAAACGATACGCCATTGTCACCATCAGCAGAATGTTCTTTCCCATGAAAGGACGAAGTGCCCATACTGCTTTCATTTTGTGCCGTGTTCCAGAGAAGATCTCCACCCTGACTACAGTCCTAATGCTACCAGAGCATTTGTTACACAGTATGGCAGACCTCATAATATTTATCTGCCTTTTGTTTATTCTCCAAACTAATTTAGAGTACTACAGTCAGAGACCTCATCAAGGACATACCTGGAGTAAATTACAGCCTGTCGAAGACCACTCTTTCACCCAAAGAGCACAGAAGTTCGATGCATAGATATTAAAACAGAATGGGTTTATATCCTATTGTTTTGCCCTGTTTTTAATGTTCATTTAGTGTTTCATCTACCCCCTCTACCTCTCTTCAGCTATAAAATTCATGAAGAAACTCATTGTAAAGGTTGTTGATCAGATATCTATGAATTGCAAGCTGTTTCTCTTGAGATTGAGTTCTCTGTGTAAAGATGTAAGATAGGCCAAGGAAGATATTTTCAGACTGAATATCAAGCTATTGGTAATGTTTTACTTGACTGGTGTTGCTCTTTAATATGACAAGCACATTTCTTTGGATCCTGATTTAAAGCAGCGGTGATGTTTTTCTGTCTTTGTCCATGTTTTCCTTTGTAGTTCATTACATTTCATTTCTTCTGGCACACATCAGAAATATGGCATAGGATTTACCCTTGTTAGGTACCCTATGTTTCTGCTCTCCTTGCCTTCAATTTTTTCTGCTGTATGTGTGATCTGAGGATTGATTTCAAGCTAATTTAACCAGTGTAGTAGTCAAATATATACTGCTAGCTGATGTATGAATTAATGAATCTGTTCTTAGATGTTCTTGTTAGGCTTTAATTGATGAATTGGGATACTGGGAGTTCAAAACTCTGTCACTGTCTCACTAGGGTCCCTTTCAATTTATTGAACCTTTCTAAGTTCCCTTAAGCTGGATGCCAAAGCATTGAGAGTTCAAAGTCTCTCTCTGATCTCAGGTTTTCACTTTAGTGTTCTAAATCTTTAGTGTTTCCTTGTCTGAAAAGTTAACCTTTTAGGTCTTGGATCATAGGTTGTCTAACGGCATGTCCTGTCCTTGGATCTGATTATTGAAAGGCCACCTTGGAGGTTTCCTTGCCCTTTCACCCTCTACCTTGCCATTTCATGCCACACTATCATCTTTAAGATCCAATTATTTAGATGACTAGCCCAACTGAAAGCCTACATATTGAATAGCAAGTAAAACCTTTCCTAACTCCATTTGCCTAATGGTCTCGAGTGTTCTCTGAGTTATCTCTCCTTTGCCTAAAATCCTCTTTGCTCGACCTTGCCTTATATTGAAACCTTCCTTTCTTGATTCCCAACAAACAAACAAAAACCAAAAAAACAAAACCAAGCCTTATAAATAGCCTAATATCTTAACACAGAGCTTCAAAGACATAAAACCTTTGCATATATAGAGAGATCCCCCTTTGGACCCAGGAGGGCTAGATCCTAGGGTTTGAAAGTGGTTTTGATGTTGTATCATCTTTTGGTATTGCCAAACTACCAAAACATGGGAACCCCAACACGGCCCTCTTAGGGCATCCAATTCTAAACTGGGAAGTGTCTCTTTGTGGCTTGAAGAAGACTCCAAGGCCAGTGAAGATTGTTACATAACTACTGCAAGATATATCTCCGTTTAAAGAAGAATAATTGATAGTATAGTGCTCTAAGTTTATCTGTCCTATGGAAAAAGGGTCTAATGAAACAAAATGCCCAGTCTCGACTCAATCCTTATACACTGAAAAGCAGCAAGGAGTATTGACTATGATTACAGGAATTTGTTGTGGTGTCACTGTAAGAATGAAATACTAAGCCTAGCCATAACACTAAAAACGTCATCCTGCCTTCGTTAAGGACATAATTTTGAGTATTATATTCCCTCATCATATGTGTTGAACTATTAAAGGACTTGTCTAAAGTTAATGGCATATAAAATGTATGGGGGGGGGGGGGTGAATCAGTTTAACACATACATGGAATTTTAAAACTTTTTTCTTAAAACTTATTTACACCTTCACTTCATGATCAACTTAATATGTGAGAAATATTTATTAGTGAGCAGCAAGTATAAAATAGATTTGTTAATTGTAACAATAGTCTTAATATGTGAGCAACAAGTATTAAGCAGATTAGATAAATCACATCAACACATGCACAAAGACACTGAATATAAGTGGAAACCCATAAAGGGAGAAAACCACATCTTATTATTGTTGTGATGCAAAGGCAAGCTCCAACTCCCTCTCACCACTGTTTTTCTGTAGGCACCAACCTACATGAGGCTCCTACCTCAATTCTGCAAGCTACAACTTGCAAGGAAGCTCCAACTCCCATTAATTTTCTGCAGGCACCAACCTACAGGAGGCTCCAACCTCAGTCAGCTAAAACTGACATTTTATCAAGCTACAACTTGATGTGGAAGCACCAAATCCCATCTATTTTCTGCAGGAACCAACCTACAGGAGGCTCCTACCTCAGTCAGCTACAACTGACATCTATCAAGCTACAACTTGATAGGGAAGCTCCAACTTCCTTACTCTTTCAAAAGAGAAACACTTGCTGATTTACCTTGAATATCAGCTCTGTTCTGTTCCATCTGCTCTGTTGTTCATCTATTCTCATATCTGCCTTTTATCATCTCTGCATCTTTTCAGATTCTCTATCAGCTTCTCCTTCTTCTCTGCTCAGCTCCTCTTTCTTCTCTGCCTCACTGCTTCATTTCTGAATTCTCTTCTCTCACTCTCTCTTTCACTTCTCACACACCCCTTTGCATATCAAAATGATATTACTTATAGAAATCCTCACATGACTGTTTGTATTCCTCTAGGAATTCGAAATGGATGGTCATACCCCTTGGTCTTCTGCCTCCTCATTTCTTTATCCAACTCAATTTAAAAATCATAATAATATGTACACAATTTCATGCTACAGTGGGATTTTGTCTTTTCTTTAGGATACTTGCCTTTGCATCACAAACAATAAAAAATAATTACATCATTTACATTTACATTCTTAATTTCATATTTCAATATCACTCAGCTCCTCTTCTGAACTTTGACTTTACTGGATTTTTTCTTTTTCTACTGTTGTTAAGAAACCGTTCTGCATCTTCTTTGTTTACTGTCATCTGCACATTTCACCTGTTTACTGCACTTTTGAATATTTTCCAGATTCCAGTGCTTGAACACCTGTCAAATTTGTTCCTATGTGTCTCAGCATGCTCTTGATATAACTTAATCATATCATATACTTCCTCTTTCTCCTTGAAGTATATATGGTTTGAATCATAGTTGTATCAATTCGCATCAAACGGAGCTCCATTCCCTTTAAGTTCCGCAGGGGTAGCAAACTCGAGCAGGTATGCATATAATACTGCCTTATTTCATATTTCATATCGCACCAATTAACCATATACAACTTGTTGGAATGTAATTCCAACTGCCCGAACGAGAGATCAATTCGCAGGCGGCAGCACAGTGAACAGGCGCAGGTTAAACAGCGCACAGGTTGATTGGAGATCGACGGAGTGCGGGGGGTTGAAGAGCGCGGAGGTTAACACGGAGGGTACCCCCCGTAGTTGACTGGCCGATCACACGTTGACCGCCGATCAACGGCTATGATGAACTGCGGGGCCTCACCCCATTTGATGTGTACGGAGAAATGGGAGCCCCCGTAAACACCACTTTCTGGTGGCTCCACCATGCACCACCGCCAGCGCGCCACCAATTCACCACCGTATGTTAATAACTCGGCAAACCTTATTAATATAACCAAAATTCATTGCATATATCTATCCTCATCCTTTAACTACGCGCCTTTATTAAATTGAAACCTTATGACCATATAATAAACCTTAGTACATGTTTGATTGGGCCCCACACATACAATCAATAACCAACCAAATGCGCGCACCCGTACCTGGCTATCTTATGAGCTCTTTCATTAAACTTCGCGCATCTTCGTTCAATGATCTCCG